>OU343223.1:263648383-263689519 GCA_910596185.1 Chrysanthemum makinoi
TGTTGTTGTCTCTGAGGGACTGGCCTCAAGCAATGCAGTCTTTTGCAAAATGACCCTTTTTGTGACACTTAAAGCATTCAGTGTCCTCATTTGCTTTAGCACTAGAAAAACCTTTGTTTCTTTTTATAAACCTTCTAGAGTTAGCAAGGAGTGCCCTTTCCTGAAATTCAGTGTTCAGGTCGTTTAGGTACTCCTCACTTGATCTCTCATCAAGCTCATCATCTGAATTTTCTTGCAAATCTTGAACCACATTGTTAGAGAAGAAAGCAGTTGATATGGGTGCTGAAGTGGTGGTTAGGGACTTCTTGACTTCCTGAGACTTCTTTAAGTTAGGGTATCATCTGTTGATGAGGTTTTCCTCATAGACAAATTTCCCATAAATCTCAGGAAGCTCAAGATTTTGGATATGATTAGCATTCCTGAGTCCCTGAGAGAAATTCAACCACTTCTCAGGGAGACTGTTGACAAAACCAACATTGATTTCATGTTTGGACAACTTAACACCATCATTTGACAGTTCATTTAAAAGAGTTTTGTACCGGGTGTAAGTTTGAGAGAGAGTTTCTGAGTCCTTAGCCCTAAAGGTGTTATACTCAAGTTTCAGGTCCATTATCCTGTTTTCCTTGGTATCAGATGGTCCTTCATGACTATGAACTAGGTCATCCCAGGTTTGCTTAGTTGTACTACAGCTTATAACAGACTCCATAATATCGTCAGGAAGACAAGATATTATGATACTTTTGAGTCTTTGGTCCTGGTTGACCACTCTCCTTTCATCCTGGGTCCACTTAGCTTCAGGTTTGGGCAACCCTTCAGCAGTCTTTGGGAAAAATGGACCTTCATTTATACACTTGATATAATAAGGTTCCATCCCAATCAAATAGCAAAGCATTCGCTTTTTCCATTTGTTGAATTTGCCAACTTCAAGTCTAGGGGCAACAGCTGAATAAGCTCCACCCTTTTTATCGACTAGTTGGGGTACATCAATTTCAGCCATTTAGGATCCTAATTTAAAAACTTTTAGAGCGGCCTAAAAACGAGTTTTATAATTAGCCTTGCTCTGATACCACTTGTTGTTCCCCGTTCACTAATGTTTAAAACAGTTTTAGAATAAAAAACAAGTTAATAGTGAACAATGACTGAAATTAACATAAGTAAAACACACTTATAAATTTTTCAACATCATATTCTTATTAGAAATAAATCAACAAAGAATACGTTACCCAAGTACTTGCGGAATAGTACTTGGGATTGAAATGACAAAGTTGGGTGACTCCTCTCTAAGCTCAGGCTAAGTCTGAGCACAACTCTTAGAGCTCACTGAGCTATCTCAGGAACTAAGTTGTATTTGGAGGAGTGAAAAGTTGGCTTGCGTGTATGTGTGTTTTTACAATTCACAAGCTTAAACTTTTCACTCCATCTCTTATGCTATTTATACATGTATGAGTTTTAACTCTTTCCTAAGTGACAAAAACTGACATCATACAGAAGACAAAATACTGATGTATTTTGTCTCTGTTTACAAAGACTATTCTAAGTAAAAGACAAGGCTGCTTTCCATAACTCAGTGATGACACTGAGCTTGTAAGTTAGCCATTCAGGGAAAGTTGAGTTATGTTGATAAGGACTTCTTCTTATCTGATTCAAACTTATCCCGCCTTGTCCCGCTCTTTCTTCAGTCTATTTATCCTTCAGTCTTCTACTTCAGTTTGTCTTCAGTGTAAGCAGTTGGATAGGAGTCTTGGGGATTCAGTGAGTTATTGTCATCACTCACTGAATCCATCATCTTCTTCTTGACTCAGTCTTCACCCTTTAAGTACCGCCTTACTGAGTGGAGAGACTTCTTCTACGCCTCGTACTGAGTATCCCGAAGATGACTCACTGAGAGGCTATGCACTCAGTGACCTGATTAGTGTTTAACGGACTAAACACTTGGGCTATTTTCTATTCAAATCCTAGATTAAGGGGTTTGGGTATTTACTGAACCCAACATATTCGACACCACAAATTGTCAAAAATACTTCACAGTCTAAGCAAAATCCTCGTCAGCGTCAGTCATGATTTTTCAAGATGTTTGCTTATGACAAGAACTTCTCGTGCAAATGGTCGTACACGTTATGATGCTTCCGAAAAGTTTGAAACCATCATGGGGGAGAAACGTGTACTTTGATGTGTTACGGTTAACCTCCAGGGAAAAAGAGTCTATACTACTTGACTTAGTATGGTTTGTGAAGTTGTCTACATATGGGTATGGAATTGGTGATGATGAAGGTGATTTGTTGATGAACCGCTGCATGTTCCCCTAAAACAGATATTCACCGAAACCAAAATTGTCATAACACATTCGACCTGGCATTGTTTACGGTTTAGTCTTGATTTTGTAAAATCCCGCGAAAGAATCTATTTCTCGGTTTAAATCATAGACTTGTAAAATCCCGTGACAATGGAAACATCCTGGTAATAGTAAAGTGCATTTTCGGATCTATCTTACGGTTTATTCTTGGTTTTGTAAAATCCCGCGAAAGAAATTATTTCTCGGTTTAAACTATAGAATTGTAAAATCCCGTGTTGATGGGACCATCCTGGAGAAAGGAATTTGTATTTCGGGATCTTATCTGATGCTGGTGCTACGGTTTCTACTTCAAAGAAGGGATCAAAGGGTGTACTTCATGAATTGGGTGATTACTTGGATATTCTTCATGGTAGTTTGGTTATTACATGGTTTTACTGGGTTATGTGCTTTTAACCATGGTCGGGATGAAACCCTTA
The DNA here is from genome assembly GCA_910596185.1 of Chrysanthemum makinoi. Taxonomy (NCBI): domain Eukaryota; kingdom Viridiplantae; phylum Streptophyta; class Magnoliopsida; order Asterales; family Asteraceae; genus Chrysanthemum; species Chrysanthemum makinoi. Next base: position 263,651,153 of record OU343223.1, read on the forward strand.
TCAAAGTTCATTTAAACGTCAAAGGAGGCTAGATTTGAGCTTATAACCAAGAAGATGTGACAACAGAGTTAATTCACTATTATTTATTTGAGGTTGAAGTAAAATATCACGGGCGAGTGTACTTAGTATCTGAAGGTATCGGGGATGGTTGGATGAAGATTCTTCATGATCCTTGTTCGAGCTTCTTATCAAAAACGAAGACTTGGAAATCTAGTTATTTTTGGGTGACTTTTCCCTTTTCTTTGACCACTTGGGGGAATTGGGCTCTTATCACCTCAAAATAACTATCACTTTAAGGAGTTACGTTGTAGTGCTCAGTGTCACATTCAATTATGGATTCTCAATAGGTGATGTACGTCTTATACTTGATGGTTGGTTGGATGAAGAGTATAGAGTACTTAGAGATTCAATGGAGGATGAAATCTCGGCACTGCTCTTTGTTACATATGTGCAAGTTTAAGTCATGAGTTCGGGTTGTTTTACTTCAGGGTCAAATTTATCATATTGGGTTTTCTCCATCAGCTGTCACAACAAAGAGCCTACTGAATGATAATGGGGTGATTACATGTTTTGCCAAGAGATAATGAAAAGAGAGAGATAATGACGTATGAACACAACAGTTCATGCCTCGTTCCTCAAAGAAAAGAAATGTGTACGCTTCAGTGCGCATTATCTTTGGAAGAAGAGAAATCTTCTCATTAATGACCATTCTCATCAACGTGCTTCATACTTTTTCCATGCGGTTTCAATTATCAAGTGAACCGGGCTACTGTTGATTGTTTTCTTATTCCACTTGCTCAACTATAATGACGATGGCGACATCTTGTGCTAATTTTACGGGGGAGAAGTGTGAATAGACTACATTGTTGAAGATATTCACTTGCTTAATCAAGAATGGCAACTACGTATGCAATTCTTGAGGGGGAGAAGAAGTGTGAATTTTCTGCTTGGTTGATTGATATTTGAGAATCTATGGTCAAACGGCTACTAACTCATGTAAGAACCGAGCTTCTTCTTATCGGATCATCTTCCCATGTAGTTTCTTCTAAGAGCCGTTGGTTGACATCTTCACATGGGCTGATATGATTAAATGACAAAGTGCTTCTAGTTGCTGGGTTGATTTCCTTGATGAACATCTTTCTGTTCTTGTTTGATTGGGAGGGATTTGATTTAAGGGGATTTGCTATTTGTAAGTTAACGGGAATGCATTTGGTGAGTTGAAGATGTTGACTTTCTATTCCCCAATTAGACAATCTTGAAGAAGGTCGAGTCTACAGTCGGTTCTACATTTTTTGCTGCATGTTAGAAGACTAAAGACGAGTTGCATTTGATTATCCAAAGACTTCTTCTTAATCTGGGCATTTATCAAACAGATTGTCGGTTTATGGGAGAGCACTAATTGGGGGAGAGTGATATGTCGAATTTAATCCTCAATTAGACTTGCTCACATTATTCAGCATGTTGATTCTCACAAAGACTTCAAGCGATCTTCTCAACAGATTTCAAGTATTTGGGCTAATAATGTTTTGCTGATTCTGAAGTGTCAAAACCAGCAAGGGGGAAAGAGACAAGCACCTAAACGCGAGCAAACTTTATGAACTTAATACTTCTAAGTAATTGAAGATATCCCGGGAAGACAAATGTTATTACCGCAGAGAAACTCAAGGTTTGACTCATGGCGAGTAAACTTGATGAACTTAATTCTTCTAAGTGATTGAAGATATCCCGGGAAGACGTATGTCATGACCGCAGAGAAACTCAAGGTTTTACTCATCAAGGCATTTAGTGTTATTATTCCAACTATGTGGGGGAAGTGATGTTATAGAAATTTTATGAAGATATAAGAGGTACACAAGTGTGTGATGATCTCGATGTTATCGCAATCATCAGGGGAGAGAGAATTATGTACATTGGGGGCGCTCAGTTGTCTCACTTGAGGGCTTAATCAGTGATTCAGAGATATAATCACTTATTCCGGAGTTGACATCCGCAGAGATTGTCATCCGCAGAGATAATCAGTGATTCGTCCTGCTTCTTCAATGTTATCGGTTGTTCTCTCTTTGGGGAATGTGTGTACTTCGGGTCCTTGAGCTTCATACACGATCATTAGGGAAGAAAGCCATTGTTTACCACAAACATTGGGGAGGTGTTTTCTCTCCGGGCATGATGTGTATTCGGGAGAGTTCTTGGATATTGGTGTACTTCGGGTTCTTGAGCTTCATACACAATCATCAGGGACGAAAGATGTGAACATTGGGGAGGTGTTCTTCATTACCCTCATGATGTGTATTCGGGAGAGTTCTTGAGCATTATACAAAGAGACTGACTGCATCAATTCAACTACTTGGGGGAATTGTTCTCTTGACACCTTTTGGAATGGATCGCTTCAGACGTCAGTTGAAAAGAAATATGAGAAGATTATTTAAGTGTGGGATGAAACGTTGCTGTTCTTCTATTGGATGATATAACCCCGAACGGAGAACCTCGATTATCGTTCTTAAATGGAGCAGCGGGATTTATGATAATGGTGTGCTTCTTCGTGCACCTGGCTAAGGCAAGCTTGAAATAAAGCTTCGAATCTGCTCATCTAATGGATTTTTGGTTTGGGGGGAAGCTGCCAAAGTCTCTCTTTCTCAAAGGCTCATGTTCTATCTTCTATTCTAAAGCCTCGGAAGCTTTGGTGGTGGATGTTTAAGAGATGACGATTCTATCTTCTACAACGAGGCTGCTCGATATCCTTATCTCGGTAATCGTATCATCATCTTCTTAAACTATATCATCTAATCTATCTCTGTAAATATTTATCAAAAAAAAAAACCAAATACAAAAATATAAAACCAGCAAAACAAAATAGAAAAATATAAAATCAACAAAAACACATAAAAATTAGAAAATTTGAAAAAGACCAAAAATATTGTTTTTCTAAGACATGTCTTCTGGTATCGATAACATCTGCGGTCTTAGAAATGTCATTCAATAATGGCACGGGACCATAGATGAAGTTCGAACATGTCACAAAATATGGCTTACAGTTATTTCAGACTGTAACCCGCGCTTCAAAAAACGACTTGCAGTTACTTCAGACTGTAACCCGCGCAAAAACCATGGTTTGCTATTATTTCAGATAGCAACCCGCTCTTCAAAGAAGGAAAGTTCTACGCTTAAACAATTTTCAAAATATTTAGTGCACTTATCCTAAAACAAAATGAGGAAAGTATGTCGAAGGACTGCTGTTCCTACTCAAATATTTTTCCTTCAAAATTCTTCTGAAAAATATTTGTTTTAACAAAATGGTGGTAAATGAGTTGCTTTAGAAACAATCAGTTTCAGAAGTTTTATAAATTTGCAAAACTCAATCAATGACTTCAGTGCTTTTAAAACTTTTCAGAGAAAGAGTCATTGATTGAGGGGGAGAATGTTTTCAAATTTATATCATCTAAATGACCTTATCTATTTATCCTATATGCTTAACTGAAAAATGATGTTAACCTACGTTGAAGGACTAGGTGCCTAGGATATGATTGTTAGGATTAGATGATTAGAGTTTGATAAACACATTATTCCCATACCTTTTATGATATGATTGATATGTTGGATTGACTTGTATTAGTCGATTGTTGTTTGGGTGATGTCGACCACCATATATCTGCTTGTGTCTACTAACATATGCAGGTATCATGGTTTAAAAGAATGTTCCCGATCCGGATCCCACAAATGAAGATGATTGGATGCCGAAAGGAAAGGGTAACTATATCTTTGGTTGACAAATGAAGAAACGGAGCTTAATTGGACTTCTATGGAGAGTTGGCATGGAAAAATGCAACGTAAGAGGTCTCACTGTATCAGCAGATGGTTTTCTTCATCAGCAAATGAAGAAACGGAGCTTAATTTGACCTCAGTTGGCATTAAAATGCAACGTAAGAAGTCTCACTGCATCAGCAGACGGTCTTTCTTCCAAGCCCTACAGCAACAACATAAGCTTCTCAACCACCTAACGTATCTTTGTGCAGGATACCATTTTTAAACAATTTTGTAAAATATTGTTTTGAAAATGGAAAAATATTGTTTTGAAAATAAATCGGATTTAAAGTTTTGAAATCAACCGGATTTTATTTTGTCAAATCTTCAGTGATTTCAAATTAAATATTTTCAAACGATATTTCATCAAAAAGTCCGTTTGTACGTTATAATGTGGTGATCTAAAGATTTAATGTTATGTCATGGTATGATTTTCTTTAAAAATCAAGGTCTTTCAAAATGAAATTTTTTCTGTTCTTGTTTGATTGTGAAATTGTTTTATTTTACTTAAAAGATCTCTTAAAAACTATCATACCTGACACTAACAATCTTTAATGTCGAAAAACTGTTCCTCATTAATCATTTTTCAAAATTAAATTTTGCCACGTCTTTCCCCAAAATTTTCTAAATGATTTAAATCAATTGGGATCACAAATCTCAATTGGTTTGAAATTTTTGATCAGGGGAGAGATCGTGATTTAAATCTCAAATCTGTATTAATGGAATTGGTTTTAGTCCTTCAAAGGCACTCCTGCCTCCATGTGCCAAACGATTTCAACATACATAATGCACATGTTGAGGGGGAGCATTTATCCAAAAACTAGATGAGTTTTTAAATCAGGCACATTTTCTCTCATGTTTTCTAAACCTTATTAAATCACTTGGGATCCAAAATCTCAAAGGGTTTGATATTTTTGATCGGGGGAGAATTTGTGATTTAATATGAAATCTGATAAATAATGATCGTTTTGATTCAAAGTGCAAGTTCTCTCTAATATGTGCCAAACTCTTTCGTATATCGATGCACATATTGAAGGGGAGCGAATGGTTTCTATTGGCAATCGTGAAATGTACTTCAAAAACCTCTTGCCTCTATGTGCAAAATGACTTTCTAATATCCATCGCACATATTGAGGGGGAGAATTTACCAAGAAAATCAAATGGCTTTTTCGAAGGAAATTGTGATCAATAAATTATTTCAAAGAACTCTTGCCTCCATGTGCTAAACAATTTCAAAATCATATGCACATGTTGAGAGGGAGCATTTCTAAATGATCAAAACAATTAAGGTACAAAATGTTTTGATTTTATATCACAAGTACCTTGATTGATTTTTTCAAATGATTTTTCAATTGGTTTCAAGGAAAAATGAACTGTACCAAAAGACCAACCATTTTATTTTATGCATGGAGTTATAAGGATGGTTAGGTTAGGTATTCGTTCCCACGATCCCGCCAGAGCCAGAGGGATCTACCCAGGGACAATCCACTAGATAGTGTAGAGTCCTTAGGTATGATGAAAAAAAGGAGAAAAATGAGAAATGGGAAGAGTGCGGACTGAGACAGAGCTAGTACTGGAATAAACCCAACAAGGTTCTAGTTATGAAGTCTCGGTAGGCACTGAAGGGGTTGAAGAATGAAAAACAAATGAATGTGAAAAATGGGTGAAAAGAAATAGCCCTCCAATAATTCAACCTTAGGGCAGTAACCGGGTTCAATACATATGCTACTGGTGGTTACCATGGTAACACCGGTATTGAAGACAAGACGTCATGGACCCAGTGACGCACTGCACTACAACTTCCCAAGCTACTCAAGTTCCTCTTAAAAGGACTTGTTTCATTCTCACGGGGAACCGACATAATCTATCGACTTTCTCTTAGAGATTGTTGATATTGAAGAAGGAGACCCTCTCTCTAGTCTCCGGCATAGGAACCAAATGTGCACTATTGAGTCTAGAGCGAAGAGATCGTCCACAATATCTCATTAGGACACCAAAATTAATGAAGACTTGTTGTTTCACACAATGTGAAAAGTAAGTATATATATTTAGAGTCCTACACATTATCCTTGTGGTATTGCCAGAACATCCGAGTGATATGAAAATATTCACGATGAAGATGGAAATCCTTCTAGAGCCAACATCAAACAAGCTCTTGGTGGGTGACATGTGAAATCTTGCAAAAGATCAAGCTTGTGACAACTGGATAGAAACGATGGGGCGATTCACTTTTGAATCAACCTTGGTCCAGGATTGGAATTGACGAATACTTTTGGAAAAACCGTTTGACGTGCAAACCTTCTTTTCTCTAGCACGTCGAATGTGTATTCATATTTCAAATACAAAAAGTATCTCTGATTGAAAAAAAAATTACTTTTGGAAAAACCGTTCGATGTGCAAAATTCTTCTTTTCTCTAGCACATCGAATGTGTACTCTTTTCAAATACAAAAGGTATTTTTGATTGAAAATTGATATTTCTCATAAAACCTTCGTAGTATTGCAAAACTCTTTATCTTAAGCAATACGCGATTGTTTTCAAATCATTTTCTATCAATCAGTAAATCTCAATTTGCTGGTTCACTCACTCCGTGTTGTGTTCTTTGAGACGTTCCGGTTTGAGAACGGCTAGAACAAGCTGCGAAACCCTGTCAAGGAGATTCTTCAGAATTATACATGATCACAGGCAGTACTTGTACTGATCAACGGGGAACCGTGGGCCGTGTACCTCAATTCAACTAAAGTGATCAAAGACACTTTCGTATGTTTTATTGCTAACTGTTGTTTGCAGGTACATTTGGACGGTTGCAGCTGATCAGAATTGATGAGTCAATCCAAAGCCGCATTCTCACAGCATCCACACTTAATTAAAGAAATCATGACTGGTGCATATCTACAGAACCTGGCTCTGATATTTTTATACTATGCTTCTGCTACGCTGCTGCTAATATCATGAACCAGTAAAGCTTCCGCTACTCTGATGGAAAGATGTCATGATCCAAAAAGTGTGAGCATGTCGGTCCGTAAGTCACAACATCACATGAAGGCAACACAACTATGGATGATCCAGAGAGATTTGTTGTGGCTGATGATCTCAAAGAAAGTTCGAAGATCATCAAAGATGTGGATCAGTTAAAGGCCTCCACTAAAAGTACAAATCAATGCGGACTTTGAAGAATCGCTACAAAAGCACAAAGATTGCGGAACTTGAAGAATTGAAGTCTACGAGCTCAAGACTGAAGATAAAATAGAATGCTAGGATTCGAAATGTAAAACATGGGGTGACCTCCCTTAGGGGGAGATTTTTAGGAATTATAAATTCCATAAGTAAAGTATCGGTCACCCCAAATATAATCTAGCATAAGTTAGCTCGTAGACATATCGTTAGTTACGTTATTTATCAGTTTATTAGTTTAGTTTAGCGTAGTGTAACACAGTGGAGGAAGGACGGGTCTTTACCCACTGTATACCTGATCCACAGGCCGATAGGAGGTCGTTATGTCTGTAACTATAAATACCCCTTCCATCCATGGAAGGGGTGGTGCTTCTCAATCTAACCTTTTACATTTTACAAAGCAAGTCTCTAACTAGAACACCCATCTCTCTACTTTCTCTCTCTAAATGGCTAACATGTATTTTCATCATCCAAGACCACCCGAATCATCAACACATCAAATATTACGATCCTACATAGGCTAACCACCGGGTTCTTTCATACCAAGGTGAACCACACCTACCACAACGTCGCCTACCCTTTATCCGGTACTAGGCTAAGTACCGAGTTCCATTACAATGGAGGAACTACTACCCATCACTACACCAACGACTAATACCAAAGGAGACCAACTCCTTATTACAACATCATCAAGGATATCAATATCCTTGGATCTAATACTAATCTATCTTGTACATCGAAACACACCATATCGAATGTACATCTAAGGCATCTTTCACTAATGCCTTTAAATAGATCTTCAAGACAACTAATGTCTTGTGACTTGACTTCTAGGCACCCTTCACTAATGCTTATAATACGGACGATCGACAGCTTTCACTAATGTCTTCATCTTGACAATCTTATATTGAACGACCTCAAGTGTCGTTTGGAAAACACATCGTTTGATTTAATAAAATAATCAGAGTTTACAAAGTATAGGTCCCAATTGAAAATCATCTTGTGCGGAAATAAGTTTGTTACAATTCAAACGATGTTTTAAAGTATGTAAAACCAAGTGAGGCAGCGTCGTCACCACGACCCCATGATGTGTCCAAATGCATGCCATGAAGTGAATGCCTTATATACCTGAGATAAAACATGCTAAAAAGTGTCAACACAAAGGTTGAGTGAGTTCATAGAGTTTGAGTTGAAATGTAAAGCCTTCCAAAATCGTTTACGCGGCAAAGGCATTGTAAATCGTTGAAATGTAAAGACTATCAAAATCGATTATGTAGCAAAGGCATTGTAAATCCACTCAGTTCCAAGTCCCGCCCATACAAAACTTGCAACCTGTGTGTTCACAACCCACTGCCGAATATGCATAGTTTATATTCAACAGAAATCGTCAAATGAATTCACATAATAGTGCATGGCTCAATGTATCGAAATCGTTTATGCGACAAGGCATTGTGAATCCACTAGGTTCAAGTCCGCCCATACAAAACTTGCAACCTGTGTGTTCACAACCCACTGCCAGAATGTATAGTGTATGTTCAAATCGTTCCAAGACCATTAGCTCAATGAATATACCAAGACCATTAGACCAATGAATATACCAAGACCGTTAGACCAATGAATATACCAAGACCGTTAGACCAATGAATATACCAAGACCGTTAGACCAATGAATATACCAAGTCCGTTAGACCAATGAATATATGATATAGAAATTCTAAGTATGGCAATAATGTTACTTCGTATGACTAGCATTCAGTTTAGATAAACATGTAGTTTGCAAATAATCACGAATGTAATAAAAATCATTGAGCATGTATCTCCCCCAAAACGGTTATGAAAACAAGTAAAAGTAGGGGCTACGAAACTCACTTGGTAAACTGACGAAATGACAAGAGTGAGTACACTGAGGTATAATGTGATGCGTTATCCGGTACCTAGTACCAATGATATGATCACGATATGAGTTGCAATATAATGTTATGCATGCATTTCGTATGTTATTTATACCATTTACGAGTTTTGAAATATTACTCGTCGTCGAAAAATACTCTTTTGACGTCTTGACCCTTCAAAAATGACTTTACATGTTTTACATTAAAATGTCATCCTATAATGGTTTTATAATGATTTTAGAAAATTTCCACTTTTCGTCGCGAAACAATGTCGTCGAATTTTTATGAAATTAACAAAATGGCTTTGGAAAACTAGGCGTATCGAAGCGGTGTCGTCGATCGTTAGAGAACGAACTCGGCGGTTTTGGAAAGTTTGTATCGATATCTAAAAGTTTCAGTTCAGGAGTTTTTGTCCAAAAGGTCTCGAACATAAAGATAATAAGGGTTAAAGATGGTGGTTTTGGCTAAATGTGTGCAGAAAATTAGTTACGGCAAGTTTATGAAAAAGTGCATATCTTTGTCGTTTCAAATCCGTTTTCTACGTTTTATATGTCCTTAGCTTAGTATCGAAGTAAACTAATATATTTTTGAGAAGTCGAAATAATTTGTGAAGCTTAAGGCTCGTTTTTGACTCGGACAAAATATATATAGTATGCTGAAATTTCTGAAAATAATATTTTTCGTCGTCAAACTTGTAAAATCCATAACTTCTTAAGTTACAAGTCCGTTTTTATCCGTTCAAGCTGCCACGGATTCGTTTTAAAGTATATTTTCTAAATATCAAGGCCAAAAAGTCGTGCCTACTGTCGGATTTTCCAGAAAAGCAAAACAAGGACAGAACACAAAATATACTTATCGAAAATAGTTTTCCTCGGACAAAACCTATTCTAATCCCTTCAAATCAACTCCAAAACTAATCTAATCCTACCATACACCTTCTTAGGGTGTCATGGGTTCCTAATCACCATCAAGACCAACCAATACCAGGGGAATATTTATAGGATGACCATTTATATATATATACTCTAAAATCATGAAATAAATGGTATAAATCACATATCATGCATATAAGCTCCAAAAATGAAAAGAAACATATGAAAATGATAAGGAAACAAGAAAATGAAAGAAACAAGCTTACAAATGAATATGATGAGGTGCAAAGAACAAGGTAAATCCTAAATACTCTTGGTTTTTATTTCAAAACCTAATAAAGAGTAATAACTAGATTGTAAAAACACTTGAGAAAATTTTTGAAGATGATCCCTTGTGAGCTCTCTTGATGACCGGTTATAGAAGGAGAAGAACAAGGAGAGAACTCTCTAACTATGTGAATTTTGGTAAAGTGAATGAGAAAATAAGATACATGAATGAGACTTTTATGTTTGTGTGAAATTATTAACCAACAAGCAACCATGCATCATTAATTGACCACCCTCTTGATGTCCGGATTTTTGGGGCTTTTGCTCCCCAAGTAATATTTTTTTTTTCTTTCTAAAATGTATAAATATGTATATATTTGTATAATTATAAGATAAAGTGTAAGTAAAGTGTAGATATTATTAACTTGTAGAGTAAATGGTAATTTTTGGTGCAAGTAAGTTTTTAATAGTTCAAAATAGAATGTAATGATATAATAAAAATTGTAAAAATACATTCCTTGTGAAATTTGAGTGATAAAATAATTATCGTCTAATTTTAAGAAAAGCGTCGTAATAATTTAAATTAACGATTTATGTACGAAATAAATTCAAAACACTAGTAAAACTAAAAATATAGTTTTTATAAACTAATGTAAGTACAAAAATATGTCGGGATCATTTTTGAAAGTAACGGTTTAAATATTCAAAATAATAACTCACGCGATAACGTTTATTTAATATAAAAATTACGCGTAAAATATGAAATGAAATGTCGTGAATGAATTTATGAGATGCACATGATGTCAATGAAATGTAGACTAATCATAGTCCATATGAAATGTGCGTGATGTCATGATCATGAATGGCCGCTAAACCTCCATGGTTACGCGAATTTGAAACAAGTAAACCAAGTTTACTATAAATGTTGAAATTGTGAGACATGAATCGGGTACGAAATGACCTGAAAGTACGGGTTGTCACATTAAGCCCATCCAAAAGGAATTCAGTCCCTGAATTCAGGTTAGATTAGTCTATCGGGTTTAGGTTTTGATGTGGCAAACTTTCCCATTCCCGAGCAAAACCCTCAAAGGACTTTTGGTAACGATTTTACTTAATCTCACTACTCATCAAACAAGAACTGTCATGAGATTAGGCTAAATCGGTTTAGGTAACAACTTGTTTCTAGCCCGATCTTTGCAACTCATCAAACAAGAGCGTCCTGCGGATCAAACTGGAAACAAGTGGTTTGAAGAAAATCTTTTGAAAATTTGGCTCGACTACGGAATTGCTTACACATATAAGCCTACTACTCCCTTCATTGCATGATTCTTCTTGAATTAGACATAGGTGATCAGGCTATGTATAATTTAGGAGTAACTATGCAATGCTTGGACTAATCGACTCATATGTTTGTTTGGTGTTAAGTCAATCGATGTTAAAATTGTGATGAACACCGAGGAGAGAAGACATGGAGAAGTGTTGTTAAAATAATAGTTAAAGTAAAAAGAATTAAAATCCTCGTAAATGATAACAAATCGGAAAGAAAATAAAGTACGATAGATGAGAATATGTTACAACAGGTGGTTTAGCAAAAGTAGTACATCTTTAAGTTATAAAGTTTCGGATACGATGATTAGACATAAACTTGGTACGGCATAGTACATAAGGAGAAATAAGAGCTGTTAGTTTCGAACTTCTTGATCTTCCGCGTCGTTGAGACCTTGACGAGCTCCTCCTCCTCCTTCTAACATATATACATTCCCATGAGCACCTTCGACTTGTTGACCTTGGTTTTGAGGACATTGACTTCGATAGTGTCCTTGTTCCCCACATCCGCTAACGTAACTATGGTCTTGCCTCTACAATTCCCGGCATTGTGTCCTAGTTTTTGACACTTGTAGCACTTAACAGGGACAAAGTCCCGTGTGTGATGATACTTACATCGATTACATAGTGGGTAGGTTCAAATAACCTCTCGCTTTCTATTGGTGCGGCAACATATACCATTGCTTGGAGTTTCTTGCCCTCTATTATTCTGGTCGATGATGGTTAGTGTTACGGTTTTGGTTGTTGTTGTTATAACCTCCTTGGTCGTCTTCCACTTTCTTTTTGTTGTTGTTGGTTTGGTTATCGTTGTAGTTGGTGCAATTGTTGGGGTTGTTGTTGTTTTGGTTGGTGTTGGTGTACTTGCCTCTCTTCACTACTTGGGCCATGAGCTTTTGAGTCAATCGAATAGCTTCCTCAATCGTTTGCGGGTCAGAAGAAGTCACATCTCCTTGAATAACCTCGGAAGTCCCCGATAAAGCCTCTAGTAACTTCTCGTTATTCGAAACCATAGATGGGCATAACACGGCCAATTCTTGAAATCTTCGAATGTAAGTATCAATGTCATACCCAATAGTTACCAACTCATAGAATTCGGTCTCCAACTTTTTCACTTAGATGCGAGGACAAAACTTCTTAGTTACCAAACCCTTGAATTGCTCCCAAGTAAGCTTGAAAGCATTCTCCATTCTAATCGGTTGAGCATATGAATTCCACCAAGACAATGCTCCATCAAGTAAAGTACTCGTAGCAAATTTGACCTTACTATCATCGGGACGGTTACAAAAGCAAAACACGGTTCCAACTTTTCAAACCATCGTACCATTCTTGTAGCTCCTCGTCCCTCTAAACTTGGTGGGTTCGCCACTTTTGAAATCTTTGTGCGAACATTTCTTAACCCAGATCCTCTGCATTACCGATAGCTTGGCTAGCTAGTCTAGCGGCTTCGGCGGCTGCTGTGGCCTCGGCCAAGCGGCGACCACGTTTCCCTTTCGACTCTTAGAGCATTAGCAATGCTATCATTCACTAACTTGGCGAATAGCCGCTGGGTCATTTCAACTGTAGCTTTCTTGATGCCATATCTTCAAAACAAGAGGAAATGTGAGACGTAGCAAAATCCGATGTTAATAATAAGCGTTCTAAAGAGATGTGATAAGAGACGATAAGTTTGAAGTTATTTTTGAAATGATCGTGGTTCCGCAAGGGTGGGTTATGAGGTGTTGTAAGTGCTTCAAGGTATGATGGTTTAGAGACTTAATGTGTGAATAAAGTGTAACTCGACATGTTAGTGGTGAAACGAAGGAGTGAAGCGACTTCGTCTGCTTCGCGTTTATCTCGGCATTCGTCGTTATCGATGATGAATCAGCTGATATAAAAATTGTGATAGGGAATGACAAGGAATTCTCCACGTTAGAGTATGGGGAAAATAATGGGATGGGCATTTAAGGGCATCCATGTGACAATCGATGTGAAATGAAAGTGAATAACTCAAAAAATGTACATAATGACCGCATGTGAAGTGAACATGTACTTGTGATGAAATGATGAGATGCTATGATAATGTAGTTATAGTCTAGGGTCAATGATGCAACCTAGTTCTCTATAATCTGAAGCTCGATGCCAATCTGTCACACCCCAAATTACTGTTTTCTGTTGGAATGGAATTCACGGGATTGTTGTCATAGCATCACAAGCACAGTTATATTGAACGACCTAAAGTGTCGTTTGGAAAACACATCGTTTGATTTAATAAAATAATCAGAGTTTACAAAGTATAGGTCCCAATTGAAAATCATCTTGTGCGGAAATAAGTTTGTTACAATTCAAACGATGTTTTAAAGTATGTAAAACCCAAGTGAGACGCGTCGTCACCACGACTCCATGAGGTGTCCAAATGCATGCCATGAAGTGAATGCCTTATATACCTGAGATAAAACATGCTAAAAAGTGTCAACACAAAGGTTGAGTGAGTTCATAGAGTTTGAGTTGAAATGTAAAGCCTTCCAAAATCGTTTACGCGGCAAAGGCATTGTAAATCGTTGAAATGTAAAGACTATCAAAATCGATTATGTAGCAAAGGCATTGTAAATCCACTCAGTTCCAAGTCCCGCCCATACAAAACTTTACAACTTTGTGTGTTCACAACCCAGCGCGAGAATATGCATAGTTTATGTTCAACAGAAATCGTCAAATGAATTCACATAATAGTGCATGGCTCAATGTATCGAAATCGTTTATGCAACAAAGGCATTGTGAATCCACTTTCAGTTCAAAGTCCATGCCATACAAAACTTGCAACCTGTGTGTTCACAACCCACTGCCAGAATGTATAGTGTATGTTCAAATCGTTCCAAGACCATTAGCTCAATGAATATACCAAGACCATTAGACCAATGAATATACCAAGACCGTTAGACCAATGAATATACCAAGACCGTTAGACCAATGAATATACCAAGACCGTTAGACCAATGAATATACCAAGTCCGTTAGACCAATGAATATATGATATAGAAATTCTAAGTATGGCAATAATGTTACTTCGTATGACTAGCATTCAGTTTAGATAAACATGTAGTTTGCAAATAATCACGAATGTAATAAAAATCATTGAGCATGTATCTCCCCCAAAACGGTTATGAAAACAAGTAAAAGTAGGGGCTCTGAAACTCACTTGGTAACGGCGAAATGACAAGAGTGAGTACAGAGGTATAATGTGATCGTTATCGGTACCTAGTACCAATGATATGATCTGATATGAGTTGCAATGTAATGTTATGCATGCATTTAGTATGTTATTTATACCATTTACGAGTTTTGAAATATTACTCGTCGTCGAAAAATACTCTTTTGACGTCTTGACCCTTCAAAAATGACTTTACATGTTTTACATTAAAATGTCATCCTATAATGGTTTTATAATGATTTTTTAGAAATTTCCACTTTTAAATTAAGCAAAAACAATGTCGGAATTTTTTATGAAATTAACAAAAATGGCTTTGGAAAACTAGGCGTAAAAGCAGATTAATGCGTCGATCGTTAGAAACGAACTTCGGCGGTTTTGGAAAGTTGTATCGATATCTAAAGTTTCATTCAGGAGTTTTTAGTCCAAAAGGTCTCGAACATAAAGATAATAAGGGTTAAAGATGGTGGTTTTGGCTAAATGTGTGCAGAAAATTAGTTACGGCAAGTTTATGAAAAAGTGCATATCTTTGTCGTTTCAAATCCGTTTTCTAAGTTTTATACGTCCTTAGCTTCGTATCGAAGTAAACTAATATATTTTTGAGAAGTCGAAATAATTTGTGAAGCTTAAGGCTCGATTTTAACCCGAACAAACTAAATATAGTATGCTGAAATTTCTGAAAATAATATTTTTCGTCGTCAAACTTGTAAAATCCATAACTTCTTCGTTATAAGTCCGTTTTTATCCGTTCAATGACCGCAGTTCGTTTTAAAGTATATTGTCTAAATATCAAGGCCAAAAAGTCGTGCCTACTGTCGGATTTTCCAGAAAAGCAAAACAAGGACAGAACACAAAATATACTTATCGAAAATAGTTTTCCTCGGACAAAACCTATTCTAATCCCTTCAAATCAACTCCAAAACTAATCTAATCCTACCATACACCTTCTTAGGGTGTCATGGGTTCCTAATCACCATCAAGACCAACCAATACCAAGGAATATTTATAGGATGACCATTTATATATATATACTCTAAAATCATGAAATAAATGGTATAAATCACATATCATGCATGTAAGCTCCAAAAATGAAAAGAAACATATGAAAATGATAAGGAAACAAGAAAATGAAAGAAACAAGCTTACAAATGAATATGATGAGGTGCAAAGAACAAGGTAAATCCTAAATACTCTTGGTTTTTATTTCAAAACCTAATAAAGAGTAATAACTAGATTGTAAAAACACTTGAGAAAATTTTTGAAGATGATCCCTTGTGAGCTCTCTTGATGACCGGTTATAGAAGGAGAAGAACAAGGAGAGAACTCTCTAACTATGTGAATTTTGGTAAAGTGAATGAGAAAATAAGATACATGAATGAGACTTTTATGTTTGTGTGAAATTATTAACCAACAAGCAACCATGCATCATTAATTGACCACCCTCTTGATGTCCGGATTTTTGGGGCTTTTGCTCCCCAAGTAATATTTTTTTTTTTCTTTCTAAAATGTATAAATATGTATATATTTGTATAATTATAAGATAAAGTGTAAGTAAAGTGTAGATATTATTAACTTGTAGAGTAAATGGTAATTTTTGGTGCAAGTAAGTTTTTAATAGTTCAAAATAGAATGTAATGATATAATAAAAATTGTAAAAATACATTCCTTGTGAAATTTGAGTGATAAAAATAATTATCGTCTAATTTTAAGAAAACGTCGTAATAATTTAAATTCGACGATTTATGTACGAAATAAATTCAAAACACTAGTAAAACTAAAAATATAGTTTTTATAAACTAATGTAAGTACAAAAATATGTCGGGATCATTTTTGAAAGTAACGGTTTAAATATTCAAAATAATAACTCACGCGATAACGTTTATTTAATATAAAAAAATTACGCGTAAAATATGAAATGAAATGTCGTGAATGAATTTATGAGATGCACATGATGTCAATGAAATGTAGACTAATCATAGTCCATATGAAATGTACGTGATGTCATGATCATGAATTCGCCGCTAAACCTCCAAGGTTGTAATTTGAAACAAGTAAACCAAGTTTACTATAAATGTTGAAATTGTGAGACATGAATCGTGTCGAGAAATGACCTGAAAGTACGGGTTGTCACATAGGCACCCTTCACTAATGCCTATAATACGGACGATCGACAGCTTTCACTAATGTCTTCATCTTGACACTTGAGACATCTTTCACTAATGTCTTCAACACTACACTTCTTAGAAGAAAGAAAGGAATCATCAACAAGAAGACTTCAATAGTCTTGATGATGAGGAAGCATGGCAACTCATGGACTTGAGCTTGCTTGACTTCAAAGGTGGTGATCTCGCCTTTAATAGGAACCTAGAGAATCACACAAAAACAAAACTACAAACATAGATCACTTGGATCTGGGGTTAGAGTTTTTAACTCAAGGAGAAAGTATGTGAGAAAGGGGTGAGAAACAATGAAGAAATGGCTCACTATTTATAGAGAGAAAATGTCTACTGTTCCCCGGATCCCACGGATCCCTCCCACAAGGGATCCGTCTAGCGTAAAGCTAGGGATCCGTGGGACGCTCCTCTTTACCCATGGGTATTTTGATCATGGGTCATGGGTCATGGGTTATGGGTTGATCCATTGGTCTTTTACTAGATACAATGTATCTTATGAGTGCAATGCACCTAGTCAAGTGGGTATGGGTCAATACCATGGGTTATGGATATTATCCATATATGACATAAGCATGATGTCATGCAATGGGTTATGGGTCAAGTTCCATAGATATGGATCATGGACTTTGGGTTGTACCCAACTATATTCAATGTATTTGGTCAATGGGTTATGATACTTAAGTTTCTACCCATTTATATTACCCAATATACTACATACTAGTTACGTGTATATTTTACCCAAATATGTAAACACTAGTTGTTGTAGATATGTAATACTAAATCATAAAATCACTTATACTTGTTTTAGTGTTTTATGTGAAAACGTAAGTGTGTTAGAAACTATTAGTTCAAACTAATTACGTATTTTATTTGTTTCGTTAAAATGATTTTACGTTTGTTATCGACAAAACATTAGAAGATCGTAAAATATAAATAAACGTTTTTACGGCTTATTTGTATTAACAATCTCCCCTTTTGGTTGATGACAAAACATAAAATTATTTAAGGAAAAGCTAAAATTAAAATAAAGGTTTGAATTTGTAGTTTTTACTTTCTTCTCCCCCTTTTTGTCGAAACAAAAAGAGCTTCGAAAGGAAACTAACACATTGTTTTAGGAAAAACATGTGAAAAATAGAAAAGAAATAAGAAGTAGAGAGCAAGTAACGGGAAAGGATCTCGTCTTTACTCCCCCTTGACGAGTCCATCCCTATGTAAGGTCGTCAAGAAAATAATACTAAGTTAGTTCATTTGCAACTAAGTTTGCAAACAATTTCGTCTATGTGACGAATGTGCTTCCCCTTGATGATTGCAATTTTGCAAAGGGATGTCATGAAATGTAATCCTAATATTGCAAGTAATTTTGCAATGTATTGCTTTGACACAAAGCTCCCCCTAGCTTTAGGGTGTCAAAGTCTTCATGTGTAAATTGAATAACTACAAAACAAAGGTTAGAAAACTAGTATAATGCATAATTTCCTGCAAATATGATCCAAGTTAGTAGAAAAATAGTTTTCTGTATCACGGATCCTACGGTTCCCTCCTTGTAGGGATCCGTCTAGGCAAATTTAAGGGATCCGTGTGGCTGATGATTAATTTCAGCAATGGTGATATAACACATTATGTTAATATCAAAGTGAGATATGTATTATACAACATAATCATATACTCATAAATATAGCAAGTAGCATGTATTTTCATTTAATAAAACTAGAGATATGATATACATGACTCTAAAAACTAAGAAAATGATCGATACATGACTTGGAATTACTAGGCTTATCTAAGTAATGCTTGATACTAGGACACCACTAAAATCCTCTAGCTCAAGTTTGTTTAGGTTTAATCTCGTCTAAACGTTCGAGGAGGTGATAGAACATGAAACGTTGGTCTTCTCGTACTTCATGTATCAAACTTTCAACATGTTGATAATGATAACAATCTTTGTCATGGCTAGGTAGTGGTGGAAGAAATGAAATTGCTTGATGCGAAGAATCAAGTGAAGCGTCTTGTTGAGCCTCAAATGACGGAGGGATTGGTGGAGGCGCATTTGAAGATGGCTCGACCAAGAATGATGGTGGTGGTACATAAGTGTCAACTTCCATATGGTCGGGTGGTTGACTTTGATAATTTCTCATAATCCAAATGGGATTATAAGATGGTGATGGCGAAAAGGAAGTCGGAGCTAGTGTTGACTCAACACCTTGATTTTGTACCATTATTCCTCCTAATGAGGAGAATGTTGCCGGTGGAGGAGGATGAGACGGCCTAGGAGGTAAATCCTCTAAATTGTAGAGGTGTGGTGATGATAGTGGAGTTGTAAATGAGATAACTCTAGGAACCAATGGTGATGGTTTAGTGGAGATGGGATTGTTTGGCCTAGGAGGTATGGTGGTGTTTGGCATAGGTAGTTTTGTGGGTACTATCCTTTTAGGAATTGGTTTGATTGGTTGAGTTGGTGGAGGAGGAATCCTTGCATTTGTGGACTTGACCGGAGATGATTCGGTTGAAGAGATTTCGTGTACAACACGAGCAATTTTCTTGGGTGGTTCTTTGGTAGATAAGTTGCTACTTGGAGTTTTCTTCATGATGAGATGATTTCAAGGGGTTTGTAAAGGTTTCTAAGTGCTGAAAATGAGGATGAAGATGATGACTTTAGAAGTCCTAACAATGTGGTTTATAAACCAAGGGATTTGGTAAGTGCATTCAAGACTTAAGCCACTAAAATTCATTGGAATGTGATGATTAACATGCACAAGAGTCAACTTCAGTGTTGTACTGATCTAGGAACTTATTTAATATGAGATGGAGTGTTTAAGTTAGAAAGATGAGCTTGAAATGATTGTTTTAGCTAGAGTTGACATAATCTGTCATCCGGATCCCACGGTTCCCTCCAATGAGGGATCCGCCTAGGCTAATCCTAGGGATCCGTCTATCAGCAGCTAAGAAAAGGTGTCAATGATGTTTGTAAGGTCTAATGCATATTTCTTCTTGAGTGTTTCAGTTTATCTAAGTGTCTTAAATGAAGGGGTGCTTAAGTACTTGAGGGTAATGAGTGATGTAGCTAATGATTGCCTTTTATGGAAGAAATTGGAACTTTCATGAGTACCAATGAATGAACAAAGATGACACTAAAGAGTTTTGAGAGTGTCAAGTGGAGCTAAGTGATCCTAGATATCAGATAGTGACTTAGGATAATGTTTTGGAGAATATCCTAAAGGCTTAAGATGGAAAAACTAGAATTTGATCAATTTCGACCAAAAGATGATTATGATCAATTTTTCCATAATCGAAGGTTTTACAAAGCTAGATATGAGGGATCATGTGAGAAATGATAAGTGAGTTTGAGAGCGGAAGAGTAATGGGTTTAAATAAAATGATAGATCTACAAGCGTCTTGATTGTGATGTAGGTGAGTTATGTGTGAGTAGGAAGGATCTACTTAACTTGATAAGGACTTAATTTGCCTTAAGACACTATGTCTAGCTTAGTGTGAGGTGTTCTAAAGACATGTTTGAAATACAATGATTGTAATTGCATTTTCTGTTTGCCGGATCCCACGGTTCCCTAAGAGTAGGGATCCGTCTAGCACAAACTTTGGGATCCGTCTATCTGCTAAGCAGGACCTTTACTAAAGGTATGCAATGATTTTGAAAATGCATTATATTCCAAGGTTAGTTTAAGAGGTTCTAATACTAAGATATCAAATGTAAGATGTTTTATTTCATGAAGGAAATTGGATTACATTGATAAAGCATGAGTACAAAAGGATTGATCCTATTTGAAAGACTACTAAGTTCCTTGAGCGTTTTCGCTAGAAGGATCATCAAATGGTTGATGAGTGTTGGTGGAATCAAGAATGAAGAAAGTCTTCATGAGAGATATGTTTAGCGGTTCCATCATCTTGTTCACAAGTACGTACAACGGACTTTGAAATTGAGGATGAAAATGCATGACGTTATGATAGAGGCGCGTCAAGAACATTCCATAAGGGATGAGTTTATTCTTGGAGCCTTGAAGATTTATAATCCACCTTGCGAAGAAGTAGGCGAGATTGTATGGTTGTTGTGTTAGCAAACAATACATTATGTGAGCACAACAAGCGGGAAGGATTTCTCGATTTCCCCTAAGACTCCAAACATTTTCACGTAGAATGAGTGCAAGAGGTTTGTACTCTTCTCGAATGTCCCGTGTAAAGATAATGTTTGGATCGGAGTAATATGGTCGAGGTTTGCATATTATGCGATTCAAATCCTCCGGGGAGGGTATGTGTGAACAATATGGACTATTTTCTTCACGAAAGTTGAAGAGAGAATCAAGAGACCAATCTTCGGTGAAGGCACATTGTCCATGATTTGGGATTCGAAGGATGTGAGCAAATTGGCCAAGAGTTAAAACAAACTTTTGTTTTTTGATCCAAAACCAAAGAGATAGAGAGCGATCCTCGTTACGAACGAGTTCAACTTGATAAAAGAATTCCATTATGAACCTTGGACATATCTTCTCGTTGATTTCGAGAAGACATTCTACTCCTATGGCTCGGAAGGAGGTATTGATACCTTCTTCTAATTGTAGAGAGGTGTCTACAATATGTCCTTCGTGGAAGTGACGGTTTTCGAGATTATTGAACCCACGGACATGATTGCCAGGTGTGTTGGGCTCAAGGGAGATGTTTGGAGTGTAGACGCTAGTGAGTGAAAAATCAAACTCATATTCATGCGTCATAGTTGAACCTATAGAAAAGATGAGTTAATAGAAAGTGATGTTTTGTGGTCAACCAATGATTATTTAACGTTTTTACTAGATTTTTATTAACAATGGTTTTTTTAAACAAAATGATACTTAACTCACCTAAGGTTTTGACATTGTAGTGGAATATTACTTTTAGAAAGAAAGTGGTTTTTATTTTGCATGAAAACTGTTATCCAGGAGTACGGTGCCCAAGGTTTCCTTTCATAAGGGATCCGGCTAGTCTAACTTTCGGGATCCGTGGATCTGGAGTAACAGAAAAAGATTTCTTGATAAAAACATAGGTTTTTAGATCTTATAGTTTTATACCAAGATATGTGTTTTAGCCTACATTTTCTTTTAGCATGCATACATGGCTTTCTAATGTATCACGATAGAATGAAATAAATCAAAATAAAATGATAAACACATTATGATAATAATAATCTAGATAACTAGACTATTAGTAATATTTCATTTCAATGCTAAGAATGATACAAAGGATTGGGTATATAACCCCAATGTAGATTAACAACATAAAGTATATGTCTCCGTATGTGAACTTCATCATAGGGAACACAAGTGCGAAGAGTGTTAAGGCGATGAGTATGAGGGCGATGTAAACCATGTTGATGATGAACCTTCTTGGTTTTGGTTTAAGATGAGATGAGAGGAAGATGAAGTTTTGAATGAGAGGTAATTTTTTGAAAATGAAAAATTTGAAAAAGTGGGGATTGGATAAAGTGGGCGAAGGATGGTTTATTTATGGGGAAGGAGGAATTTTTGAAATTTGTATTTTGTTTTATTATTAGAAAAATATGATTTTTGGATTGGATGAAATAAAACACAAGTTTTATATACCACGACTTTAGATGAAAAAATAACACGTATGTGAGAAAAGACTTCCTAATGAAGCTTCATGTAATGCATGTATGTGTACAAAAGATAATCATATAAATACCTATGTAGGCATACTTAATTATCAAGCAAATGTCATTTTAGAGATAAGTAGAAAATCATACCTCTAACGCACTTAGGAATGTCTTTACAAATGACACAACAAATGTCAGTAGACAATTCTGGCTCCTTTGTGTTCAAGATACCTTCTTAGGGAAGGTATTCTTGTTACCAAGTGATTTCTATGGCTTGGTAGGTATGAGCTTTGACTAATCAACATGACAAAGAAGATTAGTGCATTTAAATAGAAAATAAATAATGAGAAAAATGTTGTCATCTATTCAACATCCAAACAAAGAGTCTTAAAAGACATGGTGTTTGTTTTTTATGAAAAAAAAACTTTCTTTGTAGTTTTCAATTAACCATGGATCGTATCAAGTTTTTAAAGTACAATATACTTCAAGAAACTTGGTAACGAAGCTCTGATACCAATTGTGGAAAACTAGAATGGGGGGTTGAATAGTTTTGCCAATTAAAACTCGTTTTAATCTATTTAGATCGACTTATGTCAATCTATTTAGGTGTGTGTTGGATGTTGATAAACAAACATATAGAAGTATGTAATGAAAAGATAAGAGTAAGAAGCACAAAACCACAACGCGAGTATTTATAGTGGTTCGGCTACAAGGACACCTTCCTTGCCCTACTCCACTCCCCGAGTCACCTACTCGAGAGTTCGTTATCACTACACGACACCAACTCCTTATGGTGGAGAAACCTTCACAACGTTGCCTACTCTTTTTTCGGTACTAGGCTAACCACCGGGTTCGTTCACACCAAGGTGAACCACACCTACCACAACGTCGCCTACCTTTTATCCGGTACTAGGCTAAGTACCAAGTTCCATTACAATGGAGGAACTACTACCCAACACTACACCAACGACTAATCCCAAAGGAGACCAACTCCTTATTACAACATCATTAAGGATATCAATATCCTTGGATCTAATACTAATCTATCTTGTACATCGAAACACACCATATCGAATGTACATCTAAGGCACCTTTCACTAATGCCTTTAAATAGATCTTCAAGACACCCTTCACTAATGTCTTGTGACTTGACTTCTAGGCACCCTTCACTAATGCCTACAATACGGACGATCGACACCTTTCACTAATGTCTTCGTCTTGACACTTGAGACATCTTTCACTAATGTTTTCAATACTACACTTCTTAGAAGAAAGAAATGAATCATCAACAAGAAGACTTCAGTAGTCTTAATGATGAGGAAGCATGGCAACTCATGGACTTGAGCTTGCTTGACTTCAAAGGTGGTGATCTCGCCTTTAAGAGGAACCTAGAGAATCACACAAAAACAAAACTACAAACATAGATCACTTGGATATGGGGTTAGAGAGTTTTTAACTCAAGGAGAAAGTATGTGAGAAAGGGGTGAGAAACAATGAAGAAATGGCTCACTATTTATAAAGAGAAAATGTCTACTGTTCCCCGAATCCCACGAATCCCTCCCACAAAGGATCCGTCTAGCGTAAAGCTAGGGATCCATGGGAGCTCCTCTTTACCCATGAGTATTTTGATCATGGGTCATGGGTTATGGGTTGATCCATGGGTCTTTTACTAGATACAATGTATCGTATAAGTGCAATGCACTTAGTCAAGTGGGTATGGGTCAATACCATGGGTTATGGATATTATCCATATATGACATAAGCATGATGTCATGCAATGGGTTATGGGTCAAGCTCCATGGATATGAGTCATGGACTTTGGGTTGTACCCAACTATATTCAATGTATTTGGTCAATGGGTTATGATACTTAAGTTTCTACCCATTTATATTACCCAATATACTACATACTAGTTATGTGTATATTTTACCCAAATATGTAAACACTAGTTGTTGTACATATGTAATACTAAATCATAAAATTACTTATACTTGTTTTAGTGTTTTATGTGAAAACGTAAGTGTGTTAGAAACTATTAGTTCAAACTAATTACGTATTTTATTTGTTTCGTTAAAATGATTTTACGTTTGTTATCGACAAAACATTAAAAGATCCTAAAATATAAATAAACGTTTTTACGGCTTATTTGTATTAACAGAAAACTACAATAATGTTGTTAGATTTTATAATGATAAATATTATTTGATTTTTCTCGTAAATGAGAAGTTCCTGAAAGAGGAATGGTTGTCTACAAAAGATTTACAAAAAAGAATTCCACACAATGATATGATATGATTACTTGTCCAATAAAAACAGTTATAAAAAATAAATAATCTATTTGACTTGAAAAGTAATGTTGCCACACTATTATGTGAAACTTTTTTTTGTAAGGGATGTGATATACATACCTTTCATATATTGTCACATCAATAGTTTTTGGTCAAATTGTACAACTCGCGATGCATACCGTACAAGCTGACAATGCATTTAATGATTGGATACCCTCCGTATAAGAGGACGTGAATATCTCACCCCTTTTTGTAAATCTTTTGTAGGCACAGCGTTCTTTTTTCTGAAAATGATAAAACCTTTAAAACTGGGCCCTGCTGAAAGTAGGGACAAATTTAATGCAGAGAAAAGAAAATTTGTGGTCCTAAAACCATGAAAGTTAATTGTTTATTTTGGGTAAATGATAACAAAAATTTTAAGAACGAGTTATGTTCTTTTATTAGTAAAAATAATTTTTCATGTATTATGACAGACGAGTATTCGGACATGGTGACAAAATTTTAAGGCGACAAACAATTGTTGTTGAGATATTTTGATTTAGAAATACAACATAAAATGTTCCGAATATAATTGAAAGATGTTGTAACATAAGATACTTCAACTCAAAAAACAAAATTTTAAAATGTATTAAAAATGCGTATAAAAGTATTTAATAAAACTTAAAATGAAATATGACAACAATTAACTGAAACATTCATCCTTTATTATGATATTTTTTCTAGTTTTTCTATGAATTTTATGGTATATATATAATTGAAATGATAAGTATATATGGTATTGGTAAACTTTTTAATTATGGTTATAAAACAACATTTACAAAAAAGGGAGAATTTCATGTATATCCTTGAAAAAGTTTGATATTACGTCAATATCCTTGCAAATTTTCTAATTACATCAATATCCTTTCAAAATCATATAAATACTCATATATATCCAAAAACTAATTAAATCATATTTATAATGATTTTAATTTCTACCAATAATATTTACCTCTTATTTGATAAGTAAAATGACTATTTTACCCTTAATTTTATATACATACCCTCTTAAAACATAAAAATTGAATATTTACCCATGATATAATACTAATCTAAGAATGACATGTCTGTTGAATCCTTTCACACATTTTTTCATACACCATTGATGTATTTGAAGCAACATTATTTACTCATGATATAAAGAAATGACATGCATGTAGAATCCTTCATCTCATGTTTTCCATACACCATTATTTACTCATATTTAACAAGCATTTTCATCACATTAGTATAGCAGTAGCTTAGAGTACAGATGCAAATTTCATCAATAAATGCCAGATGCATTCAAAAGCCATGTTGCTCATTACAATACTAAATTCAATACATGAAATGCATTGAACAAAATAACACGAGTTCATAATGAAAGTGTGCCAGCAACTCTTCGAATGAAGTCAAGTTGCTTAATTCAACGAAATATAATACTAAATTCAATACTGATCCAATACTACTAAACCTTTTCTTCATGACATGTTCTTAAACTTGTAACCAAAAAACATGTCAGCAACTCCTTTATGCAACTAGTTTAGTTTTGCTTCGAGCTATTAGTCTCACGAGATTTTGTCTTCTTAACTCGTCTCCTGAAATTACAAAATGAAATAATTCAAATTCAAGTATCTCACTGAGATTATACTTGGAAAAAGTACATATAAGTTGAGAACTAGTTGACCTTTTAGTTGCGGGTGCTTGGCATGGTTCAGAAAATTGAGATGTACTCGAACTACATGGAGGATTCTTACATGTTTTCTGATGGTGTCCACTACCTCCACATTTTTTACATCTATGTCTTTTTTTGTCTCATCATGTGCGAGAATTCTGTTCTTTCTAGGTCGTCCTATAGGCCGTTTGACAATAGGTGGGTGGATCTTCTCACTTGCGTCTATGTGTACCCATTGGTCCTTTCCGAGGAGTGGAGAAATTTCTAAAACGTAAGCTTCTTTAAATTTATCGATTGTGAAATATGGATCAACGTAACTATCCCAAATAGCATCCCTTGTAAAAGCGATAAATGCCGCCGCATGTACACATGGAAGGCCTTTAACCTGCCAAACTCGACAACTACATGTTTTCTCATCTAACAAAACCTCCCAGCGTTTTCCTTTATACTTTACCTCAGCACGATTGTCGCTACTTCTACTAACATGATAGTCACCCAAGTTCTACATGAAGAATACAAATAAAGAAGGAAACATATATATATATAAGCCTAATTCGACATTAGAGTATATGTAATGAGTTAAATCAGTTAACTTGCCTTAGATATTTGTTTGAGATAATTCTTGGCATTTGGAACTAAGGTTCCCTTCTATTTCTTCACAATATTCCTCTTCTCTCCAAACCGTACCATAAGCATTTCTCTGATGGTATCAAGAAGATCAAGCACTGGTAGAAAGCGAGCATCACCTACCCAAGAATTAAAACTTTCTGAAATATTGTTCGTGATGTAGTCGCACTTGGATATTGTACCAAACTTGCTTCTACTCCATATTTTATTATGGTGCTGATTAAGATACGCAATCACCTCTTTACTTGCACTACCAATTTCCTCTAATAATCGGTTATGCTCACTAACACAACAAGTATTTGCAGCACCCCACAAGTTTAACTTGAAAAAGTCACCACGAAAATGTTTCTTAAAATTGCTATAGAGGTGCCTCATGCATTCTCGATGCTCGGCATCAGGATAAACTTGTGTGATGGCTGCTTCTAACCCTTTTTGCATGCCCGATGATATAACAAGACCATTTGGCATGCCAATTGCTTGTTTTAATGACACGAGAAACCATTCCAATGAACTTGTATTTTCTGATTCGAGCACCCCATATGCTACTGGAAATATACTGTTGTTACCGTCAATACTCAAGGCGGCGGCTAATACACCATTAAACTTCCCTTTTAAATGGCATGCATCGAGACTAATATATGGACGACAACCAGCAAGAAACCCTCTAGAGCAAGCTGCTAGACATATAAAAAACCTTTGGAAATGTTTTTTGTCATCTTTTGTCTCAAAGGCGATTTCAACAACGCTTCCTACGTTTCTAGTTAGTAGTTCATGTTTGAAAACATCCATTTGCATAAAAGAGTCCTCCCATTTACCATGTATGTCCGTGTAAGCCTGTTCTTTACCTCTAAAGGCTCTCATATATGGTACATCAACATTATAAGTTGTCATTAGCCACTTCATGATTTCGGTAGCGGACATATCCCCATCAGATTTTAGTTTATCAGCAATAACACTAGCAATCCAGCCTTGAGTAGCTCGCTTATTACCACATTTGTTGCTTCGAGTACATGAATGCGTTTCAACAAACTTTTTGACCTACACAATTGTAAAATAAAGCTGAAATTCAGTTAAAAAACAAGCATATCAAAACATATGTTATTTTCAAAACTATATAATAACCTGAAAAGTAATTTTATCTTCAGTTGTAGAAGCATGAATCCTCCACTCGCACTTTTTTTCTTCACAACATGCTGTCAGTCGTTCCAAATCACTTTTCTTAATTTTATACTCAAATTCATTTATAAGTGCATAATGGTTCAAAGCTCGTCTAAATTCAATCACGTTTGTAAATTTCTTATGAAGTTCCATAGTTGGACTATTCTTGATATACGAGTGACTTTCAAGGTCATAATCTTGCATGTCACATTCATCATCAGTATTATGACGGCTGTGATAACTATTTTCGCTTGGACAATCTGAGTCTGAACCATTTTCACCATGAGGTTCATCAGTAACTTCATCTTGAAATCTGTATGAAAAGGTTACTCAAGCTCAGGTAAAACAAAATTATTGTATATATAAGTATAACAATAACAATAAGTGTCTGTTGTGATGAATGACGTGTGAGGAGTTTCTGTAAGTAAAATTTTTATACCTCTCTTGTATAAAACTATATGTAGTCACATAGATTGTTACTTGTTTTTCCTCCTCGTACATGTTGAGCATCACCATGAACTTCTCGTCAGAATCCAGTTGTATGAAAGTTTGTTTTTTTTCACACTTGTCAACAAAAAGTATTGATAAAACTGCATCGGTTTGTATTGGATAATGTTCTGTCACTTCTTCAAGTAGTTGCTTCAAGTGGTATGAACCTATGTTTATGTGGATACACTTTCTTTTTCCAAAACGATAAACTTTTCTACATGAGTTCCTTGCTGATCGAAATAAGCCTCCATATTTCAAATTAAGCTTGTACTTCGACCCTACTTGACTGAAAGGAATACATAAACAAACTTGTAACTACAATGTCTAGTGGACTTAAAGACCATGTGCACACAAAGTTAAGAATTTCTAATAAAATGAACACCTCCATACAAAAAGAATAATAAAAACCTACTCGATAAACGACGATTGAACGGTGTTACTAATATCAACAATGTTGTCCATCTTAACCAAAGTTCAACAAAGCTTCATGTTACCTGATGATAATCAAAAGCCAATTTAATTAGCTTTTATTGTTACAATTATAACTTCCATTGAAAACACATTTAGTAGACATCAGAATTATATAAAGAGACATGCATGTGCTCACAAAAGAAAGAATCTATGAATGCATTAATGGTTATTCCCATACTCATACAACCAATCGTCACTTTCATTCATTGATTTTTTTTTGTTTAAGTGTTTCAAAGGATCTTAAGAATATTCAATCATTTACTTTTTCATACTATAGCTTATTAATAACCAAAAAGAAATCATGGATAGGATAACAACTTACACTTATAAACTTGTTTCAATAGGGTTACTGTAAGATGGCGACTCATTCACCAGAAAATGAAGAGATGGGTGAAGTAGTACGTCAACTATTTTGATTAGGGTAAAAGGGTAAAGTAGTAAAATAGCATCTAAATTAATATTAGATATTATTTGTAGAAATTAAAATCATTATAAATATGATTTAATTAGTTTTTGGATATATACGAGTATTTATATATTTTTGAAAGGATATTGACGTAATTAGAAAATTTGCAAGGATATTGACGTAATATCAAACTTTTTCAAGGATATACATGAAATTCTCCCTAAAAAAAAAGTTAAACTTTTTTTGGTAGGAAAGTAAAAAAATTAAAATTTAAAAGTGTACTTTGAGTATATCACATTACTCATTCTTAAAACGAAAATAGTATCCACGAGGTTTGAATTCACAACCTAGTGGTTGATGAACATACTCACACATCGTTAGGTTAAAAGACTCGTTGACTAAAATATATAGCAAATTAAAAATTAACCCGGGTCAACATGTTTAACTTATGTCTAACCTGAACATTATCTTTTTAATATAGAGTGATAGGTGGGTTGATTAGAACACGGCCTTTAACCTGTTACTTAATATCCATCATTGACTTGTTAATTTTTGTTGCGCTACTGTTTTGCAACAAAAACTTAATGAAAATGCACTATCCGTAGTGGTCTTGGGTCATTTTTTGTACACGTCAACAATTGGCAATTTTTTTTTTCGTAACCATGGTTTTTGAACGTTTGGCTGACTAATTCATAGGGTTTGAATCCGCCCACGCATTTCAACCAGGGTAAACCCTCTCTTATCAGGAGGTTGGCGTGACCACTTCAAGATTGTTTGCACCTAGCTGGAATTGAAGTAGAGACCTCACATATTTTCGAATGATAGTCACAATCCATTTTGCCACTAGGGCACCCTTGAGTGGTTTTGAAACCCTTATTCTACCACACACCATTGATAAAAAAAGCAATCGTAATTGTTTATTAGATTTATAGTGGAATAAAACTTTTATATCTGATTATTTCAAATTGTTAGGAAGTTACGTTGTGGCTTGTTATACACTTCGTTTTATGTTCACTTGTACTCATTCTTCTCCGTTACTATGATATTCCCCGATCGACGTTTCACGATGATTCTTACGTTTACAGTAACAAATGTAAATTAGTGTTATTTGCCTTCAAGATCATAACGAGAACAGTGATCCGAATAGTATAATACGAATGCAAATTAGTGTTATTTGCCTTCATGATCATAACAAGAACATTGATCAGTTATTCTGAACGTAATAATCACTCGAAAGTGCATATTTTGTCCTATTTTTACTAGCATGAAATTTGATTTTTTTTTAGTTTAACAAAAAAAGGGGGAAGAACGGGATAGCAGGATGGGTACCGATTTCCCCGTACCAGTTCCGTTACTCGAATTCCGTCCGTTACGGTACCGATGCCCCTCTTTCATGCTAGTAAACAAAACGATACCATCAATTCGATACGGGTTCGAATCTAATACCATGCTCGTCCCTACTCACCCTCATAACACATTACATTTAAATCTATTGATGTATAAGTTTACAAATGTTAAATGTGGTACATTAATTACAGTTAAGAATCAAGTCTGAAAACGTTGCATGCACAAAAGGTTTAAAAAAACCTTTTACAAAATGACTTGTCACTAACAATAATCATCTTAATCAATTTCTTTTTTTTTTTTCTTAAATTTTCATCTTTTTATGAATGCATGACACATACTTTTACGGGGCTTTTGCATATATATCCTCCTGAAAATGCAAAATTACATATATATCCAAAGCATGCATAAAAACCATTGTATTATGTGCATAAAAAACTTGTACAAAGGATATATATATAATTATTCATTTTAGGAGGGATATATATATGCATTTTTGCCTTTTATGATTTATTATTATTTATTAAAACACATATTTTGTAGTTTTTTCGGATGTATTATCCCTTCGTAATAAAAAACTTTTTGAATTTTACACGATTTTTATATTAGAAAATGCTAAACTAAGCCTTTAAAGCTACATTTATTTATTTTTCACATGCATTGGTTGTACTTTTAAAACAACCACTCACACCCTAAATTTAGCTTCTTTCCATCAAGTCGCCCTCTTAGCAAAATCTATACTACTTATAATGCACGAATACACTTCATTCTTAATTTTAAGACGTACATGAAATTAAGCATGTTTTACAACACTTTAATGCACATAATTTTCAGAATTACAACAAAGTAAGCATATTGTACAACAAAATAAAGCGTGGTGTCATTTTAAAACCAAAATGATATCAAACAACATTAATGTTATTAAAAATACCCTTCACCAAAATTACAACCATTTAGCACAATGTACAATAGTACAACCAATTTTGATTTACAACAAAATAAGCATAGTGTACAACAAATAAGCATGATGTAATTTTCAGACTTACAATATTAATGCTATTAAAGTGGTCAATGTTATTAATGACTATAATGACTACTACTTACAAAAAAAGAAATATAGTGTACAACACTTTAATGCACATAATTTTAGGGCGTACAGACAAGAACCATAGTGTACAACAAAACATCACATTAATACTATTTAATGTAATTAATTATTTAAATTTGTCAATAAATACAATTAATACAGTTATTAAAACACCCCTAACATAAGAAATACAAATTATCAAGCATATTGTACAACTAATTTAAACACAATTCCTGCATTAAATTTCACTACTAAAAATAATAAAACACATTATACAAACTAGCAGGGTACCTGCGCGATGCGGCGGCGGGTACCCTGAAATAAATTTTTTTAATGAACCATGCTTTATAATCAGAAACGTTTTATGTGACGATAAATTTGCCGATGCCAAAAGTTTCATGTCGCATATTCAACTCTTTAGATTATTATAGTAGGGTACTGGCGCGTTGCGACGGCGGGTATCAAGTAATAAAATTTTCGGCAAAAAATATTTTCAATTTTATGTTTTCTCTTACAATAACTTTACCAATTGCGAAAACATAATGAGTTTGAGTAACTTTAAAAAAAGTAATGAATAATATCAAACTAATTCATATAAAAACAATTGAAAGTGGTGTGATTTTGCGTTGCGGTAGTCACAAGTAAGTAGAAACATTTTTTTATGAAATATATATAATAATAAACACCTTGTAATAAGTAAATAAAATATATTTTGAACATGTTTGTATCATTAATATTGTTTATTATACTTGTCTCATATAGATAAAAGATATCAATAAAATAGTGCTTATAATGTATACATCTTGTAAAGTATATATTTATAAAAATGTTTGAATCACTAATATTGTTTATAAAACTTGTCCCACATAGATAGAAGATATAAATAAAAGAATGCTTATAATGTAAAGAAAAGTTACATGTTTAAGCAATTATTTAGAGTTATCTATGAAAAGTATAATAATTAATATACTAATATATTAATCATTGAATTAGCACTTAGCACTTTACACATTTGCATCATTTGTCTTTAAAAAATTGTCCCAACTTTTATAAAAACACGTTTTTTTACTTTTGTGATTACTTTTATTTAAAATAATTCAAAATTTATTTAGATTGGTTCCGCTTACTCTTTGATATAATAATAGTTTTGGGACTTTGTATTTTTGCATGCATTTTAAAATCATATTCATTTATATGTGCATTTTTGCATTAAAACTAAACTAATTTAAAAAGAAATAATAAATGAAGCATTAAAATGTTGTGGAAGATAAATTAGTAAAAGCTATGTATTGTGTACATTATGCATTAAAAATTGTAATGCTTAAAAAACACATTAATGGCATCTTAAAAAAATTTATGAGAGAGTGTGCTAAATGCTTTATAAGTAGTATAGATATTCAAACCCGAACGGGCAACGGGCCAAATGGGCTTGAGCTCGAAAGGGCGCGGACCAAACGGGCTCGAGCCCGGCGGTCACCGAACCCGCGGGTTCGAGCCCGAGCAGACACGGGCTATACGAAATTCTTGATATCGATAAATTTATTGTTAAAAAGAATATAATAAACTAAAATACATTATTCATCAAAAAAATTTATTTCAGGGTACCCGCCGCTGCAACGCGCGGGTACCCTGCTATCCTTTTATAATTCATCAATTAACCATTTTACTATGGGAATTGATTTGCGTATTTTTTATTTTGATTGCGACACTCCAATTATCGCATCAGACAGTTGTACCATATTAACATCCTGCTTTGATTACTTGTATCGTGAGTGTCTGAAATAAAAAAAATAATAGTAATGCCGAAATCACGCCACTTTTCTTATTAACAAGTGGCAAGATGGCCCACAATACACTTGGGGAGAAACAAAACCAAACCAAAAACCAAAAGTACCGCAAAAAAAATAGAACCAACTCTAAAACCAATGGTGTGGTTCCGGCTTAAAAAAACCAAAAATTTTGGTTCAATTTTTGGTTTTATATGAAAACCCAAACTAAAAAAACCAAACCGTCCCTTACAAATATTCATAAAACTAATAAACAAAATATATATTAGTTTTGATAAAAGTAATTACCGAAGTCCCAAAAATAAGGGACACTAGCATATGTTTATTTAGCTAACATTATAATAAATTCGTAAAGTTAGTTTTCTTTATTTCATACTCTTTATACATGTTATGTAATCCTATTATTTTTTGACAATATATTCAACTTATTTTATAGGATTTCTTGATTTAGGTTGTGGTTGTTAAAAAATTATCCATATTTGGATATCCGAAAATTTGATCATAATTTATTAAAAAGTTAGGTTTTATGACATGTCAGTTTTGTAACTCGTATAAAAGCTTTCAAAAAACTATTGATATTTGGATATTCATATATATAAAATTGTTATCTAAAATTTTGGATAAATGAACTTCGGTAAAATAATGGGTCTAACATAAAACAATCATCGCAATATCCAAATTTGTGATATATTAATTATTGAAAAATCCTTTAAATTATGTAAATTAACAACAAAAAATTATAGTCGATAACGTCTCATTCATACGGTCGCTTTATGTCTAAAAAAAACATAAGATGACTCTTATAGCATTATAATCATATTTACCTCTTGGACAACTCTATACCTTTTAGATAATTATATCTAAATTCATGTGATAACCATTTGTGATAGTGATTTTAAACTTGTAGAAAAGATAACCATCAAATGAAAAATAAAAAACTGAAAACCGAATCGTGAAAAAAATTTAAAAAATTCAAACCGAACTTTGAAGCAAGATTCGATTTTAAAAACTTAAAACCAAACTTTTGATTTTTAGGGCTTTTTGATAACACAAAATGATTTAACGCTTAATGATTTAAAGTCTCTGAATTAAGTTAATTATGAACGAAAAATGTTGTTTGACAAGTGATTTTGATATGGGACAAGATATTCCTACCCCCTATTTCTTTTATTTCCACCCTCCCTATTTTTTTGCTCTTTTTTTTTTTTTTTTTTTATTATTTTTTTCTATTTTTATAATTTTGTTTATATTAAAAAACTATAAACCTGAAAATGCGAAACAGGAAATATAAAGTTTAATAAGTCAAACGCTTAAAACTGTCAGAAATAGAACGGCTGACAAAAAGCGTGTTGTCTTGACACAAGTGGGGGACAAAAGGAATATAAAGTACGAACCCTCCCTAGTAGGGAGGGTAGAAATAGTACGTCCCTTTTGATATATATATATATATATATATATATATATATATAAAGGGTGACGTTCTTGTGATGACCAACCTTAAAATAAAAACA
The DNA here is from genome assembly GCA_910596185.1 of Chrysanthemum makinoi. Classification (NCBI taxonomy): domain Eukaryota; kingdom Viridiplantae; phylum Streptophyta; class Magnoliopsida; order Asterales; family Asteraceae; genus Chrysanthemum; species Chrysanthemum makinoi. The sequence goes on from OU343223.1 coordinate 263,686,293, forward strand.
ATAAGAACTATTGTGGACCATTAGATCAATCATTAATGTTATTAGATTAAAATAAATAAATGAATGGCATTTTTGTGAATAAACCACTAGTTAATGGACAAATTTTAACCCAAGTTGCAACAACATACTTGACTTTTTAAATGTTGTACGTCAACAAATGCGCTTAATACATTGAAGTCGATTCCAAACATTCCAACCATACTTATTATTAAAACGAACTTACTATTGGCTTATGTAGCAAACGTATTCTGTAGCATTTTCATATTTAGCTTTTTTTAATAATTGATTTACCTAGATCCATTGTGTCTTCATGTATTTACATTCTACTTAAGATCTTTGTATTTTTTTAATCACTAAATTAGGTCTGATACACATATTTTGGGCGACACATTAGGTCTGATGAACGTACCTACGAAGCACAATATCACTAAATTAATTTTGTAATACACATTAATGTACTTGTTATTATTACTATTATAGGGAATGTCTAACCAACTTTTTAATGTGTCGCCCAAAATATGATACTAGTGAGATAGAGATAGCCAAAATTGGTGGAGATGGTAATTTCCCTTTCATCTTTATGAGAGAATAGGAAATGACAGATTGTGAAAAAGATGTGGGAGGTTTTGGAAAGAGGATAGATGTGAAGAATTATTGAGTTACGGATTGTTGTGGGGTTAGAGGAAATGAGGGAGGAGTTAAAATACCTAACATACCCTTTTGGTTTAGTTTATAGCTTTAAGTTATAATTAAATGTTAAATGTCATTTGTCATGTTGTTATTGTTTCTTATTATTTTTACTTTAAGAGTGGTCATCACATGAACGCAAATCTATATATATATATATATATATATATATATATATATACACGACATAAATTACTATAGTAACGTTTTGAACGAGGGATTTATTTTTGCAAATATCAATCATTTTATTATACATAGTGATTTACATTACGTGTTGATACATGTCATCTTATAGATTATTTGTAAAGTTAATTTTTGGGTAAATGTTGTTTAGCTTAAAATTGGCGTATCAAATTTTGTTTAATGTTGCATAAGTCGACAACTTTGTTAAAGAAATGTATAAGTCGTGCATAAGTCTGTCAATTTTTGGTAAATATATTTAGTTTAAAAGCATATAAGTCAAAATATGCACTTGGATGAGAAGTAGATAAACATCAAAAGAGAAGTCTTGTAAAAGACATACGTAGGTGATAGGTTGTGATAACAAAAATTTATAAAATCGTTGAAAAAAGCATCCATTAAAGATAAAATTTCTGTAATAATATTTTGTTGCTGAATCATTTGCATCTTCTTAGAGCATTTACAAACGTAACGTCATGACGGCGTTGAAGACCAAATTAACGGCGTTAAGCCGTTATTCCTATTGGACCTCCGGCGTTATTGCGTACGTTAGTCCCTGCCCGTTAGTGGCATAACGCCCGTTATTTTTTTTATTTTATTTTTTTTATATGCCTCTAAATGATGGGTTGTTTTTGTAAATTGTTAGGAATGTTATTGGGATGTTATTGTTGTGGGTGTTTTTTTGGGATATTAAGGTGAAATATTAAATCTGATGTGGCACTAACGTGGATGATATTATTGTGTTACGATTGTGCATGCTCTTATAGTAAAATGATTAAGAGTGAACAAAAAAAAAGTTACTCCTACTAAAACATCACTTACTATCTTTGACTGATTCAGTTTATTAGTGATGAATACACATTTTAACCAAAAAAAGGCTCCACGCTCTCTAGACCCTTCGAACTATGATCCACTCTTCACACGTGCCCTCACAGATATTTTCCTCCACTCCAGTCTATATAACTCACACCACCTTCATCACACACACTCGCACACCTTCAAAACACACACCTACATAAAAATAAAATAAAAAACTTCAAAACCCTCTTAACAATGGCATCAATGACAACAGCTTTCACCTCACCACTCTACACCAAAACCCAATCATCCTTCCATGGAGTCCCAGTCACATCACCTGTTAGAATGATCCAACCAGTCAGATCATCCAACAAAACAAACACACCCATTACCATGTCATATGATCTTGGATCATTCACGTTCCAACCCATTAAGGAAGCTATCGTGTCACGTGAGATGACTAGGAGGTACATGACTGACATGATTACTTATGCTGATACTGATGTTGTTGTTGTTGGTGCTGGATCTGCTGGTTTGTCTTGTGCTTATGAGCTTAGCAAAAACCCTAACGTCCAGGTATATATATATTTGCATGTGTTTCATTTGTTACGAGATCGATGTGATCATGTTGATCTATGATATTTAAGGTTGTTTATGTTTTATTTTGATACTGCATGTTTGATCTATGCCACGCTTCAGAATTTTTTTTTTTTTTTTTTTAATATAGACGATGAATTTTATACTTGTTTGGTGTTTCCAGCATAAAGTTATAAACACCTGATGTGTACTCCCTATATATAGATTGTTTGTTACTGAATATATATATGTGAAGTTAAATAATAAAAACAATATATTTGTATTATTAGATACATTTTAATATTGTTTATTGTTGACGATGATGGTATTTGATGTTACGGATATATATTCAAGATTGAGTGAATTTTATTTGATACGTATATAATTAAAGTTGTATAATCCAATTAATGGTAACAGTTATGTCCACTTGCGAATAATTCAGGAATATTATTACATAATAAAAAGATACTGTAATTAATATTAGTAATTAATACGTAGTACTTTTTTTTGTCTAATTTGTGGAATTATTTAGTTTTGTGTTCAACTTTATGAAATACATATTTAATATTGCATTAATTTATCTAACAAATGGTTAAAAAAACTCACAGGTAGCTATCATTGAGCAATCCGTGAGCCCAGGTGGTGGTGCATGGCTAGGTGGACAACTATTCTCAGCAATGGTTGTCCGCAAGCCTGCCCATCACTTCCTTGACGAGCTCGAGATCGAGTACGACGAGCAAGAAGACTACGTTGTCATCAAGCACGCCGCTTTGTTCACATCAACCATTATGAGCAAGCTTTTGGCTAGGCCAAATGTCAAGCTCTTTAACGCGGTTGCAGCTGAGGACTTGATCATCAAGGGAGGAAGAGTAGGTGGTGTTGTGACCAACTGGTCTTTGGTCGCACAGAACCACGACACACAATCATGCATGGACCCTAATGTTATGGAGGCTAAGGTGGTTGTCAGCTCTTGTGGTCATGATGAA
>OU343223.1:263689619-263775942 GCA_910596185.1 Chrysanthemum makinoi
AGATAGTGGCGTTAAATGGTCACAAAATCAACTTGGTACGGTTTAAGAAGTAATGGTATATTATTTTGCAGTGAGCATGGGTCAAACGAGAGTTATCTGTGGTGTGGTCGTTCGTTGGTCTTAACATGAGATGTAATGGGTCAAATAGGTACTGTCCGAGTGTGCATGGGAATGGTTTATAGTAACAAAAAGTTCATGCTTGTTGTTGTGGCGAATTCGAATGTATGCTGGTGTCTTGTGTATAAAAGAATTGTTATTTTGTCGTATATGTGATCTGCATGGTCTAGTGTATATAAGTTCCTGTTTGCATGGCCAAGTGTTGTAGTTAAAAACTAAAGGAATAAAACTGTTATAAATTGTTCTAGTCTCGTTAAGTAGGTTGTGTATCGTTTTGTACTGTGTCTTGTGGGGGCAAGTTTGAGGGTAATCACGGAACAAACGGTATAGTCTTTTGGTATTTTGAAGGCGTGTTAGGATAGATGAGTCGGGGTTAGTAGTATTGTGTATTTACTTGGACGTAAATGTTGGTCATTTGAACCGAGGGCAAGCTTAAAGATGGACCGATCATATACTATAAGTGTTTTTCTCTTTCATTAAAATGAATGTGATTTGCAATATGAAATCTTTAGTATAATTACATTATAAACTTTACACTTTGAGATAATTACCATGTAAACCCTATACTTTGAATGATGATCATATAAGCCCTCAAATAAGATATTTATCATATTTAAACCCTTAAGTTTACCGTTGTCATTTGCAACCCATAAGTTTGGCTAATAAATGATTAATACTCTAAAATGTTGGAATTCCGTCCGTCACTAAAAATAAGAATATTCTGACAACTCTAAAAGTATAAATGAGATTTATCCGTTATGACATTAATGATACTAATAAGTATTAAATAAATCATAATCCGTGTAGATTCGTTGAAGGAGACGCGACGTTACATCTTCGTATTCCTACATTCGTTTGCCTTTCCTCTCATTTGCTTTAAGGTCCAGATATTTTGACCTTTTAGTAAAGGTTCCTTATGATGTTCTTTTCGTTCGCTTTTCTATTTACTTATTAGGGTTTCCGATGCCATTGCTATGAACCCTTTCTGACTGTTTGATCCTGTCGCTTATATGAACTTCTTGTTTATATTGAACTATGCAATATCTGATTTGAACTTGTTTACAAACTCTGATATGCTATTTGTGAATCTTATTATGTTTAATTATGAACTTCTTATTATGAATGTATGATTTGAGTGTTGATATTAACTTCGACTTCTGAATATCTGAATATGAACCTTATATATGAATTATCTGATATGTTATCGTGACCTTTATGATGAACCATGATCTGTGCTCATATCTTAAATCTTTTGACTTAAGTTAGTCGTTACCTAAGCCAAATATTTCACTAGTCATGGGTTCTATGTTCCGTATCAGGATGCACCTCGATATGACTCTAGGCAAGTAGAGTGATTTTGTTCGCCACTCCCTCTGGATGGGTAAGCAATATTTTTTGTATATGTAGAAGGGGCGTATGGATGCATCCTAGATCTGATCTTTTCTGATATGTTTTCGGTGATGATGTCGTATGCAATACCGTCTTCACAAATATTCGGAGCTTTAGCTACTCCAATTATTTTCTCGAGGTTACCTTTGAAGAGAAAGATATTTCTGATATGATATGTTCTGGGCTCGTGGTAGTTAACTAAATCTTTATTTGTTATTTCTGTATTAAGTATTCTGATTATGATTTGGTATGTTCAAGTGTTTATAAGCTAGGCTTATTATATGTTACCATATGTTATTATGCTTTTGTATGTTTATGTGACTGCCGTCTACTATGCTAGGATATGATTAATATGTTTAAATATGATTTGCATGCTGTCATCTGATGTTATGTTAGTTTATTGTTATATGAATTCGTTTATCTGTGAGATGAATGTGCTAATGTGAAAGTAAGTATCCTAAAAGTTGATAAGTACAATTGTTCCGTTAATCTGGTAAACCTTGCCTATATGTTAGTTATTTGTCTGCTTATGATTATTGCTATGTTAAAACCTGTTAATGTTAAGATTGATCTGAGATTGGTTTAGCTTATGATATCTGTTCTGATAATTGCTAATGGCTACGTTATGTCTTTGTCTATTTAGTTATAGTATGTTTACTATGTTTTTTCTATTGTATGTGAGACTGCCATGATTGCTGCTATTTCATTTGCTTGCAATATTGAATTATGTGTGTTAAATGAAGGTTAATTAATTTGTTTGAATGCCATGTTTATTTTCTAGGAAGTGTTTCCGTTAGCCTTAGACTTTTCGTTTGGTTTAAGAAATCTATTTTTCCTTGATATGTTAGTGTCTGGTTATTTTGATGCGTTTGCGTTGGAGTCATCAATATGCTATGTGTTTGTCCTTGATTGCTATTTGTTCTTCCGGATTTCTATGCAATTGTGTTTCCGCAGAATCCTCGATGATTAATTATCCTCATTCCGCCTGTGGACTTTCGTTATTCTTTCATTTGTTTCATTCGTATATCTGTTTTGTTTAGTTTTTGTTTCGTTATATCTGTCACTTGGGCTTTGTAAGCTCAGCCGCACTTTCTTTTCCTGCGGCAGGTATTTAGCATTAAAGATGAGCTTATGGGATACTGATCTGGTTGAGAGTAGAGATAGAGCAATTTGAAATAGGGATCTTAGATTTATTTTGATTATTAAGTTATTATGTTTTCTTTTGATTATTTTGTAAAGGCTTCCGCTATTGTATATTATTTAAAGTTCTGATATGAAACCGTATTGTGATATCTTTACCCTTGTCGGGTTGGGGTGTTACAAAACTGATTCTGAACATGAAATGACTTAAGATTGATTATGCCAAGTGAGGACTTTTTGTAATTGGTAGCTGAATAATTTGTTCAGAATGATATATAGTGTATCGTAACTGGGATTCCTTCTCTATGATTTAAACAGATTGAATATCATTTATTCATGTAAATATTGTAGCGCTTTTCATGTTTTGATACCACATTTATGTTTTGCTAATGAGCACAATTTATGTTTTGCTAACGAGCATGATTGTGTTGATCAGGTGATACAAGTGTCAACCTTTTGCGTGTTTTCTAGAAAAATGTAATATTGTTTTTGTTGAAGCTTTTAATACAATTGACACATGAAATATATGTTTCATTGTAGTAGCGGTGAAATTTGGACCTTTTTTAATGTGGTACCTATGTACACCATAAGATACTTTCCCCTATTTAGGCTTCTCCAAGTTATCATGTGTAAATTGTTATTTTTATTAACTAAAGAGTTTCTGTAACCCGTCTTGAGCTGTTTTTTAATCTCTTGTGTACTTCAGGTGACCGTTACTTAAGACCATGGATCATCCCGTGCCGAATAACTTTCACAACAAGAACCGATGAGGACGAGTGCTTAATACTAGCAAGTGATGGACTTTGGGATGTCATGACAAACAATGAGGTCGGTGAGGTGGCTCGCTGGATTATACGCAGGAAAACCGCCGGTCTGCAGCCACTAATGATGAACCATCAGCTGCACAAACCCTTGCTGCTAGCCTGACTGAAATAGCCAAGGGGAGACTCAGTTCTGACAACATATCTGTGGTCGTTGTCGATCTAAAGTCGAGTTGAAGCTTGTACAAAGCTGACTATTTTCGACCAGGTAAAGATGATCATTCCTAACTTTTTACTTGGTTTGATCCATTATATATCAAGTAGAACGCCGAAAATGTGAAACTGTGACTGATGTTTTTGGTGTAAAGACGTTAGATGATCACTATATTTGTTTTGAATTCTATGCATACAAATAAAGGCGTTACTACGTATACAAAATTACTCTGTTAGATAGATGTAAATAGTCTATCATTCTTCTTGTATGTCTTTGATCTCTGATTGAATACTATCTATGTTTACAAATTACAATCCTAAGAAGATTATAGGACTATACTTTGACAAAAATGAACAATTTAACCATGCATCTGGGTCATGTTTTTTATGACAATATATTATTCTATTTGATTGCATATATGGCAGCACGCTGATCAGAACCACACCGGCTTCCTTGGCCTGATATAGGATATGCAAATACCAGCTTGATGTATGTTTTGCAGGTGGTGTCATGATATTGGACGAGAGCATGACGCAAACAAACGTCTTTTGAAGACTGTATTTAAGGTAAATTACCATGTATATGTATTTTGGCATTTGCATACGTTAGTGCTAATGATAAACTTTCGAACTTATACTCTGTATTTCAGGTTATGTTATGACTATTTAGCCCACGTAACACAACTTTGATGTTTGTTATACGTGATAAAAAAGGGTAAGTTTTCCCTTTTCTTGACATTATTATTGGTTTGAAAATATGAAAAATTTGGATCGTGTTTGATGTAATTGTCCTATTATTTCTGTATAGATACCTCTTGAGAATGTAGAGCCCGTCTCGAGGGAAGATATCCAGAAGGTAAGTTTCATTCTTTATTCTGTACCGCAAAAGCTAACACTGTCCTGATGCTCTGTTCCCTGCTCCAGATATGGGACTCTGTTCCCAAGCCAGAACACCACAAACAGACCCCTTTGAGCGAATTTTTTAATGTAAGATGTCATGTTATTCCTATTGTCTTCTTTTGGATATTATGGTCTCTTAATCGGTTTATTACTGACCATAATCAACTACTCACCTCGTCAACCAATTTTTAATGTAAGATATTATAGTTTCTTACATGTTGAATTTTCATTATTATTGATTGGTTGCATTAAATCTGCAGTTAAATGCAAGAAATAAGTCTGTAGCCAAAGAATGCTATTTACATACAGAGCTTCCTTTGGAAGGTAAGTGTATTTGGTTACCTTTAGTTATAGTATTTGATTCAATGTGTATCTGTGCTAGGCATGGCCGTGAAAATCTGTATAGTACCTACCATGCCTTCAAAAGGATGTATGCCACATCCTTAATAATTGCACATTCCCGCTATTGCAATAGCTTGTATTCTTCCCGATTCCAAAGCGTTTAAGCTGTGTTCATTATCTTCTTTAAAAAAATTTCAGATTGACCAGAACTCTATTAATAATGTAAATTAGTTTGTGTCAAACCACATATGTATGCTTTTGCAGTTGAACTATATTGCTGCACACTTGTCACTTTGTTGTTTATTGTGTGCAAACACTTTCCAGATTAAAATGTTGTGTTCCTTTCATTAACATGCAGCAGTAATGAATGTAATTCGGGAGGATGTCTCTGTGCTCGCCTTGTTAGACGAGATCTTATGTCTATTAGCTCTTATGTAATTCGGCAGGCTTGTTACAGGTAAAGATAGGAGCATAAAAAGGTAAATTGTTAACGTTATTCACATTATTTCGATGTGGCTCACGACATCAGCAACACACTAATCCAATAAAACAATTTGCAGGCGACCGGACCGTTGTTCAGATGGCCAATGCCTTATCTGAAAATTGTTAAGTAATATTATACATATAGCAATGGCAATATGCAGATTTTATCTTATCCTTTGTGCCCTTTAAGTTGTTGCAAGATCCTGAGGTCTTCGAAATTCGAACAGTGATCAACAACCATGACCTGAATTACATGTAAAAAAAGTTCTTTCTATTAATATTCTTTTTTATTAGATGGACGAATTGGCTGGAGTCATACATAGTTCAAAAAAAAAAAAAAAAAAAAAAAAAATAGTTCATACATTCTACCATATGATCTCAACTTATTGAAGCCAACTGCCATGTTTTAGATCAGAATAAATTTAATGCTTTCTTGAAAGTAAATCATATCACTGGTACATAAAACTTTGACTGCACAAGGTTTTAACCACTATATATTGCAGATATGTGATTACTCAACTTAGATAATCTTTACATACAATCAATCGTAGTTATTTACTACTTGCAATATTTGATACCAAATAATATATTATACACACTAAAAGAAAGTATAATGGAATGCAGAAGCACAAATTAAAGTCACGAAGTTTGTACCAGATTACTATGCAAAGAACGAAACGCAATTTGGGCGGCGTACCTTTTTTTTAGTCAAACAGAAGATGACATGTTGATGTTTCGAAAGATGTTAGACGACAATAACTTATGGATAAAACTTAAGGGAGATTTCAAGTGGCTTCTAAAAAATGGGATACCTCTGGTTTTTAAACACACGACAAGGCATGCTCGTTTTAGATGTGAATTCCCTTACAAAGACTTGATCTATAATAAACTTTACTCGAGAGCATGTAATCCGTGAAAACTTTAGTCATTTTATCTTACATTATGTTATTACATAGTATATTTAATATTAATTTAGTTACTTGAGTAATAGTTATTCAGAAATATAAAACTGTTATCCGAAATTTTGGATACATGAAATTCCTTTATCATTTTATACATATTGTGCTTGTTATGGTGTAAATTTAGTGATTTGCAATATAACTAATTCTTGACTCAAATATAAGTTTTCCAATAATTCACATATTTGGATTCAATATTTTCAGATATTCGGATATATAATTGCTATGTATGCATATCATATTCATTCTCCGTGTGCCAAGTAAATTTCTATGTGTACATATCACTACCCGAAATATTTAATGTCCCTTATTCTAATTTAGTCAAATGCGTAAGTGTATAAGATAGCCAAATTAGTTTGACTTAGTAAACTACTACACATTATTGACATTTTTTATTTCCCTGACCTTTGACTACGAAATATGGCACAAGCAACTTTTGAAATGAGCGGTGCATCTATTATCCTACAACAGGACCAGAAATGGATAATGCAATCGTAAGTTACCTTTCTCAGTTTTATATGCCAATCTATATAATAATGTATGATATAAAATATATATATATATATGTTTTTATTTTGTTTACCATAGAGAGCAGAAGAGATGCCTAGAAGGTATAATTGTTTAGGGAGGATAGTAAACAATGCATGCACAATAACCACTACCCTAGTTGGAATTCCCACATTTTTTCTTAGAGCATACATTATACTCGTTAATTTTGTCAGGGATATGGGTAGTTTACATGTAAAGGATGCACAACACACAATCCATGTAGATCGACCTAGACATAAGTAACAAAAGTATAGTAACACTTGGAGGCAACGCTAGCCTACCTATTAGTTTCAAAATATCAAGTGATATAGAGCCTTCCCAGTTGGGTACTTTCATGTTGACTACAAGCACTTATAAGTTTCGTCTGATTATTTCCATGTCTGCTAGCGCGTTTCAAACATCCGAAAATGACCAAGTGATTGTAGTGAGGTTTAGGCCCTCTAACAGAAGATGAAATGTTGATCTTTCGAAAGAGGTTAGACGACAATAACATATGGATAAAACTCAAAGGTGATTTCAAGTGGCGCCTAAAAAATGGGATACCTCTTGTTTTTAAACACACAACAAGGCATGCTCGTTTTAGATGTGAATTCCCTTACAAAGACTTGATCTATAATACATTTTACTCGAAAGCATGTAATCCGTGAAGCTTTAGTCGTTTTATCTTACATTATGTTATTACGTAGCATATATAATATTAATTTGGTTACTTGAGTAATAGTTATTCAGATATATAAAATTGTTATCCGAAATTTTGGGTACATGAAATTCCTTTATCATTTTATACACATTGTACTTGTTATGGTGTAAATTTAGTGATTTGTAATATAACTAATACTTGACTCAAATATAAGTTTTCCAATAATTCACATATTTGGATACAACATTTTCGGATACTAGACGAGTACCCGCGCCTAGCGGCAGCGATGTCTAGTTTTCTGCAAAGTTCCGATGACCCATAAGTTTCTTTCAACAAACTGTATTTGTAGCATTAGAGAATCGTTTTCGAATAAATACAATTCTGATGCGTGGTTCCATAGCAGCATAAATATATAGTTTTTTAAAAAATTATGTTGAGTCGATCTAAGTGTGTGAGTATATTTTCTAATAGGATTGTTTTAAGTTATTAAGATTTTTAATAATAATAGATTCAAGCATTACAAAAAGCAGCGGTATTATGTAGTTGGCAATATTATATTGTAGTTTAGAGGTATAGCCAATATGTGTGACCGTTTTTTCTTGTTTTTGTCATTAATTTAAGCATGATAACTATTTTTTTTACATGTGTAGCGTTTATCATTTGGTGTGTGGCTTTTAAAATTGTAACTTTGCAAATTGGATATCACCATATAAGATTATTTTGTACTATCAATTTGTATAGATATTTATGCATTGTTCAAAGCTATTTGTTTGAGGTACAAATAATTATCGCTAAAGATAACAATACTATTTATTTTTGTGATTTTAATAAACTTACATAACATTATTGATACACTGGACAAAGGGCTATACAATATATATTAACTTTTAAACGACGATTCATATATGCTAGTCCCTTAAATGGTGCAAGAGCAACATTTTTTAAAATAACATTATATAAATGACAAATTACATGTGTCAAAGCAAAATAAACCAAAAACTACAATTACTTGGTCTCTCCTTTCAAAAACATTGTCACGGGTTCCACAACTACTTCATCATTTCTCATATAATTTTGTCAAATTTGAAACCCGATTTCACCGGGTGGTTCAAGCTGGTTGAACCGTTCGATAAAAAAGCAGTCGATTTAAACCGAGTCAAACCGATAGGTTGGGTCGAAAAAATGTCAAATTAAACGGTTCAGCCGGGTTTGAAGCGTTCCGGGTCAACCCGATATCGGTTTCAACAGGTCAACCCGGTATCGGTTTCAACGGGTCAACCCGGTATCGGTTTCAATTGGTTGTTTTTAATTTGGTAGATGTGCTTTTAATTGGGTGTACAATGTGAATAAATTATTGTACTTTTAAGTAATGGGGTGTTTTAATAATAGTATTAATTATATTATTTATTTCTCTCTCCATTGACCGTGTTTTCAACATTCAACTTTCAACATTTTTCACTTTTTCCACTTTGACCATTTTTCCATTTTATATAGTATAGATTAGGATATATAAATTCCTATGTGTATAAATCACATTCATTCTCCGTGTGCCAAGTAAATTGCTATGTGTACTCACTACCCGAAATATCTAATGCCCCTTATTCTAATTTAGTCAAATGCATAAGTGTATATGATAGCCAAATTAGTTTGACTTAGTAAACTACTACATATTATTGACATGTTTTATTTCCCTGACCGTTGACTACAAAATATGGCACAAGCAACTTTTGAAATAAGCGGTGCGTCTATTATCCTACAACAGGACCAGAAATGGATAATGCAATCGTAAGTTACATGTCTCAGTTTTATATGCCAATAGCGGAACTATATTTAAGGAAAAGATATGTGTGTGCTAAACTTATGTTTGGTTGCATATGTTTATAGATTTGGACTTCCAAGATATAATCCAAAAAATATGTTAGTCTAGTGGTTATCATGTTTGTTAATGTTATTAACACCCTAGATTCAATTCTTGCAAGTGGCTAAAATTTTAACAATATCCGAATTTTTAATATTTAATCCAATTTTAATACTTTAAATCGTTGCTTAGGTGACATTAACTTGTGAATGTATTAAACTATGAAAGAGTTAGGGTGTGTTTGTTTCATTAAGATGTTTTAGGTCTGAATCTGACTACCACATCTTACTGGTAAGAGGTGGCTAGAAAGTCTAAATCTGAACAAAATAATGTTGTTTGTTTTTGTATAATTGTCGAATGATTTTAAATGCTCGTTTCTACAATTTATTTATTAAACTAAGCATATACGATAATAAGTAACTTATGTAAATATAAAACAAGACTTTTTATCATAAATATAACATAGTTAATTAACACACGTTTTCTATCTCTTATAGAGTAAAAGCGAGTAGACAAGTCTCCCACCTCTTCTTGAGTAAGATGTTATATGTCTAACTGGGTCTGACTCAAAAGAAAAAAACAAACAACCAAAACGTCTGCCCACCTCTTACTGGTAAGAGTAAGAGGTCTAGTAAGATTTTTTTTTAAAAAACAAACACACCCTTAGTTTATGATTTATACTATGAAAGAGTTTTAATCAAGAATAAGGGGCATTAAATATTTCGGGTAGTGAGTACACATAGCAACGATTTATATTTTTGATTATTATGGGATGCCAAGTGGAATTATATGTGGCATGCCTCCTCTAATATATATATATATATATATATATATATATATATATATATATATATATATATATTAATAAAAAGCTTTAAAACTCTTTCATAGTATAAATATAACATTTTATTAAGCTTGTGATTCTTTTGTTACAAAAATCTATATAATTAAATAAATAATTAAAAAAATACATAATCGAATTATTTGGTTTGGTTTTTGGTTATTCAGTTTAATCCAAATTGAATTTAGCGTGGTTCGGTTTTATTCAAAAAAAATTAACCAAACTAACCAAATTGAATAAACCAAACAATCAGATAACCGAACCGATGAACACCCGGGTTCAAACTAATAGAACTACAAGCGCAAAGCCCAAAATGCCAAAAACTTGCAAAGTCTAGGGGTGTTCATCGGTTTGGTTATCGGGTTATTCGGTTTATTCGGTTCGGTTAATTTTTTTTCTAGGTATAACCGAAAACCGAACCGAACTGAAATTAAATTTGATTCAACCGAACCGAAAACCGAACCGAATAACCAAAAACCGAACCCCTATAACCGAAAACCGAACCGAATAACCCGAATTACATAATTTTAATTACTTTTTTATTTAATTATATATATTTTTAGCACAAAATATTTTTTTCAAGCTTAAATCATGTTATATTTATACTAAAAAAGAGTTTTAGTGATTTTTTTTTCATATATATACATAGAAAAAATATATATCTTATATGAATTCGGTTTTCGGTTTTCATTGCCAAAACCATATCCAACCCGATAACCAAATATTTAGTTCGATTAGGTTCGGTTTTGACCAATTCGGTTCAGTTATTTTCGGTTCGGTTCGGTTTTGATTTTCGGTTACTGTGGATATTACCCAATCCGTGAACACCCCTAGCAAAGTCTCATTTCCTTAATATTTACGGTTCGGATCAGTTAACCCGACTCCACCTACCCAAATCCACGGATCCGATCACTATTCATCCAACATGTTTTTCTCACAATCAGGAAACAATATATATAAAACCAAATCAAAATTGATAACCCCCAACTAATTTAGGGCTTTAAACGGTGACTGAAATTGATTGTAGTAATAATAAAATGGAGGATATGTTAGTTGCAATTGTATCGATGCTTTTAATTGCGGCGTTAGTTCCGCTTTATTTCTGGAGACGCCGTCAAGTTACTAATGAATCTCTTCATCAACATGAAGAAGAACCTCAGGTTTGTTTTTATTTATTTTAACCATTTTTGATATAATTTGATTATAAGTTTTTAGTTTTCTGAGTATAGCATAAATGATTAGTATATTGTGAAATAGTTAGTTTAGGACATTTTTTTTTATCAGAGTTATTGAATAATTACAATTAGCCAATTTGAAATTTACTGTAATAGGATAATGATGCTTTCGTTATGGTTGCTCAAATATATATAGGTTCAGCAGAGAGAAGCTGTTGTAAGGCCTGCCGGTGCTGCTCGTAGTAGGATGCGTAGACGGAATACTTCAGCTGCCAGCACGTCATCTGCTCCACAACCTGTAGAAGGTTCGTGATGCGAGGTTTTTATTCATTAGGCTATGTATGTATATCTGATAATCACATGTTTTGATTAGATTTGTTGTTGCATTAAATATGATCATTTTAGCACTACACGTGTGTGAGATCTTAAGCTGATGTTTCCACTGACACTTTTGTTGGTTAAAGCAGAAACTGAAGATGGAAGCGATGAGGAAGCTGTTGAAGGCGAATATTATAATGCAAAGAATTCAAAGAAGAAAGGCAGAAAGAAAGAGGAGCGCCAGGCAGCACGTCAGGTGAAAATATTATCTTTAAAACGCTCGTTGACCTGTTTTTGTTAGAATTATACGGAGTATTTGGATTATGCTTCTTGTTATAATGAAGGTGTCTTTATTGGATTCTTAAAGGGAATCTCAAAATTAGTTGGTGGATTTCTAACGTAATCAAAATAAACATACCCAAACGTCAAACTACTCAAAAAACTCTTTATTATCTAATTTAGGCCTAACATCTAGTTCTTTACTATTGACGTGAAGGCTGAAGAGGCGGCAAGGGAGTCAAGAAATACAAAACAAGACCGCTATGCAGAAATACGCAGGCGAAAGGATGAGGAACACGAAGCAAAAGAGCGTATGCTGGTTGGTTTATATCTTCTACTCTTGTATATGTTCTCACGATTGCTTAATTGTTTATTTCTTTTCTAAATAAAATTTGACCTGTTTATATAGGAGGAAGAAGCTGCGGCTCGAAAGGCCAAGGAGGAGGAAGCTGCAGCATTAGAGTTTGATAAGTGGAAAGGAGAATTTTCGGTAGATGCTGAAGGTACTACAGAAAATGAAGTTCAAGATGGAACCCAGGGTTTGCTTTATGATTTTGTGGAATACATCAAGGTATATCTTTGGTCCTTTATTCGTTGCAAGTATCTGGTCTTGGATATGGTTACCTCTAGCAGTAGAATAAAGGAGTCATTAATTATATGAATTAGGTTTCTCTTCATACAGAACACGAGTTAGTGTGTTTAAATACGGTCTTAGAATCTAAATTAAGGGCCTTTTTGTTTTCTATCCTTATTGAGTGTCTTCTGGATAAGCAGATAACTGATGTATGTCTGGATGTTCTTTGATTTTCAAATTTTTTCTTAGGTTAGATTTTAAATTGTTTAGATTAAGGTGTAGTTTCGCTTTTTGAGAATGACAAACATGGAATTAGACATCCAGACACAAGGGCCAGTGCAATATGGTTATTTACTGTTCAACACGTAAAACAAATGAACATAAGATTGATGCATTCTGTCGTTAAGGTAGTGTAGATTGTTACTTTTTATGGCAATGGATTTTTAAATTGATCCATGAACTTGCAGAAACAGAAATGCGTCCCCTTGGAAGATCTTGCTGCAGAATTCAAACTACGGACTCAGGTGCTCCTTGCTGATATTTCTTCTTTCTTGGTTTTACTTGTAATATGATTGTGCTAGAGTTAATATCTCATAACCATCGGTACTAATACTCTGTGATACTCATTTCCTTCTTGTTTTGTAATATAGGATTGTATCAATCGAATCACTTCGTTGGAAGACATGGGTATGATTCCTTTTCAGTTTTTCTTGTCATTGTTTGGCTTAAATTTTGAATGCAACAACCGTCTGGTGAATGGTGATCATCTACGGAAGTTCAGTTTTTCCCATGTTCTCTTCAAATGTTATTCCCTAGCACCTGCATATATGCACAATTGTGGTTCATTTTCATCAGCTGATACATTTTTTCTCTCGATGCAGGGAGATTATCTGGTGTGATGGATGACAGAGGAAAATACATATACATCTCACATGAAGAAATGCAGGCAGTTGCAGACTATATCAAGCGTGAAGGGAGGGTCAGTATTGCCCATCTAGCAAGCCAGTCGAACCAGTTTATAGATTTGGAACACAAAGCACAGTTTGTTGAGGATTTAAGCACTCAAGATGAAATTACAGTTGCTTGATCCGCTGTACGTCCTTTTGTTTTGTGTCATAGAGTTTGTATAAACATAGATCCTGTGAACCAAAGTTAAAGCATGTAGAACAGTTTCTTGTGTATGTCATGTGAGCTCTGATTTTCACGTTTTGTCTATAAAGCTGGTGTTTATGACTGCCTATAAAAACTAATGCTTTTTCAAATATTCACTCTCAAATAAAGGTGAACTTTGTTCATCTACTTCCTACATGCTATAAGATTATGTTGGAGCATACTCGACACTCAGATATTATGATGGCACTCTATTGACAACCTGCTGACTTAGAAGAAGCGTGTCTCAAAAATTTCCTAGTTTTCATAATATTAACAATGGCAGTAGCAACCTGCGTTATATTTAAAAAAAAACCATGATCAAGCCTTTATTAGCTGGTATATATGCTCAAATGCATCATGTTTTACAGACATTGAAAGAGTTTGAAATGATTATCATCCTTGGATGATTGCGTAAGAGAATGTTGGACAAACTAACAAACTGTGAAGTGTTTTTGACATAGTATTTCAGATCAACCACGAAACCCATCTTGACCCATTTCTTCTTATGTATAAATTACCAATCATCTGATGTCCATTTTGTGAAAATTTTCATGGTAAACTTTTAAACTGATACATGTCTACCTATATGTGTTTGAGAAACAAATATAGAAAGAGGCCCAAAGCATAGAAGAGATATATGTTACACAGGGGAAATCAATTATTAATAGTGACAGATACCAAGAGTTAAAAACACAAGTGATGCAGATGGTATCAAAGAAAGATCCATTGCAGACATACATAACTTGAGTTATTTAAACATAAAGTTTAGGTAACATTTATAATTAGTAGGCAAAGTCTCATCAAGAACAAAGGCATTAAAGGGTTTGGTTGTCTTCCTCCAGAAGGTGCAATCATCAAGTATACCAGGACCACCAGCGTCGTTGCTTGGGTAGCACAAATTCGTGAAACAGGATGGACAGGGGACCGGTTCTTGAGGGTGGCTATGAATAGTTGTTCTGTTGGCACAAACAGAGAGATATTAAAGAGGAGCAAAAATTTCATGATGTTGAAAAATAACTCAAAAACCATTAACGTAGAGATTGCAAAAGGCATTTTTCTTCTTGTTGTTGTTTTTCACAAAGACACGCACAAACAAATAACACAATCACCATTTCAAAACTTCTTATCGGCAGAGTGTGTGCGTGTGTCTCAAAACAGCAATATAACCAGTTTTATTTATTCAAGACTTGGTCATAAAAGTATAAAGAAATGGCATTGAATTAAAATCAGCGGACAATTGATTTGTAACTCTGTTTGAGCCCCGATATAATAATATTAATAAATCAAAAGAAGAAAGACTTACACGTATAAACAGCCGTTGCACCTGACATGCTGCACAGATATAATAGAAGAAGAATTAATGTAAATAGATGGATTTTTTCAAAAGCGAGTTGCAATGCAATAATCAAGACTTGGGGACTTTTTGTTTTCGATTACACTCTTTAGTACAATTTTAAACATAAGCCGAGCATAAACTATCCTAAAACAAATAATTCCCTAAAGCTGTAAAATTCTTAGTTGCAAAATTCTTATATGTGTAAAATGACATAAAAGGACCTATTTTAAGAGGTCATGAAATTAGGATAACCGCCTCAAAATGTAACATTGGAACTTTTTTTTTGGACTAAGGGGTATGGGGAGCATTTAACATGCCAAAGATCCATTTTTCGTGCCATTGGTGAGTCAAACCATACCACCACTTGGTGCCATTAGTGAGCCAAACCATACCACCAATTGGTGCCATTAGTGAGCATATTTGAGCCATTCTACTGGCTCACGCCATTTGTGATGTTTGATGGTTTTTTTTTTTTTTTTTTTAATTATTATTATTTTTTGACCCCCTATCAAAAGTTTCGGTATATAATAGCACAAAAAGAAGTCGGAAAGTGTTACATATTCCGGCAATTGTAATTTAACAGAATTATAAACCAAATAAGAAAGTTTAATGATCAAACCATGAAGAAAGAGTTTGGGTAGTTTTGAAGAAGCTTGAGATTGAGCTTCTGATTACGATTAAAGTTATATAAATTCATAATCGTTTGATTACGATTACGTTTATATAAGATCGACTTTTGTCGTTTCGTAATATCATCTTCTTTTTCTTCCTTCTGTTCACCATAAACATATACGGAGTATAAAAATTCATTATTATATTATTATTATTATTATTATTATTATTAAATATATTTTTTAACAATCGACGATACTTACCATCTTCAACCGTGAGAGAGACAATATGTATGATACCCTAAAATATGCTTGTTACCCCCCCTTTTTATATGCGCCCTTTTTCCCTTTTCTTTCTGCCTTTTGTTTTAAGGGCGGCGTTTGTTTTAGGGAGGAGAGTTATTTTACATACTAAACTTTTTTCACATACCAAGGGACTTATCTCCACCAACCATCTAAAAAGAAAATCAATGGATGAGATTTAAAAACATTTTATTATTTCACCCATTTTTTATAATTTAAATATCTCTTAAACCGTTTATCATTAAGCGAAAATATTTACACCGTCGCGACGAGCATTTAATTATCTTTCTATAGACGGGCACTTTGATATACTTTCGAAAAAAGAAAAAAATTTCATTTTTTCACGTTTTTTCGTCTTTTTTAGTTTATTTCACGTTCTTTGAAATTTGCATGAAAAAATCATATATGATAAAACACTAAATTGAATATCACATGTGATATTAGTGTTAAATCATATATGATATGTAATATCACATGTGATATCATATGTGATTTTACACTAATATCACATATGATATTACATATCATATATGATTTTACACTAATATCAAATTAGTGTTATATCATATATGATTTTTCAATGCAAATTTCATAGCGTAAAAAAAGCGAAAAAACTTAAAAAAAGCGTGAAAATACGAAAAAAAATTTTGTCGAAAGTATATCAAAGTGTCTATCTATAGAAAGATAATTAAATGCTTGTCGCAATGATATTTTTTCGCTTAACGATTAACGGTTTAAAAGTTATTAATATTTGAAAAAAAATGATGAAAGTTGGTTTTTATTTTGTTGGGATTAATCTCATCCATTAGATCAAATAAAAATGGAGGGAGTAGATTGATCCCTTGGTATGTAAATAATCTTTTGTCCTCAAATGATCTTATATCTTGTTTTAGGGTGTTTTGACTTGCATAAAAAAACTTCCCATGTAAAGTTATAAATTTAAGGGCTCGTTTGGTTCGCAAAATGTTTTTGACGGAATTGGAATCTGTTTAAGGAATTGGAATGTGAAGGAATGGAATCCTTAGGATTTAAAATCTGACGGAATTGAAATTTGCAAATACTAGCACATGTTTGGTTGAAAGAATGAAATGAGAAAAAAACAATTATATTAAAATATTTAAAATTTAATTTTAGTTTAAGATTAATAAACTAAATATTATTTAATAAATAAATTACTTATCAAATTATAATAATAATTTTCTAAATAATATTATATAAACTAATACATTAAATAAATTATTTTTTTATATAAAATACAATTGTATCTTTCAAAGTATAAATTAATAAAGTAAGCTATAAATAAATTATATTTAATTTTAAATAAATAGTAATAATTTATAAATATAATAATAATAAATTTTTTTAAATAAATAATAATTTATATTCAATTTTATATAAATAATAATTTTTAAATCTTAATAACGTGGTTGTTTATAAAAAAAATAATAATAACAATAATAATTAAGTGATCTTTTATAAAAAAAATAATAATAAAATTAATAATAATAATAATAATAATAATAATAATAATATGAATTTCATGGAATTGTAAACAATCCCTCTCATAGTGCCATGGAATGTTGAATTCCATATATATGGGATTTTGAAGGAATTTCATTACATTTCGTTCGCCAACCAAACACAAAAAGCAATGAAATTCAGATTCCAAATTCTTTAAAATTTTCAACCAAACACGTTATGAAATGGAATTGAATTCCAATTCCACCAGAATCCTTAGGATTCCGCCGAACCAAACAGGCCCTAAAGGTTGTGCGTTGTATCTACCTTTTTTAAGGGTCAAAATCATCAAATAAAAAAAAAATATTAAAAGGGAACAAAATCAAAATCATTTTAAGCCGATTCTTAAAATGGTCATATTCAACTAGTCAACTCCGCAACTCTACCCATTGCTCGACACATGTTGGACACGTGTCAAATTCTGAGTGAATTTGGACACTTGTCGAGTATTGAGTGGAGTTGCGGAGTTGAGTAGTTGCGTAGTTGAGTAGTTGGACACGCGTCAAATTTGGATGGAGTTGCGGAATTAAGTAGTTGAGTATGACCATTTTAGGAATTGGCTTAAAAAACGACCATGATGAGGACTAAAAAAGAGATTTGGTCCCCTTTTGGTACTTTTCTCCAAATCAAATAGTAGGGGCGTGTAAAACTCGTGCATGTACGGGGTTTTGACATACATTATTAACTAGTTTTAATGCCCGTGCACGCACGAGGTTTTTTCTAAAATTTTTAATAATGTGCTTTTTATTTATTAAAAAGCAAATAGCTTAGGGTGTGTTTAGTTGTAGAAAAATTCCTTTAATTTTCTATTTCAATTTCTTTAGAAACAAAGAAAGGTTTTTATCTCTGAAAATGTGCTATAAATTTAGAGAACGCGTTTAAATGATACTTTTTAGAAAATTAAAAAATGCAAGGGGATGTAAAAAAATTGAAGAAAAAATATAGGATAGAGTAGAAAGCTATTTTTTAAATTCTTGTTAAATTTTGCAAAATGATGTTTTCATTCTCTTATAAAAATTTCTAAAAAATGTGTGACTAAATGGATTGTTAGTATTTTAAGTTTCTAATGAAAAATTTCTTGGAAAAATGGAGTTCTTTTCACCAACTAAACACACCCTTAATTTTTGGTCTTTGTTATATTTATGGTTCTTAATTTTGATTAATAATTATGTTTGATATACATGGTAGAAGTTCATATATGGTATTTTCAAAGACATGGTCATCTTTATGTATAAAGTTTAGCTACCGTATGTTAATGGCTACACAAAACAAAACGTTAGCAATAGAACAAAGCGTATTGCCACTGTATTCATTTGGTTTATGTAGTTATAGACAAACCATAAGTATTACTTCGAAAATGGGTCAAAATGGGTTGGGCGGGTTAAGCTGAATGAAGGTAGAAACTAATGATATTCTAGAAACCAAACAAGGCATGGCACGAAATTGGAAATGGGTAAAAATGAGTTGGACGGGTCAAACAAAACCGATATTGATCAGTAAAGAGAATATACTGTAAATGATTATAACTTAGGTTCTAAAATTTGTGTATACAATGTACTTGATAAGTATCTCTTGTCGATAAAAAAAGTTATACATGCCCTAAATTTAAAAGTAACGATTAAAATTTGAAGCATGTGTTGGAAGCCAGATTTGTGAAATAGAAAAAAATAATTATTGTTAGAAGCCCATTACCGAATAGATGTTGTGCACAGAAGAAAGAGGAAGTTCCTTACCCATGAAAATATTGAGCGAGAATTGAATATCATCACTCAATCAATCGCTCCTTAACACTGAACCAGTGACAATAGCCTACAAACAATATCGATTTATAAAAAGACACATAGTGTTGGAATCACTCCTAAACCTAATTCAAGTGTTAGTGACTCATATGTAATAGTTAGCTTAATATGGCCTTTATGTTAGTAATTAGCCTTAGGCTTATGTAGAAGGCCCATAAGCCTAGGCCTAGTCCAATAAGGAAAAGGAAGGGACTAGGAGTGTTGCCCTAGTTCCCTCTCCTATAATTATCTCTCATTCACACTCTACGCCTAACCCTTTACCATTTATACGTGTGTGTGTGTGTGTGTGTGTGTGTATTTGTTCAACCGATCTATCTCTTCTCTATTTCTACATGTTGATGCTTGTGTTACATATATGGGAACCTAACAGTGGTATCAATCGCCAAATAGTTGGGTGAACGTATTGCTTTTGAAGTGGGTTTCGGTCCTACGCGTAAAGCATACGGTGATACTTTGGTTCGCTTAAAAACACATTTTTTACACTTTTTAATCCAAGATTCTTGAACTTTCAACGTTTTAAGGTGTTAAAATAACTGTTTTTGGCAAAAAGTTTCAACCTTTACGTGTGGATCATCGTTTTTGAACTTGGTTTTTTACGTGACAGCTTTCCTACTCGTAACTGTTTTAGACACTTTGGATCATCAAGTTTCACACTTTTGTGTTATCTTGGTGATATTGAAGCTATTTCATCACAAAAATCTGGTTTAGAAACATCTTTGGGCAACAATCATTTTTACGAGTAAGTCTACGCGTAGCAAAACCCTAAAACTACGCGTAACTTGGTTCTTGGTTTGATCTTCAGTTTCGTGGTTTACTCCGTGTTTTCTTGCTTGGATAAGCCTGAAAATACGTCGACTTGGGATATCTTTTGCACTGTGATAGTGTAAAAGATCACTTGGGCTAAAAATCCTAAACTTACGCGTAGAACCTCTTACGCATAAGATTCATCTTACGCATAAGCTTTGTCTTACGCATAAGATAATCCTACGCCTAAGTTTTCTATGCCTAACTTACTGTTTACGCATAACTTTAGTGTTTTTCTCCTTACTTACGCGTAAGCTAAACCTACGCGTAACTCTTGCTGTTACGCGTAACTTTGGTGTTTTTACGCATAAGTGCTACTTGGCTTTATTGTGATTTCTACGCCTAAGGATACTTCATTGATTTGCCAGAAACACGTCAAGTTATCTCACACAAGCTAGCCACTTGTGAATGACTAACCGTAAGAAACTTAAAACGGTTCGGACACTGATCAATAATAGATGAGAAGTTGTAGTATAGGGGTAACTCAAACGTGTTAGGTTTGAGCACCGAGATCGTTCCGAACGAGGGTTGAATGGAATTTCCAACTCACGTCAAGAATTTTGTGATTTGAATAAGAGAAGGGCATAAAATGATATATTCTAAACTACGGGGTAAGAAAAGCATATGGGAACTAAAATCTATGGGAAATCCTAAGAATAAAGGCAAGCTACTCAAAAGAATACTAAAACGCAAATACGGAATTTAAACGAAACGTGAATAAAAAGCAATAACGACTAATCTAACTCCTAAAAATAACCTAAAATTACTTTTATGCTAAAAATGATATTTGAAAACTATTTATGAATTAAAACTATTTTTTTGGAATTTTCTTGATTTTATTCTAATTAAAAACTAATTTTTAACTTTAAAAATAAGACTAAATAACTAAAAATTATAAAAACAAAGGGGAAAATTATGGAATTACTTTTCAAAAATCTAAAATATCACAAAAGACTTTTCAAAACTATTTTTGTAATTTTATGATTAATTTCCTATTTTCTACTAATTTAAAACTATTTTAATCTAATTTAAATTGTAAAAAATACCAAATAAAAGGGGAAAAATATGGAAAAATATTTTTTATGCTTTTTATATTTATCTTAAACTGAGAAAATTGAAAAATTATTTTTTGGAACTTTTTCTGAATTAAATGCAATTAAAGCTAATTAAAAGTGATTAAAAACTGAATTAAATAATGAAAAATACTAAACAGTGACCAAAAATTATGAAAACTACAGGGAAATTATAAAATGTTATTCTAAAGCTAGAAAAAATATAAAAACATGGTCTTATGTGGAGGAAAAGAGAGCTGCAGTGTAAACTGAAATGGAATAAGCACTTTTAAATAAGCTAACAAGCAAAATAATGAACCAACTGATTATATAAGCTAGGTAATTCTACATCTACTCTAAAGCAACTATTGCAAGCTAATCCTAACACCTAAACAGTGATCTACCAAGTTTGAGGCCAACTGAAACTAAAGCAAATAAGCTACCTGACCCCCACTGATTAAGCACATGCAACTGCTTATTCAGTAAGATGAAGTGAAAACTAAAAGTGGGGATCTCAAGCCCACCTAGCAGAGACTATTTGTTCAAAATTTCAGCTTATGAGGACTAGTAATGAAGGAGTTAGAGATCAAACATTAACTGTCTAAATGGGACAGTGCTAACTGATGCAGTAACAACAGATGGAGTTAAAAGCTTATATGCAGACCTGATAAGCATCAAACAAGCTACATTATCTAACTGTAATAAGCTATAAGGGACTAATGGGAAATCCTAAATAAACCTGCTACATCTATGAAGGAAATGATACTAAGCAGTTAAGCTAAAGGTGCTAAAGTGGGAATTAAAGCAAGCAAAAGATGCACACAGATTAGCTCTATAAACCTAACTAAAATCAGATATGTGAACTACTTATGCCAGAATACCATTAGGAACAGAAATAAAATCCAATCATCAACAAGTACTTAAGCCAAAACCTTCTAATCCTTGAAATCAAGCTAAAACCAAACACTCCTTTAAATCTCCAAAATGTAATTTAACCAATAAAAATGACAGAGTATTAACTACCACTGACTTTAAACAATCCTCAAATCTCATTATAAAATCAGATTAAAAACAGAAAATCTCTTAAACAAGTTTGACTCTGAAGTTTGACTTCTTTTGACTTTTGTGAAAAAGCTGAAATTAAGCAAGTGTAAACAACAATAAGCACATATAAGCTTTATAAAGCTTATATGAGCTTATGTAAGCAATGAAAGCAGCATATAAAAAGCTTTTAACAGAAATGAGATTAATTAAAATTGGGATAATACTTTAAAGTGAAAACTGAAATCTTATTTATGAAATTTGAAATGATAACAGAATTAAAACACTAATTATCTATAGAAATCAGTAATGACAATGGAAATTAAAATGGTTACAACTTCTTAAATACATAGAAATTGGACAAAGGATTCTTGTGACTGAAAGGGTATAAATAGCTCGAGCTAGGAATGCTTGGATTCCTTTCAGAAGCTCCTAGAATGCTTATCCACAGCCACATGTTCATTCCAAGTCACCACAGCCAATCAACGAGCTCTAATTCCTTTGATGAGGTGTAGCAGCTAATGGGAGAGCTCCATATTGCCACGTATGCATCCTATCTGACAAGTCAGAGTATCTAGAAGCTTAGGATAGATGCTTAGTACTATGTTGGGGTTTTTGGGTAAATATGGTGGTGGGTAATTGGGTGTTTGGGTTGGGGAAGGAGATGTACTGTTGGGCGCGGGGTGTTTGGGTTTGGTTTATTTTATAATAATTTGACTGTGAGAGTGAGAGAGTTGACCGGGTTCAAAAGGTCGGGTAAGGTGGGTAAAGTAAACCGGGTTGGGATAGTTGGGTGGCCAGGTGTTGGATTTGTATGTTGGGTTCTTTGATATTGTTTTGGGCCAAGTGTAAGTGGTTTTAGATATTGGACTTGAGATAAATAGGATATATATTGGACTAGCATGTGATCCAAGATGTAATATAGGGACTAATCTTGTATTTTCAGATTTTTGAGGGACCATAGATGTAAATCTGAAACCATCTTCAAAGGAATGAATTTGCCAACCTTCAAATAAACCAAGGGCCAAATTGCAACTTTCTGAATCTTCAAGGGTCAATTATGCCAATTGCTCAAACTTGAGGGGCCATTCTTGACATATCTTCAAACTTGGTTATTTCTTCCAAAAATCATCCTCGAAGAATAAAATCTTCATAAATGCTCAATTTTGATCTTCCGGCTCAGCTTAAGCTCTCTTAATCTCTCGTGCTCGGATTTACGTCTGATTTGGTACCTTTTTGCGTGTTTTTACATATCCATACCTGCACAAGCACAAACTCAAGAAAACCACAAATATTAGCAATAAACGGCTCTTTCTTAGTTATTTTGGGTCAGTTTTGATATAGAAAAGGTATGTGTTTTAGCACATACCAAAATACCCCAGACGAAACTATTGCCGTGTCCTCACGCAATGCAATCAACTCACGCTTCTAAAACCAAGGATTTCAATATCTTTCTACTAAACCATTGATATGTCCAAACCGTCAAGTTATCTCACACAAGCTAGCCACTTGTGAATGACTAACCGTAAGAAACTTCAAACAGTTCAGACAAACCAATTAGAGAAGAAGTAGTCAATGTTCCTCAAAAGAGATTAAGAAAGCCTTAATTCTAAAAACGCCCCGTTTACCTTTTAATATCACATGTATAGATATTACGATTAAGCACATTCCGGTTATGAATGACGGTTTGTTGAACTTTCATGTCGATCAATAACTCAAACATTTTTCAAACGACACGTTAGGATCACGGAGTAAGAAACACAACACAGCGTGAAGTGACCATACGGATAGAATACATCGTCCCTGATTTTTCACAAGCTCCCAAACTAAGCGTAAAACCGAAATCATTGTTACACACGACTCTAGATGCTAACACTACCCATGGAAGTTACTTTTGTAAATACCTTTTGTTCCCATTTTCCTTTTTTCCTCTAGATTTTTTTATTTTTGTGAGAAATGAATTTCTTCAAATTCTCGTTTCGATAACTTTTATTCCGATAAAGATATAAAGCTAAGTCGATAATTAGTTATCCGCCTTCTCTCAAGAACCATTGTCGTAAAAATGAGGTCCACATCAAGGAATTTTTATTCACTTATACTTGATTTTTCATTTTCATCATCATTTTTCATTTTTTTTTTTTTTTTTATATTGCACTTATACCTTTACTTATATGAGCTGCGAACCACGGAGCTTCACGGGGTAATTCCAAGACTATAGGCTTCATGAAATGAGGATCGGTGGCTAGGATAAGACCTCACTCAATCCCGGCTAAAGATCCAAGGGTCCGATCTCGACACCGCAACTCACAACTTTACTTATTACTTATTCACTTATCACTGATTACTCAATTATTTATTACGGATCCTTGATGTGTACCCAATTTTTAAAACAAAGATTCTTTTAAGAAGATAAAGAACTAACTATCGCCAAAAACTCGACATCTCTAATTATTATTAGACAGATATGGGGTGAAACAATTTTGTGGGAACAAAAAGCCATAAGTACCTTCGATGGGCTCTAAAGAGAACCAACTACTCCACGCTTAGCATCTAAACTCATAAGTAACTCTATCATTTCTCGATCTCTGCAAATTTAAAATCCCAAATAATGAGATCCGTGGATGCTTAGCCGATAATTTTTAGATTATCTATGGTTAAGGGAACAAGCTAGGGCTCAACACGCCGGTCAAGTCAGAATTCTATTCCTACTCTCACCAGCGGAAAGTCAACAAGGTGTCAAAACATATATTAACTTAGCAAATGTTTCGTCTAATGAAATCAAGTTATGCATATTTAAAGTCACTCAGGGAAACTTGCAAAATCTTGGCCTCGTGAGCTAGAATTCGCATTTTATAGCTTCTTATCTAAGAGACTAGCAAAACTTTTCAATCAAAAAGACTTAACAAAAGCTTACAAAAATTTTAAATTTTGCTCATTTTTGCATAATTTTTTTTCATTTTCTAAGGAAAAACGGGGTTACGAGAGAAACACAACAGAAATAAGCAAGTGCGGTTAAATCAAATCGAAGATTACCCTACCCCAGACGAGAACGAAACATTGTCCTCAATGTTTAAAGCAAGGGTATCACGAAAATCTAAAAGCCGTTTATTAAGTATGCTCAAAGATAAACGTTAGTCGATAAGATTTCGGATATCGGATTTCCATCAGCATCGATCATGAAACTCGAGTAGAGAAATGACAAACTTCGAGCACGAGAGTCTTCATATCGGGAACATCCTACACATAACATCACAAACAACCAAACACGAGAAATCGAAGAGGCTAACCCCTTTACGTCACTTATTAGAAAATAGAAAGAAGATAGAGATAAGCATGGGGTGCCTCCCACGGCCATCTTGTTTTTCTTAAGCGAGTCGCTAGCTGACTCGTCCCGAATTCATTTGTCCTTGGGGAAGAAAATGGTAGAATACGGGGTAAAAACGGTGTCCTCATTCCCGAAAGAATGAGACTGGGTGGGTTGGGTGGAAAATAAAATGGGTGGATAAGGCATATGATGTAAGAAGGATCCATCATCCGGTGGTTTTACGGGTGGACGAAAGGATGACGGATCAACATGAGAAAACTCCAAGAAAGACGGGAGCTCATGGTAAAAGATAAGAGGTTTAGGCTCACAAATGAAGGTATCCAAGAAAGGATCCTTATATCCAGAAATGATTTTAACAAAAGGCTCATCAATGTATATCTCTGGTTTAAAGATTTTGTCTTCACATGTTGGCTCAACGGGATAAAGGATGGTCGACTCAATAGAGAGAGGAGATTCAAGAAGTCCATCAAGAAACATCATATCCCCCTCGGGATCATTCATAACAACATCCTCAATACCCGGTGGTATCAAGTCATCAAGAGCAAGAAATGAGTCGGCTTCCTCAATGATCGGGTCATTTGTCGAATTATTGGAAATATCGTTCAAAACCTTGCTCATATCAACCTCGAAGTAGAATCGCTCAAGAATCGGAGGATAAACATCATCAATAGTGGGACTTCCACTAATCTCTTCATCAAATCGGAAAGTCTCAAGCTCGGGAGAGAAATCACTATCTTTACGGAGATAGGGCGAACTTGATTTATCGTTCAAAGCTTCAATCTTAGAAATGAGAAGATAAACATTCGACAATGTTTCTCGTAATGCTTCATCCTCGATCTCAATATTATCGGGCTCAATCTCTTCTTCTTCTGGCTCAAAATCATTTACTTCTTCTATAATGACGGGCTCAGAAGGTAAATCGTCGACGAAATCGATGTCTCCATAAGAATCATCATCGGAATCGGAGAACATCTCAACATGATCATTTGAAATATCAAGAGAAGGCTCATCACAAATATCAACAACAACCCCAGACTCTCTTGGGCTTGGGATAAGGACCTCAACATTAGACACTTCCGTTTCCGGAATAGTACTAAGATGCTCATCCCCCATTATGAGAGAATCAACGGGTTCAACGATGTCCGTAGAAATATGATCATCAACCTCTTCCAAAGCGCGTCACTTCTCTCAACCGTGTGAGAGAAGGGGAAGGATCGAAATTAAAGGCTCGAAACGGGAGTGGGATTGCCACTTTCGGAGGAGTATAATCGTCATCGAATTAGAATCGTAATAATAGGTAGTTGGGCGATGTTGGATCACTTTTGCGGCTTCTTCAGGTAATAATTCACGATAGGTCAGTGAGGTGGATCTTCTTTTCCGTGGGAAAGTTTTTCAAGAAGACTCTTAAGATCAATCATGATCTCTTGAACTTTTTGATTAAATTCTGCAGAACATGGAGAAGGTGGTGGTTGAACTTCTTGGTATTGTGGAGGTGGGTTATAAGGATAATCATAATTGTTACAAGGAACTTGCTCGTAAACAATCGGATTCTGCATCTGACAATCGGAATTAACGTGCGGACCTCCACAATACTCACAGCAATATGATTGTTGTGGACGAATCTGGTAAGGTTCAGAACCAAAGGTTGAGTTGTTAAATTGAACTTGACATTGAAAACCTTGGTGAGGACCACCACAGTACTCACAAGAGTATGATTTCGGCTCATGGTACAGAGGTTGGTTAGGAAAATCGGTTGTCTCATAGTTAGGATTGTGGTGAAACTCGGTTCCAGATTTTCCATTGCTACAAGCGAAACAATTCTAACCATATTCGGGTCCTCTGCACCATATGCACAAGAGCGATAAATCGAAGAATTATCTGGATAAGAGTTAGCTATTTCCACCGTTTCCGTGAGAGGCTCGATTCTTGGGCGGGATTCATCTCGGGCTCGAAACATATTCCATTTCCCTCACCGGAGAGGGAGTAGGAATCGAGGGTTCTCCAATTAGAGCACTCTTTTGTTCTAGCCGTGCATAAAGGCGAGCAAGATCTGGATTTGGATTGATAAAATTCTGGCATACATCACAAAATCAATTCCGACAATTATTTCCTTTTGATCGCAAATACATTTCAAACATCGAAATTGTGTCTCTTCCATACGGCTTTGGCAATGAAGGCAACGACGATAATTGATCGTATCCATGAGAATTAAACATATAGAGGGTAAAAGACAAGAATTATCGGGTTCAGAGGATAAAAGAAGAATATTTTTGGGTTTTAAAACAAATTTTGAAAAGGAAAATCTTTTTGGGTTTTTAAGAAAATGTGGAAAACACAATATTTTTGTAACCTTCACGTCAACCGGTGCTCGGTAGCTCTCAAAAAATGCAGCGTGGGGAACGAAGAGTGGATCGTTCTTGATCTGCAATTTAATGTCAAGACTTTCCTTATACCCCGTGTATAGGTTGTACCTTCAAGGTGAGCCGGCGTAACAATCAAGCGTTCGGGTTTGTTTTGTTGGTTTTTTTAAATTTTCATGGTTTTTTGTAAACACTCTAGGAAGAATGTTTAGGTTTTTAGATGTTTTTGGATTTTTGAAAGATATATATACAAAAATGACGGTAACTTCACTCGGGGAAGGATCTTCAAATGCACGCGATTCGAGACGGAATACGAAAAATCGCTACAAGCCCTCGGCGGCGCCAAAAATTGATTATGTTCGAAACACGTCAAGTTATCTCACACAAGCTAGCCACTTGTGAATGACTAACCGTAAGAAACTTAAAACGGTTGGGACACTGATCAATAATAGATGAGAAGTTGTAGTATAGGGGTAACTCAAACGTGTTAGGTTTGAGCACCGAGATCGTTCCGAACGAGGGTTGAATGGAATTTCCAACTCACGTCAAGAATTTTGTGATTTGAATAAGAGAAGGGCATAAAATGATATATTCTAAACTACGGGGTAAGAAAAGCATATGGGAACTAAAATCTATGGGAAATCCTAAGAATAAAGGCAAGCTACTCAAAAGTATACTAAAACGCAAATACGAATTTAAGCGAAAGCGTGAATAAAAGCAATAACGACTAATCTAACTCCTAAAAATAACCTAAAATTACTTTTATGCTAAAAATGATATTTGAAAACTATTTATGAATTAAAACTATTTTTTTGGAATTTTCTTGATTTTATTCTAATTAAAAACTAATTTTTAACTTTAAAAATAAGACTAAATAACTAAAAATTATAAAAACAAAGGGGAAAATTATGGAATTACTTTTCAAAAATCTAAAATATCACAAAAGACTTTTCAAAACTATTTTTTTATTTTTCAGATTAATTTTCTATTTTCTACTAATTTAAAACTATTTTAATCTAATTTAAATTGTAAAAAATACCAAATAAAAGGGGAAAAATATGGAAAAATATTTTTTATGCTTTTTATATTTATCTTAAACTGAGAAAATTGAAAAATGATTTTTTGGAACTTTTTCTGAATTAAATGCAATTAAAGCTAATTAAAAGTGATTAAAAACTGAATTAAATAATGAAAAATAATAAACAGTGACCAAAAATTATGAAAACTACAGGGAAATTCTAAAATCTTATTCTAAAGCTAGAAAAAAATATAAAAACATGGTATTATGTGGAGGAAAAGAGAGCTGCAGTGTAAACTGAAATGGAATAAGCACTTTTAAATAAGCTAACAAGCAAAATAATGAACCAACTGATTATATAAGCTAGGTAATTCTACATCTACTCTAAAGCAACTATTGCAAGCTAATCCTAACACCTAAACAGTGATCTACCAAGTTTAAGGCCAACTAAAACTAAAGCAAATAAGCTACCTGACCCCCACTGATTAAGCACATGCAACTGCTTATTCAGTAAGATGAAGTGAAAACTAAAAGTGGAGATCTCAAGCCCACCTAGCAGAGACTATTTGTTCAAAATTTCAGCTTATGAGGACTAGTAATGAAGGAGTTAGAGATCAAACATTAACTGTCTAAATGGGACAGTGCTAGCGATGATAACAACAGATGGAGTTAAAAGCTTATATGCAGACCTGATAAGCATCAAACAAGCTACATTATCTAACTGTAATAAGCTATAAGGGACTAATGGGGAATCCTAAATAAACCTGCTACATCTATGAAGGAAATGATACTAGCGGTTAAGCTAAAGGTGCTAAAGTGGGAATTAAAGCAAGCAAAAGATGCACACAGATTAGCTCTATAAACCTAACTAAAATCAGATATGTGAACTACTTATGCCAGAATACCATTAGGAACAGAAATAAAATCCAATCATCAACAAGTACTTAAGCCAAAACCTTCTAATCCTTGAAATCCAGCTAAAACCAAACACTCCTTTAAATCTCCAAAATGTAATTTAACCAATAAAAATAATGAGTCTTAACTACCACTGACTTTAAACAATCCTCAAATCTCATTATAAAATCAGATTAAAAACAGAAAATCTCTTAAACAAGTTTGACTCTGAAGTTTGACTTCTTTTGACTTTTGTGAAAAAGCTGAAATTAAGCAAGTGTAAACAACAATAAGCACATATAAGCTTTATAAAGCTTATATGAGCTTATGTAAGCAATGAAAGCATCATATAAAAAGCTTTTAACAGAAATGAGATTAATTAAAATTGGGATAATACTTTAAAGTGAAAACTGAAATCTTATTTATGAAATTTGAAATGATAACAGAATTAAAACACTAATTATCTATAGAAATCAGTAATGACAATGGAAATTAAAATGGTTACAACTTCTTAAATACATAGAAATTGGACAAAGGATTCTTGTGACTGAAAGGGTATAAATAGCTCGAGCTAGGACTGCTTGGATTCCTTTCAGAAGCTCCTAGAATGCTTATCCACAGCCACATGTTCATTCCAAGTCACCACAGCCAATCAACGAGCTCTAATTCCTTTGATGAGGTGTAGCAGCCAATGGGAGAGCTCCATATTGCCACGTATGCATCCTATCTGACAAGTCAGAGTATCTAGAAGCTTAGGATAGATGCTTAGTACTATGTTGGGGTGTTTGGGTAAATATGGTGGTGGGTAATTGGGTGTTTGGGTTGGGGAAGGAGATGTACTGTTGGGCGCGGGGTGTTTGGGTTTGGTTTATTTTATAATAATTTGACTGTGAGAGTGAGAGAGTTGAACGGGTTCAAAAGGTCGGGTAAGGTGGGTAAAGTAAACCGGGTTGGGATAGTTGGGTGGCCGGGTGTTGGATTTGTATGTTGGGTTCTTTGATATTGTTTTGGGCCAAGTGTAAGTGGTTTTAGATATTGGACTTGAGATAAATAGGATATATATTGGACTAGCATGTGATCCAAGATGTAATATAGGGACTAATCTTGTATTTTCAGATTTTTGAGGGACCATAGATGTAAATCTGAAACCATCTTCAAAGGAATGAATTTGCCAACCTTCAAATAAACCAAGGGCCAAATTGCAACTTTCTGAATCTTCAAGGGTCAATTATGCCAATTGCTCAAACTTGAGGGGCCATTCTTGACATATCTTCAAACTTGGTTATTTCTTCCAAAAATCATCCTCGGAGAATAAAATCTTCATAAATGCTCAATTTTGATCTTCCGGCTCAGCTTAAGCTCTCTTAATCTCTCGTGCTCGGATTTACGTCTGATTTGGTACCTTTTTGCGTGTTTTTACATATCCATACCTGCACAAGCACAAACTCAAGAAAACCACAAATATTAGCAATAAACGGCTCTTTCTTGGTTATTTTGGGTCAGTTTTGATATAGAAAAGGTATGTGTTTTAGCACATACCAATACTTCATCAACAAAGTTTCATTCGACTACAAAGATCCATTTAACAACACAAGTTTTCAACATGTCACAACCACCATACTCTAGCTATTTTCCTTACACTTATAATCAACAACAACAACAACAAAAACTAAGTCCACAACATCAACAATTTAATCATCAACAACAAATTTATCAACAATAATTTAATCAACAACATACTCCAAAACTTGCAGCAACTCCACAACCTCTAATGGTTCAACCACCACCAAGTCTTCAAGTACAACCTTACACAAACTTCTACAATCAACATCCATCAAGGAATACTATGAAGGAACCGGCATGGTTTGGCAAGATGAGTGAAGCTTTAAGTAGCCAACAATCAATTCATGAAGCTGGCTCACTTGATAGACCTCCAATGCTCACTCCAGGGAATTATGATCAATGGGTGATTAGGTTCTTTAGGTTTTGTGATCTAAGGAAGCCTCATGGAAAGTTCTTAAAGAAGGTCATTATGGAAGGTCCATTTCAGATGCCTACTACTGTCACACCCGCAGATCCAGATGCAAATCCACCAAGAGATCACGTCACCAACATTGCTATTGTTGCAGACCTCACGGGTGATCAACTTCTACACTTTGAAGCCGACGAACTTGCAATGAAATACATCCTTTTAGGACTACCAAATCCAATCCTTCGAAGTGTTGATGCTCAAAAGACTGCAAAAGCGATGTGGGAACATATTCATCTTCTTATGGAAGGCACATCATTCAATCAGGAAGACATGAAATCCAAAATCTACTTGGCTTATGAACACTTCATGATTGAACCAGGAGAGACATTAGAGTCATATCATCATCGCTTTTCAGACATCATTAATGATTTGGACAAACACAATATCATCATGCCACGAATTGCTGTCAACACTAAGTTCCTAAGTAGTCTTGGTCCAGAATGGGAAAAGTATGTCATTTTTCTCCGTCAAGCGAAGAATATGCATCATGCTACCTATGGATTGTTGTACGATTATCTGAAGCCTCATCAAAAAGAAGTTGATAAGGAAAGGATTATCCGTGGCCAAACTGTTTCACCTTCACTTCCGGACAATCAACAACTTGCTTTGTGGGCTCAAACAAATCTTCCTCATCAACAAGCTCCTCAACCCGCTCCTCAACAAACTGCAACTATTACACCTTACGATCCGTCACAGAAACAACCTCAACAAAATCAATTGGTTCCATACAACAAAAACACTGCTCAAGCTCTTTACAGTGAAGCTGATGAGGACTCCGATGCCTTCGATGAATTGCAACAAGGATTTGTTATGATTGCTAAAGCATTTGGCCGTTATACAAACAAATCCAACTATAGCATTCGTTCTTCATCTAATACAAGGAATCAGGCTGTTGTGAACAATGGACGCGTTGAAGTTCAAAACCGTAGTTATGGTCGTCAGATGGGAGGAGGTCAAGGGTTAAATGCTATGGGAAGGAATCACATAGGTGCTCCACAACGACAAAGGGCTCAAGTGGTTGAACAGGGAAATGCTCGAGAATGGGGTTAATGGTCTTGATGCTATAAGCTGTAATGAGAAGGGTCATCTGGCTAATGCATGTCCTAAACCGAGGACAAGAGGCAGTGCTTATTTCAAAGAGGCTTTGCTCTTGGCTCTTAAGAATGAAGCTGGTGGAACTCTTACCAACAAGGAACAAAGCATTATGGCGGATCAGATTCGATGATGATATGGAGGACTTGCAAGCTAATGCAGCGGTGATGTTGATGGCACAAATGCAAGCTCTACACATGAGTGACACAGTCAGTGTATGACACGATGGCTTGTCTCAGTACTGAACAAACAATTATCATTAATAATCTGATATCTCCGCCATTTTCTCCATCCGACAAGGATCAAAATGTTCAACATAAGTCTTCCACATCTCATTCCGATGATTATCAAATAGATCCCGTAGTTATATTTGATGATCAAGAAAACCTTATGGTTAATATTGATAATCAAGTTGACTCCGTCATTATATTTGAGGATCTAAATAATGATCATGTTGAGAATCACGTTGAATAAGATGAGCTTTTGTCGACGAGCTGAGCTCTTGACCTTAATTAAAGACCAACATTCTCATTTGGAAATTTGCACGAAATTAAAAGAGAAAAATGCACTGTTAACCAGGGATAATGAATGCTTAATTCGACAACTCAACTTTTCAAAACTCAAGAAAACCGTGAAAAAGGTTTTGAAGCCGCTTTTGCCAAATCTCACCAAAATGAAAAATCTTTGGAGCACAGATTAGTGATCTAGCAGCTTCGAAGAATGCTTTGTTGTCTCAAATAGAACAAATGAAACATGAACATAAACAACAAATTAAAGCTCTTACTTTGGAAACTCAAAAAGCCAAATTTGAGTTGTTAACTTGTCAAAAACAATTCTCTGAGTACAAAAAGCATTCAACGAAGCGAATAGATGACTATCTTGAGGAAATTGTCGACTTACAAAACAAAATCAAAGAGTTTAAAGCTGTTGTTTATAA
The DNA here is from genome assembly GCA_910596185.1 of Chrysanthemum makinoi. Taxonomy (NCBI): domain Eukaryota; kingdom Viridiplantae; phylum Streptophyta; class Magnoliopsida; order Asterales; family Asteraceae; genus Chrysanthemum; species Chrysanthemum makinoi. Next base: position 263,723,432 of record OU343223.1, read on the forward strand.
ACATGGTGAATCAATCACAACGATTCAAAAGTTTTCTTTCAAACCAAATCCAAATGGATATGGACCGAATCTTGCTGATTACAAACCTAAGTTTTCACACAGAGCATTCAAACCAAATCCTGAAGTTTACAGTGCAGAACATAGAATTGATGATTCAATTATGACTGTTGTGGAATATAATTGCATGGAGGAATTAGATGCAGATGACGAGAGTCGGTCAAAAATGGAAAATGTCGTTTATAACAAACCATTTAACTATTCAAAAGCCGTAACTTTTGTCACACAACAAGATATTTCAAACACACCGTTGGTTATCACACTAGTTTCTGAAGTTATTCCCCAACACAATGGTGCACAAATTAATGGTCCTTTACCTTCACTTAGTGAAGTAAAAACTAAAGACGAAAGTTGTCGTGTTATCAAATATTTTGACACTTTCTTATCTGACATCAAACTTTTGGAACGTGAGATTGAATTTCACGCGAGAACAAAGAGACATTTTTCAGAAAAGAATTTTACCCCATGTCAAAAATTTGAAAAATTGTGCACTATACTGGGAAAGGGATTTTCACAAGGAACTTGGTCTCATGAAAACAGTTTTCGAGAAAACAGAAACATCAATTTCAAATACTAAAAGCAAAAAGAAATTATTGAGAAAAGATGTTGATCGACTCTTGGAAGATGTTATCTGTGCTGATATCTATAATGTTGTGTTATTGTATTCTTTGCCATATGCTTCGATTCTATATCTGCGATACTTGTTGATTACTGTTGAAATTGTTGAAAATACGGATAATGTGCTTGATTCGAGTCTTTAAAATTGAAAATGAACGATTGTCAAACGAGCTTTCAACTGCAATACGTCGTCTTAATTGGTGTCAAAAAGATATTCATGATCAACAACTTGCTTTTCAAAACAAAATCGCCCGATTGCATGCAAAATCTTACGATCCTAAAATTGAGCAACCGGATGATCAAAACGTGTCTTTTAAGTGTCAAATCTCAAAATATGAACAAGAACTTGCAAAAGTTAAAAGGAATATGGTGTCATATTTGATTTACTCAAACAGACTCGTGATGAAGCATCAAACGAACTTGATCATTATCTTGCATACACTAAAGAAGTCATGAATTTCTCTGGAAATCTTCGTTACGAAAATCAAGAGTTGGTGCACACTATTTTTAAGTTAAGGGAAATGTTAGGAAAGTATGTACAAGTTCAGCCTAGCATCATTAAGAGAGTTGCACCTGTAATACTTAGCAATCATGTCCCCAGAATACCTACTGACAAAACACAAGTTACTAATGTGCTTCCCTCTCTTGAAGCAGGACTAGTTGCCTCTTTTCCCAGCGTCCGCACTTCACAACCTAGGAGCAATACAAGGAAGAATAGGAAGTTGCGACCTAAGAAAAGACAAATAAAGAATGTTGAAGTAGAAGAACACCGTAGGACTTTGAATAAGACTTCAGTTGCACCCACTTTGGATATTGCGTGCGGTAAATGTAATGGAAAAAGTGTTGTAACTAATGTTGAACCTTTAAGTACTTTTGATATTGATCGATGCATCTTGTGTTATTTGTCATAAAAGTATGCGTTCTGATTGTCATGATAAATGTGTTGCTACGGCTATCTTGTCACGCGATTCACGGAAGCCTAAGATTCGGAATACCTCTAGGCCCACTAATGCTTCTGAGTCTGTGCTTGGTAAACCGCCTTCTTTAGATTCTAAGAAACGAATTGATGTCCCTGTAGTTCGATATCACCTCCAAGGATTGTAGTACCACCTAGCACATTCACTAAGACTAAAGCTAAGACTAGTTGGAGATGGCAAAAATGGATACATAATACACTAGGATTTAAATGGATGCCTAAAATCATTGATGTGTGTATTTCTACTATAACTGATTTGGAACCCTCTAACACTTCGGTTCCACATCTACTTCTATTCCATCTGTGTCGATGCGTGTCTAATGCGGTGATACAGATCATCCTTTGGATTGTTGATAGCGGATGTTCCCGACATATGACAGGCAACCTTAAACTGTTATCAAATTTTGTTTCAAAGTTCTTTGCCTGTCGGTCGAGAATGATCACTTAGCAGCTATCATGGGCTACGGAGATTACATTAATGGCAACATCGAAATTAGCGGGGTTTATTATGTGGAAGGCCTCGGTCACAATCTATTCTCAGTTGGTCAATTTTGTGATGGAGATTTGGAAGTAGCTTTCAGGGAGAAAACTTGTTTCATTCGTGATCTACAAGGAAATGATCTTATGTCTGGCCAACGCTCATCCAGTCTCTACACTATCTCCATGCAAGATATGATCGCTTCATCTCCCATTTGTTTACCCTCAAAGGCTACATCTACAAAATCTTGGCTATGGCACAGTCGTCTATCACATCTAAACTTTCAAACCATCACCAATCTTGCACGACACAAACTTGTTGAAGGTCTCCCACGATTCCGGTATTCTAAAGATCACCTATGCTCAGCTTGTGAACAAGGAAAAAGCACTCGTGCTCATTTTCCTTCAAAGGTGGAACACAGCTCTCAGCATGTGCTTCATCTTCTTCACTTGTATTTGTGTGGCCCGATCGCGCATGACGATTAATGGCAAAGCGCTACATCTTGGTAATTGTTGATGACTACTCAAGATGGACTTGGGTTTATTTTCTTGAAGTAAAGATCAAGCTCCACAGATGATCATCACCTTTCTCACGAAAATTCAAATTGACTCGGAACACCGTCGGACAAATTGAGCGAGACAAAGGAACTGAATTTGTTAATCAAACTCTTCGAGAATATTATAAGAAAGTGGGAATTGAGCATCAAACATCCATTGCTCGCACACAGAACAAAAGCGGAGTTGTTGAAAGACGAAACCGTACGTCAGTGGAAGCTGCTAGAACGATGTTAATCAATGCTAAACTTCCGGATTACTTGTGGGCTGAAGCTGTCTCAACTGCATGCTACACTCAGAACCTTTCAATGATTACAAAAGCCATACAACAAAACACCATTTGAGCTTCTCCACAACCGAAAACCGAATCTCAAACACTTTCATGTCTTTGGATCTCTTTGCTATCCGAATAATGATCGTGATGACTTTGGAAAGCTCAAAGCAAAAGTTGACATTGGAGTTTTATTGGATCTTGTGAGAATTCTAAAGGTTACGGATCTGGAATCGTCGCGGAGGTTATGGAAACAATTCATGCTAATTTTGATGAGCTTACAGAGATGGCTTCGAGTATAACGACTTGAAACCGGTCACAACCGCTTAAAATTTCCCCAAACCCCATCATCGGTGATACAAGCCCTCAACTTACTCGTCAACAAATGGAAAGGTTATTTGCTCCGCTGTTCAGTGGCGATATTGATGAAGCGTGCTCAGGTATATCCACTGTTTCCGTTGCTCAACGATAATACTCCTATACGATACACACTGCTACAACAACTTCGTTGAAGAAGCACCACCATTGACTCTACAACAACAGTTGAACAAAGCTGCTTCCAATGACGAGAACCGGTGATGATGTTCGAATGATGTAACCCCACCTGCAGATTTTGATCCAAATGCGTTCTTTAACCCGTTCGCCAATGAAAGCTGCGCACGATGTTGCGAGAATCATCTACAAGCCATTTGAATCCTCAAAATCTGCACAATGTATATCAACATCAACCTTCCACACATCGTTGGACAAAAGACCATACCCTTGAGAATATTATTGGCAACCCGAATCAACATCGTAATGAGACAAGCGTCTTCACACAGATGGTGAACATTGCATTTATGCACTCACTCTCTGCCAATCTGAGCCTAAAAACATTAAAGACGCAATGACAAAGGACAACTGGATTGAATCCATGCAGGAAGAACTCAACCAATTCAAACTTCTTGAAGTATGGAAACTGGTTGAAAGACCAACATGGGTCTTTTTCATTGGTCTAAAATGGATTTGGAAAAACAAATTGGATCTTTGAAGGAACCATAATTAGAAACAAGTCACGTCTGGTGGCTAAGGGTTATAGACAGGAAGAGGGTATTTACTTTGAAGAATCATTTGCTCCGGTTGCTCATCTTGAGCATTCGGATTTTTCGGCATTTGCGGCTCACATGAACATCACGGTGTTTTAGATGGATGTCAAAATTGCTTTTCTCAATGGACAAGCTGAAGGAAAGCGGTTTATGTTAGCCAGCCAGAAGGATTCGTTGATCCAGAGTTCCTAATCATGTCTACAAACTGAAGAAAGCTCTCTACGGTCTCAAACAAGCCCCTCGGGAGTGGTACGATAAGTTATCATCCTTCCTTATTGCCAATAAGTTCACCAAAGGTTCGGTCGACCCTACACTCTTTATACAATATCACGGGGCTCACATCTTAATCGTTCAAATTTATGTGGATGACATCATTTTTGGGTCAACACATGTAAAATACTCAAATGCTTTTGCAAAACTTATGACAAAACATTTTGAAATGTCAATGATGGGTGAACTCACATTCTTCCTTGGAATGCAAGTTCATCAATCACCCCGTGGTATTTTCTTGAGTCAGTCCAACTATGCCCTTGAATTGTTACAAAAATTTGGAATGCAAAACTGTGACACCTATGCCACACCAATGGCTCATACCAAGAAGCTAGACGCTGATTTACATGGGAAATTGGTGGACCCTACCAAATACCGTAGTATCATTTGATCTCTCATGTATCTAACACTAGCGGGCTGATATTGTTTTTGCCGTATATCTTTGCTCCGTTATCGGTCGAGACCAACTGAAACCCACCTCTTAGAGGCTAAAATAATCCTCCGATACATCAAGGGAACCATTAATTTGGGGATCACGGTATCCGAAGGATTCGGTTTTGAACTAATCGCTTTTCGGCGCTGATCACACGGGATGCTTAGATTCACGTAAAAGTACTTGAGAGCTTTACAATTTCTTGGTTATAAAGCTGGTGTCATGGCAATCGAAGAAGGAGGATTGTACATCGCTGTCCTCAACCGAAGCAGAATATGTAGCCATGTCGGCGTGTTGTGCTCAAGTCACTTGGATGAGAACACAACTCAAAGACTATGGTTACGTATTTGACAGAATCCCGATGTACTGCGACAATCGGAGTGCTATTGCGATCTCGTGCAACTCAGTTCAACACTCGAAATCAAAGCACATCGATCTTCGATATCATTTCATCAAGGACCACGCGGAACAGTGTTGTTGAATTATATTTTGTGGGTACAGAATACCAATTGGCAGATCTTTCACCAAAGCCTTAGCTCCTGCTAGGTTTAATGAGTTGGTCCACCGGATTGGTATGCGGTGTTTGACTCAAGAGGAACTGGATGAACTCTTAAAACATTCTTAAAAACCAATCAAACACCAAAATCTTTTTTTTTGTAAATATTTTTCAAAAACAAAATACAAAAATATAAAATTCGAAAAAAAAACAAAAATATTCTTCTATCAATATTTCTTTTAACATGGCAAGTACATTTCCTCCGTCAACACTCCAATCTTTCAAAATTCAGTATTTTTCCGATCAAGTGTTGAGGGGGAGAAAGCAAATATTTTCAGTTTCAAAAAACCTTGTACTTGCATGTTATCTTATCCCGGTTGTTTCTTTAAATAATGGTGGTCACATTTCTGGTTTTCTGACACTCCTCAGACTAAAATTTATAAACTTTCATTATTTCTTAAGTCGAGGGGGAGTGTCGTCTAAGTTATTTCCAAATATTCTTCGTTTGGTAACCAAAATGGAAGTTAAAGGCTTTGGATGAAAATGGAAAAGGTGGAGGGACTAAAACTGTCAAAATCTGAAAGTTATTTCTAACAAAAACACCTCCACCTAATTACTTCACCTCATTTATTATTCACCAACCTAAATCCCACGCATAAAAATCGTTCTTCAAATCCAGTTACTTGATCATCAATCTGTAAGTTATTCTGTGTTTATAACAAGTTTTTAAACAATGGTTTTGAATTTTTCATAAATCCAACGGTTAAAACTTGAGATATAATGATTTTTGTGTTCTACGCATAAGTGTATGAACACACAATCAAGTTTGTGTGTTTGTAGTTGAAATGACTGTGTCAAAAAGTTTTCTCAACATCAATGATTACATTTTCATCACTTAATCACACCCAGATACATGATTTGATTGATTTTGGGAATTAGGGTTTATGCGTGAAGTTTGGGTATTTTCAAATGAGAACGTTTTTGGTGATAAAGATTGTTGTATAAGGTTGTTATCAAGTTGAATTGATCATATCTAGGCCCAGATATCACCCAGAAACACTAATGATTCATAAATTGGAAACTGGGGTTTATGTTCATACGGTTTGGGTATTTTTGATTCACTTAGATTTTGATGTTAAAACTTCGATAAATCAACTCTATATGCTTCCTAGACTACCCAGAAATAATTTGATGCAATTCCTATGGCTAGATATCTTACGCGTAAACTTTAACTTTAGGGTTTAGGCCTACGCATAAGTATGTTTACGCGTAAACTGTTTGATAAGTATTCATGCCATGATCTGTTATAGAATGAATGTATGTGTTAATATTAATGCTGTGATAATTTTATTTCAGGTTTGCTACTTGTAAAAATCAGAATCAAGGTTACTAGCAAACTACGCATAAGGATCACCTTACGTGTAGAGAGTTATGTGTAAGAGTAATCTTACGCGTAAGGTTCTACATAAGGGACTACGCGTATCCTGTGAAGGATATGCGTAAACAGTGACCTCTACGCATAAGGTCTACTCTTACGAGTAAGCCTTACGCGTGAGGTTTATATACGTTTACGCGTAAGCTCTACGCATAAGGACCCCTTTTCCTACGCGTAAGACAAGGTCCTACGCATAAGCTTGCGCCTTTACGCGTATAACTCCTGTTTACGCATAAGCTGCCATTCCTACGCCTAAGCCTTGATTAAACCTTCATCATGAATTGTTACGCGTGCAAACTTGTAAATAAATTAATCATAACGTCACGAAACCAATAATGTCACTAATAAGCTTAAAACGTTTAATATGTTGTGAAAAAATATGTGATAACATAAACTTTAAAACCTAAAGTTAACTAACTCACAAAACTTATCACGACGTCATTGGACTTTTGAACAAACAAGTGACTGTGGACTCGTAACAATCATTGACATATCTCGTTCAATAAGTAGACAATAAAACCTTCTGTTGACTAACATTATGTCTTTCGATATGTTGGTTCTGTTGGCTAACTATATTTCAGATCACGACATGGACGCTCAAATGAATGTGGATGCACCAAATGTTCTCACACTTGCTGATATCTTCCCTAATGGCTATCCTATGAAGATTGGAAAGAATAATCTTCGTGTCGACTTTGAAACTCTCACCTGCTCGGAATCTTCTTGTCTCATTGCTGTTGACATTCTGAAGAACCATCCTTATCATAACATGCTCACCAATTCCGTCACAGATCCGAGATCTACATTCAGCAGTTCTGGAATACAATGCAAATGATCAAAGGTCAAAATGTTGTGACGGTGACGCTTAATCACAAGCAAATCACTATCACGCCTGCATATTTAAGAGCTGTCCTCCTCATTCCTGACATCATACCAACTGAATACTCTGCTGCACCAACTGAAGAGACTGTTCTACAATTCTTGATTGATATTGGGTACGACGAAGCTTCAGGAGTAATCAATAAGCATTCACACGTGGATATAAAGAACATTCCTCAGCCTTGGAGAACCCTTTATATCATCATCACAAAATCCGTTTCTGGTCGTGACAGCGGCTATGAGCACCCCAAGCTCGTGGAACTGCAAATCTTTTGGGCTTTGATCAACATGAAGCACATCGAAGTTGAAGCTCTAATATGGGATGACATGATGACATTCCTCAAAAAGCTTGGCTCAAAGATTCCTTATATCAGATATACAAAATCGTTGATCCAAAGAACACTTGGATATAACCCTGATATCCCCAAGAGAATCAATGATCCCGATAATCTCGACATGTTGTATGAACCCACTCTAACAGTCAGATTTAAGGAATCAACTACCAAGAAACAAGGTGCTGTGTTGCCAGACCACCTTCTCTCAGATGAACTCAAAAGGCTCAACTCTTACAAAAGGTATCTGAAAGTTGTGCAAGAGAACAAAGTTGGTTTTCTAGATGAAAAATCTTCTGGCACACCTACTAGGAAAACCAGACGAGGGAGTGCAGGCAGTGCCGCAAGCACTGAGAGTCAACGAATGTTCCCGAAGAGGAAACCTCCAAGCAAAAGGAGAGTTCCTTCTCAAGAAGCTGTTCCTATTCCTATTCCCAAGCCTGAACCGCAAAGAAAGCTAACGGACGAGGACTCAGAGGGTACTAAATCAGATGAAGAGATTACCTACTCTGAAACTGCAAAGGATGACACTCCATTAGTACCGAAACCTCCCAGTCCACTAGCAGATAAAGGAAAAGGAAAGACTCCAGTTGTTGAACAGGAAGAAGAAGAATCAGATGAAGAGCCTCTGGACACTAAGTACAGAAGGAAGTTCAAATTCATTAGACTCCAACACGTTGCAAAAGAATTTGCTAAGGATCAAATGGGTGGCCCCGGAGGATCGAGTGGTGGAGTTCAACCTACACCAGGTCCTGATGCGGTTAATCAACCCGATAAGGGATTTGGTGCCACCACTCATGAGCAACAACAACAGCACGTGGAAGATTCTATTAAGTTTGACATTGAAAAACCAGAAAAAGAAAAGTCTGAGAAGGAAAAGGCTGACGAAGAAGCTGCAGCTCAAGCTAAAGCAGATGAAGATGCTCGAATTCAGGCTAAAGAGCAAGCTAAATCCGATAAAGATGACGAGATGGACTACGATGATCTTCTTCTCAACAGTCCAACCCACTCTAAGGAAGAAACTGCTAAGCCTCCTAAAGACCCTGAGTCACCTCACATCTCCTCTTCATCAGACTCATCCTCTCACTCTTCACCACCACCATAAAAAAGAACAACAAAATCCACATCCAAATCAGTAAAGAAGCCAACAGCGTCTTGAATCTCTCAAGCAAAGACCGAATCATTAAAGGCTGTCAAGCAGGTCGAGAGAAAGATATTACAAAGAAGAAGTTAGATTTTCTTGTGACGGATACAATATCTTCATGATGAGAAAGACAAGATGCAAGTTGAAAGTGAGTATGTCCAGAAGCTCATGAAAGATGATCTCTAATGGAAAATGGACGAGATGATCAAGGGATACACTCACAAGTTCCTTCTTGACGTCGTTCCTAAACAGACAAAGGAGATGTACACCAGACAACTTTATCCGAATCTATTGCATTTGGCCAAGCAAACTATGAAATCAACTCCAATGCATGTAAACATCAATACAGTTGATCCCATAATCTTCTCAGATGCTGAATTGGTGAACCGGGTGGTAGCTCAAATGTCAAAACGCTCTGCAACGTTTGCCTCCTACGAAGGTAAATTGTTTGAAGCATTACTGGAATACCAACTCAATTAAGCATGCAGAGAAGAAGGCGAAGGCCTAAGCGTCCAAGAGCGACGAAGATAAAGATAAGGATAAGGATAACGAGCCCAAACGTCCGAAGAAGTCTGGTGAATCATCCTCAATGCAGCCTCCACCCCAACGGACTCCAGCTCAACAAAGATCTCCTCCTCGCTCTTCTACTGAAAAACCTCAGGATTCTGAGTTACCACCCCAGACTCAGAAAACCGGTGATCACTTTGAGTATACGGGTGGTGACGATGAGGAAGTCCATGAGCCCCAACAACAACCTATTTCTCCTGACACAACCAAGAAACCAGAATCCTCCTATAGGCCAAAGAAAAGAAGAAAAGCGCCCATGACCTGACGTCTTATCATGGCTGGACGAGGATAACACGGAATCGGTTCTCGAAGCTTGTTGATTCTACACCCTACCCACCTGAAGGTCAAGATGATGTAGAAGGTCGTACATTGGAGCATGCTAAGTTCTTGCAAGAAAAATTCCGTGTGAAAAAGATGACGAAATCCGAGTTGAAGCGAATCAAGAATGAAGCATTTTAACTGCTCAAAGATAGCTCGGAAAGTGCTATTGAAGTTGAGTATCACCTTGATAATATAGCACAAGCTATGTCTAACAACATGGATTGGCTCAACCCCGAAGCAAACATCGACTTCACCAAACGGGACAACCCTCCATATTACACCGACTGGTCTAAACCTATACCAACAATTGGCCAGTCAGATCAGCCTAGGATTCCATTCTGATATTTCTTCAACAAAGACTTGGAATTTCTTCTTCACGGTGGCGATGGTTCAAGGAAATACGCTACATCACTGACACTTCCGTTCCCGGAAGCCATATACTCTAACTGCATAGCCATCGAGGAAAGAGCTAACCACATGGTCTCCAAAAAAGTGGAAGAGTATGACCGTGATGCAATGTATGGGATTCACCATTGGCCGGAACGCCGACGAATCTACTACAGAAGCTGCCAAGTTCAGAAGTCTCAACGTGAAGTGTTCAGTACTAAAGCAATCGTGGCTATCAAATATGTTGATCTTTCGTCTAAATGGGACTACAGTTTTCTCAAGAATATCGTGGTCAAAAGGCAAGACGAAAGGGATTATTCATTCTCTGAAGCGGACTTTGAGAATTTTTCTATCAACGACATTGAAGACATGTACCTTGCCAAAGTACAGGGTCGCATGAGATAATTCTCGACTGAAGTGCAACGTGAATACATCAAGTCCTTGCTTATCTTCATCAGAAGAATAGTAATCAAAGAACGTGTAGAAGATCTCCAGCTTGCAGTTGAATCATATCAGACCCGTGTCAACTTCACTCCACCTCAGCTAGATCTTCCCGACATCAACCAGCTTCCACAATACACTCTCATCAGCCAACCATTCGGAGTAGTTTACCTTAGTGAACTACAACGCAACTGCTTGATGGCGTGTAGAGATCTTCACAAGTTTGGGGATCACACACTGAAGAAGGTTAGGGACGGATTGGCTTATAGGTTGAAGGACATACATGAAGGAATTGGGTCACAAAAGCGATGGAATTCTAAGGAAAGACGGGATGTGAATAGAATGATCACCAGGATTGATGAAAGGTTGTATCGACGGGACCAGTTCAGAACTCTGGAGAGCTTTGTAGGTGGTCGTCCCAGGGTTGCTCTCGCCGGCTATCAACGCCCTGTTCGCATTCCTGGCAAGATTGATGGAATTCCTGGTACCCCTTGAACTACTTCTATTTCATATAATTTGGATGTGTGATTTATATGACCATGGCTTGTGCACACATAACAGTGTATAACCCGCACTTGTAAATAAAGGACCCTGTGGTACGCTTCAGTGCCACAATCCTTATAAAAGGAGCGAAAGCTTCTTACTTTTGAGTAAAACCTATCAAACCTTTCACTTTTCAAGGTTTTGCTCAAAAGGACAAGTACTTCCCCTTATGATTTTTAAAACCTCAACCGTTTATATCACTTGCTGAGGGGGAGTATTTGACTAAAAAAACTTTGTTCACAAACTGTTCTTTGTGTTATCTTCCCACAAAACTCAAACTGGTCATATTTATTCTCAACATTTCTTCATAAATAACATTTATATGCCATTTTTGAGGGGGAGAAAAATCATGTGATAAGAAATATGTTGTGTTTTGCTATTAAATCCTCGTGTGAATAGACTTCAAACCATGAATTGACGGGAACTGAACAGTCATACATTGAAAATATTTGTCTTCCAAGACTTATCCAAGTAAATTGTACCTATTCGAGAAAACTCTTGATAGACATGAACTTTGACGGGTTTGACAACCTTTCGGGGTTGTCCACATATTCAAGGTAGTTATTAGAGCTAGTTGTCACCTAAAAGCTGACAATGTATCTCTTTAACTATACAACGTAATCGTGTCTCGCAAGGAATTGTCTATCTTGAGTCGATCAATTCAAAAGTGCGCGCTCTTTCCTCACTGTGCAGATTTCTGTCATAACTCTTAAGCACACGTAGAGGGGGAGTATTTATGCTAAAAGATAAAACTCTCACAGTGGTACAAAATGTTTTTCATTCATAAACACTTCGAGAGATTTTCATGAAAATGGTTTTATGGCAATGGAGTTATAAGGTGATTAATGTTAGGAATAACCGTCCTATGATCCGCCAGAGCCGGAGGGATCTACCCAAGGACACTACCAATAGTTAGAATTAGAAGTCCTTAGGTATGATTGTTAAAAGGAGAAAATGAGAATCGGAGAAAGAAGGAGTTGAAGAATTAAAAAGAAATGCAAAGAAAAGGGTGAAAAGAAATAGCCCTCCAAATTATTCAACTTAGGGCAGACACCGGGTTCAATTCATATGCTACTGGTTGTCACTTGATGACGCCGGTATTGAAGATTAAAAGTCGTCATGGACCCAGTGACGCATGCACTAAACCTTCTTTGCCACTCAAGTTTCTCTCAACAGAAACTTGTTTCATTCTCACAGGGAACCCTACATAATCTATCGGCTTTCTCTTAGAGATTGCTGATATTGAAGAAGGAGACCCTCTCCCTAGTCTCCGCTCAGGAAAACCAAAATGCACTATTGAGTCTAGAGCCACGAGATTAATCAAAAGATCTCTTAGGTACACTTGACATTTCATCACTTGTTGTTCAACAATAAGAACATCAGTGGTACGTTATCGAGTCCTTCACAGATCTTAGCAATCTGTCGAGAACATTTATAAGAGGTTCACAATTGTGATCCTCAGTGATTGAGTGGAAACTCCTGCCAGGGTCAACATCAAACAGCCCTGACAGCAGGTCACTTCGGTAACTCTCCGTGGATTACGCTTAGTGTGTCTCAAACGGTCTACAGTCGTGAGGTGATGCTTCGGTGTACCTCAGCGACTCATCTGAACCGTAGAAGTACTTTGGTACATCGCGTTATCTCACTTGTGGGACTCCGGTTCAGGAACGACCTTTGTGAGAATTAGAGTTGTGATTTCACACTATGCTGTTAACACTCTCGAAGTTCAAACTTGTAAGTTACGGAATCCGCTTATTACTAACCTTTCTTATGTTTACTTCTTATGGAAGCTCTGGAGCAGACTGATCGTGCAGATTCTCCACATGCTCATACCAACATCATCACTTATGGAAGTTCTCTCATAATCAAAGGCAACACAATGTCAAAATGATTCTTCGTCAATAAAGAATCTACAAAGTTTAAAGATTTAAAGAACTTCATCAACTATAATCCAACGTTAAAGAGCGTGTGAGCATGTTGGAGAAAGACGTGGAGACACTGGAAGCAGCGAAGCTGACCTGATGCAGACAACAACATACTATCACTACCATCACAAAGAACAAAGATCAAAGAACAAAGATGACGTCAAAGCAGAATACTTCAAAAGAAACAATTTCTCTACACTGGGGAGATTGTTCGAATCAAGGCAATTCTTCTCACAAGAAAGAAGAATGTCAGAAGACGTCAAAGCTACTATTACATCAGCACCCTCACCGTCAGCATTCATTCATCACCAACACTTAGAGGGAGATTGTTGGAATCACTCCTAAACCTAATTCAAGTCTTAGTGACTCATATGTAATAGTTAGCTTAATATGGCCTTTATGTTAGTAATTAGCCTTAGGCTTATGTAGAAGGCCCATAAGCCTAGGCCTAGTCTAATAAGGAAAAGGAAGGGACTAGGAGTGTTGCCCTAGCTCCCTCTCCTATAAATACTATGTAATAACCCTCACTTGAGGGTTGGTTGTTCAATTTATCTCTCATTCACACTCTACGCCTAACCTTTCACCATTTATACGTGTGTGTGTGTGTGCATTTGTTCAACCAATCTATCTCTTATCTATTTCTACATGTTGATGCTTGTGTTACATATATGGGAACCTAACACATAGAATTGTGTGCTTTCATGACATGAATAGAGGTTTCTCTCTGAAACATAGATGTATTTTTTTGCCATAGCCCACACCTAACTAAAGCAAACTCGGTAGCAATTCAACTCATCAGATATAAGAGTTAAACATTTCACGAGGCGGTAAACTATAAAATAGTTAAAATAAAGTTATAGAATAAAAACGTATACATTATTACCCTCTTCAAAGCACAACAACCTTTGGTAACTCATCCAAGATCAAAGCCTCATCAAGTGACCTACAAATGAAAAAGAGCAGGTTATGGTTATTGTTATATGTAAAATTATTGAAAGTCTTAGGATCAAGTTTCTCGACATGATATAAAGTAACTATTTGCTCAATGAGGAAGTGAGAAATTTTTCACAAAATGTACCTTTCTAGATATGTTCCATACAACCAGTTGCTATCTGTATTGGCTTTGCTGTATATGACCCTTAAGTGCCATCCAATTATATCACCTCTACGCTATTAGGGCCGACTATTCTCCTATAACCTTCAAACCATTTGACTCGTGCATAAAATTAAGCGCTTGTATATCCCATTCAGCAACTATTTATTTCTAGTTATACTTCACATTATCTAAAATCTTGAAATAACATGATCAACCAAACCGCTCTTCATATGTGTGATAGTATTATAAACAGTTTACTTAAAAATGAGAAGGGTCCTTGGTCTCTTAACACCCATTTAGTACAACCTATATCGAACCATTTTAAAGAAAATGGGTAAAGGTTTCCACCTCTATATAAAATTTAAAGACATTTAACAAATATACGAAGAAATGTTGCCACAAAACAATCTCAAAATCTCATACATGCTTCAATACTTAATAAATTCAGGATAAGCTTCGTCATCACTATTTAAAGTTGGTTTTAGTTTAGGTGCAGAACAATCATTTTGCAAACATTCGCTAAGTTATCACGATACCATAGTAGGCCACCAGTTTCAGAAGGCATAGTAAATCAATTTTACGTTGTAGTAATGCAACCATAATCATTGAGCCTAAAATCAATCACAGTTGCCTACAAAGAGTAATGTCAACTCATTCAAATTATTAAACCAACTAATGCCTACGTATGCACTCTTCAATAACTTTACTAAACCCCATAATCCATAATATAGAGTAACTTAACTAACCATCTAATATGTAAATTAATTAAACAATATAAGTTAACTAATCATCCTAAGCTATAAATAACAATTACTTTTCTAAACATTAATTAAACAATCAACGATAAACAATGACTTCATTAATCATCCTAATCCACAAATTCTAGTAAAGGCCGAAAGTGTTCGTAAGAACAAGTTAAATAAGAATTATTTGCAAACAAATGGATTTTCAAAAGAATAGTCAATTGGTTAAGGACCGAAAGGATTACCTATGTGATTGTATTCTTATAATGATCTTTACAAAACATAAACAATGGATTGTGAATCATTTGCCTATGATTTATGCATTGCATCAAGTTTACACCTAGCTTTCATGAACACTCTAGATAATTGGCTATGACCTACACACAAGCATATGTTTCTTTAAATTGGTTTTTGGAATAACAATTTCGTGGAAGGCTTGACAAGCTTTCTTGTTTCAACAATTTGATAAATAACCGCAAATCCCTTGGGACGATCTCGACTTACCCACATTTGCTATCACGAACGAGTATACTTGCTCGTATGTGTTAATGTAATTGTTCGGTTAAATCGTGTTTATAAATTTTTAAAACTTGCACACGGTTAGCACATCAAGTTTTTGGCGCCGTTGCCGGGGATTTGATTTGATATGTTATTTTCTGTATTTCTGGTATTGTTTGAGTCTTAGTATAAGTGTTTTCTAAAAAAAAAGAATCTAAAACTTGGTTTAGGGCCAACCGATTCGGCTGCGCGAGCACCCGATTCGGTTAGACCCCTCGTAAAAAATTTTGTGTTTTTCGTTTTCAATCTTTTGGTTAATCTAGTGTTTTGTGTTTATGTATTTAGTTTATTTTCCTGTATTTTCAGTTTCCTCAATAATTGGTTTTTGGAATAACAATTTCGTGGAAGGCTTGACAAGATTTATTGTTTCAACAATTTGATAAATAACCGCAAATCCCTTGGGACGATCTCGACTTACCCACATTTGCTATCACGAACGAGTATACTTGCTCGTATGTGTTAATGTAATTGTTCGGTTAAATCGTGTTTATAAATTTTTAAAACTTGCACACGGTTAGCACATCAAGTTTTTGGTGCCGTTGCCGGGGATTTGATTTGATATGTTATTTTATGTATTTCTGGTATTGTTTGAGTCTTAGTATAAGTGTTTTCTAAAAAAAAAAGAATCTAAAACTTGGTTTAGGGCCAACCGATTCGGCTGCGCGAGCACCCGATTCAGTTAGACCCCTCGTAAATTTTTGTGTTTTTCGTTTTCAATCTTTTGGTTAATCTAGTGTTTTGTGTTTATGTATTTAGTTTATTTTCCTGTATTTCAGTTTCCTCAATAATTATAGTGCTTGTTTAGATTATTTTATGATTATTTTTTATTTTCTTTATTTTTAGTTAATTTAAGCTTTTAATAAATTGTGTTTTAATTTGTTTTAATGCTTTAGTTTAATTTTCAGTTTTTGATAGTTAAGGTTTAGTTGTAATGATTAGTAATTAATGA
Organism: Chrysanthemum makinoi; assembly: GCA_910596185.1. Taxonomy (NCBI): domain Eukaryota; kingdom Viridiplantae; phylum Streptophyta; class Magnoliopsida; order Asterales; family Asteraceae; genus Chrysanthemum; species Chrysanthemum makinoi. The sequence continues at coordinate 263,739,990 of OU343223.1, forward strand.
ATTTATGTTTAGTTAATGTTTTTAATAAATGTTTAATTAAGTGTAGTTAAAGTTTTAATTAAAGGTTAATGAAAAGTTGCATTTATTAAAATTAAAATTTAAGTTAATTGTCTTTTAATGATTAATAAAACAAAATAATAAAAAAAAATTAGAAATTGGTTTAAGACATTTCACCAACCGATTCAGTTGGGAGGCCAACCGATTCGGTTGGATCTCTCGTTAATTTTTTTTGGATTCTTTTATTTTCAAGTTTTAGCTTGTGTGTTTAGTTTTAATAGGTGTCTTTAGCTATTTAGATTATATTTTGTAGTTTGTTTTGATTGTAACTAACCCTTAACACTAATGATTTGGTTGTTTATGTTTTTGTTTGTTTTGTTTGAGCGGAATTTCGGAGTACCTTAGGAATTTGGACGAAATGTTCAAAGATACGGGGAGTTCTTTGGAGAAGATAGGAACCATTTTGGAGAAGAGTAAGAAGGAATTGACCGGAGGAATGGAGTTTTTAGAAGCAATGGGGGAAAACAAAGTTTGTGTCCCTAAGAAGAACAAAGTAGTGGTTTTCACTCAAGCCCCTCTCACGGGGTATGATTCTCCTTTCATGTGGTTTGATACGCCTTGTAGTATCGAGGGCGTGAGTGCATGGGATGCTCAATTCAATATGGCTTATGGTGATAATTACATTGTTGATACGGTGCTTGATAAGCTTGGCCATGTGAGGCTAGATTATGAAGGTTACGGGAGAAAGATAGTCAAGAACTTACGCAACAATATTTATGGGCATATATTTGAAGTTGATTTTGCTGTGCTAGATGGAGGAAACGTGGATGAGCCCGACGTTTGCTTTGGGAGAGCTTTTCTAGTTACTACCAAGTGCCAATTGGATTTTGCGCTTGGGGAGATGAGAATTAATATCACGGATTTGGAAGAGGAAAAGTATGTGAATGAAATGTTGACAGAGCTATGTGGGAACATGGAGCATGGAAAGAATGAGAACGTGGAGGTTGTTAAGATGGGCAAATTTAAAGCTAATAGGAAGAAAACTACACTAAGCAAACTCACCCCAACTACCACCACCACCAAAAACCAAGATTTCTCACCATCACCGCCACATTCACCACCAACCTTTAAACCATTGACCCAAGAACAAAAAGAAACTATCCTGGAGAAATTGGAGCAAAAATTTAATGAATTAAATGAAAAGAAACCCCGTCATTGAAGTTTTGCAAGATTATGTGATGTACCGCAAGAAACTTGACGCGGTAATGCTAGCAAGAGCTCGTTTGGAGGATAAGAACTTAACGGAGGAAGAAAGGGATCGGATTTTAGAGAAGGGGTTGCCAAGAAGGGAGAGTGATCCGGGGAATTTATGGGACGGTCCCATATAGGTCGACGGTCCCTTAATTTTATGGGACCGTCGGACAAATAGCGGACTGTCCATGCTTTTCTTGATGCCTATATATAGTGCATTATTTTCTTAGTAAAATGGACCTTTTTGCACAAAAACCTTCCTGTCCTTTCTGTCCAATTTCTTTCCACATCTTTGATCACGTTAACGTGTCGTAATTTGTTTACAAGTGATCTCGTTATCCTCTACTCTAAAGTGCAAAAGAAGAACCTTCATATTCATCAAGAAACGAAGCGTTATAGTTAGGCATCACACACACGTAACTTGTGTTACGATTCTCTTCTCTCTCTAAATCTTGTATCTTGTATATTGGTATATCCGACTTGTGTGTGAGTCGAGATTAGTTGTGTTTGTATAGGTTTGTATGGTGTGTATGTCCGTGTAGTGTTGTGTGTTGATTAGGAAAAGGTGAAAGTCCGTGAAGCTTGGTGTGAAGACTTGGATTGTGTAAAGATCCAAGTGGACGAGGTGAAAGTCCGTGAAGCTTAGTGTGAATACTTGTATTGTGTGTATATCCAAGTGGACGAGGTGTAAGTCTTTGTTGTATTGTGCATTGGTGTTTAGATTGGTTCTAGCTAGGATTTGGACTCGACATTCCGCTTAGTGTCGTAAAGTGGTGTGAGCATTGGTGTACGGTTTTCTCGCCCTAAAGAGAGTTTGTTGATGATAACATTAAATAATCCTGATTATTAAGTGTCAATTTCCCCTGATAATTCTTGTAATTTATATTATTTATATGGATTTACGCTTGTTTTCCATTATATTTCACTTTCAGGTAAATTACGAGCATTGGAGCTAAAGAGACGCGGAATTGGAGAGTTTATTGAAGACTTATCATAGTATGCTCACTTCGAAGAAGTTATGGCATAACTCCTCTCTTACATTACGCCGTAACTAATGCGTGGCTCAGAAAACCAACTTAACAGAAGATTACGGCGTAACTATATCCAAGATTACGACGTAACCATATTAGGTCAAATGAGGTTCCACGCCGCTTCTAATTACGCCGTAACTCATGCAACAACTACGGCATAACCAAGAATTATTGAAGATACGGCGTAACTCCTTCCAAAGGTTACGCCGTAACCAATATTATTAGTGCAAAATACGAAGAATTGTTAGTTACGCCGTAACCAGATCTGGCCTATAAATACCCCACGAATTCCAGCATTTCAAATCATACCATTTCACACAAAATAATCAGTGAACGTGAGAAGAAGTCGAAGGCAGATCTAGAGGAGCATATGGAGCTATCTCCAAGGGAGAAATCACTCCTCTATGATAAGCATTAGCTTTTTATATTTTCTTTACTTTCAATTCATGTATTTCGTAACATTACACATTGAATTGATTGTTATGGTTAATATGAGCGGCTAAGCACCTCTCGGAGCTGGCCTAGTTATGATTCCTTAATTGTTTTGTTTGCATTTAGGAGATATGACCAGCTGACCCTAAGTGAGTAGACTGAGACGGGAAGGGTAAGATATGACCAACTGACGACCCTTTCTACTTGTGCGATTTGACCAACTGATCACCTACCGTTTGGATGAATTTAAGAAGTAAGGGGTGAGTGTTTAAGTTGCTAGCGCCCGGGCACTCACTATTATGAATCTAGCATGTAGCGGTACTTAATGACTTGGCTTAGGGGACCAGGAATAGTTGGACTTATGAGGGGACACCTGACTTCTTCAGTGGGACCCTTTGCTGATAGGTTAGGACACTAAACACTACCAATTAGGATGAGTAACTAGGTTAGCACCACTCTCCTCTATTGATCACAGCTTTCGCCTTTATTTGCTTTAGTAGTTAATTATACCGAAATCATATTAAAATATGTGACACCTAGACTTAGTATAAATCCGCACACATAGCTCTTGGGACAACCTCGGTTTTACCGAATACTACACTACACACGACCGGGTACACTGCCCGTTAGTGCATTAGGACACTAAACACTACCAATTATGTGCTGAACCGTTGGACTTATGAGGGGACACCCCGGCAGCGGCGCCAAAATTCTGGCGAATTTGATCATAAATGTACCCTTTTAGTCCCTTTTTCCCCTAAAATGGCCAAATTTTAAAATTTTTTGTAGTGGAAGTACTATGTACTAAACACAACAAATGGTAATCAGTCCACCATGTCTAACCCACATAAGGATTGGCTAATCCAGGAGCAAACGGCTCTAGGTAAAGATATCTCAAATCCGTTTATGGCTTGCAATTTGCCTAAAATTGTATGGTGTTCAGCTCACCATATCTTTAAACTAGTGAAGAGTTGGCTAGCCCGCAAGTTTATGGCTTGTGGTAAAGGCAGTGGAAAATCCATAATTGGTAATCGACTCACCAAAGATAATATTGATAATTTATCTAAGAGTTGGCTAGTCCAGAAGCAAACAACTTCTGGTAAAGACAAATCAAATCCGTTACATGACTTATGATTTGCTCAAAATTATTTGGTTATCATTGTACCAAGGTTCTTACTTGAACTGAAACAATTGGCTACTCCAGAAGTGATGGCTTTTGGTAAAGAGTTTTTTAAAATCCATTAAAGCTTCAAATCATTGCTAGGGACTAGCAATATCTTAGTGTGGGGTATTGATGAGTGTCTAAATACTCATCATTTTTATACTGTTAGAATGCCAAAACATCTGAAAACACTCAGAAATGCTTCAAAATGATGAAAATATCACAAACAAGTGTTTTATATGTTTTAAATGCAAAAACATCAAAATCTGGTGAAAAACGTATTAAGTTTGCATAATTGGCAGTTTTAGTCCCCCAAGTTTCAAAAAAGTTGTCAAAATTAGTCCCTGGTAAGTTAAAAAACTTGTAAAATATCATTTAAGGTCCATGAGATTCAAAAGTTGTCAAAATAAACCCTTTAAAGTTTAAAAATACAAATTGACAACTTTAGTCCTTTAACTTTGAAAATTGTCAAATATAGTCCTTGGTTAATTTAAAAAGTGAAAATTATCAAATATTAACCTTGTACTATTAATAAATGGCAAAATAGGTCCTTATGATAAACTTTGGAGAATTTACATGTTTGGTCCCTCAAGTTTCAAACTTGACAGTTTTGGTCCCTGGATTTACAAAAATGGAAATTATCAATTTAGGTCCTTGTACTAATAAAGAATGACATGTTTGGTCCTTATTATAATTTTGGAAAAGTGACAGGGTTGGTCCTTCATGTATGGCAGAATTACAACATTAGTCCTTGGATTATCTAGCTACAAAAACATACGGACCCTTTTATTTAATCCAAACCCAAAACCAAAACACAAATCCAATCCTTAACCCAGCCAAGCCCAAAGCCCAAACCCAAAAATTTAAAACAGAGATAAACCGCGCCACTGTTCACTATCTTCCTTCCCAACACCTGTGTCCACTCTATCACTGCCATCTGCTCCACCACCTCACTATCTCCTTTCCAACTACTCTCCAGCTCATACCAACCTCTCACTATCACCCCCCCTCCACCTTGCAAGCCCACTCACCATCTCAATTAATGAAAAAACCAACTCCATGACTTTTCCCGCCAATTTTACACATGGACGATGAGGATGAATTCAAAGGTGCAATCAAGTGGGAAATGACCAGAGGTCGACATAGAGTCTGAAAAAGCTATAAAGATAGAAAAAGAAGCAGTATGGAGAGGCAAGTAGTGTAGCTTAGTTAGTTTAATGTCGTTTTAATAAAATTTAAATTCCCAGTGTAATTTCAATCCTTAAAGTACTTTGTTTACCTTATTCCATTGTATGTGAATCTCTTTCAGTCCTTAATTTCAAGTCTTAATCTCATTTTCAAGTTTATGCAGTTTTGAGCTTAAAATCTCATAATGATCAAATGTTGTTTTTAATGGTTGTTTTGGACTCTTAAGCTCATGTAAGCTCTTTATCTAGCTTATGTAAGCTATTAGTACTGTTAAAATCAGTTTACTTAGCAATCTAAAAAATTATCAAAAATACCAAAAATTAGTTAAAAATAAAAATCACATGGAGACATGATCAAGACAATGTTGCAGTGCTAATGTTGGATTTCTTACTGGTTTAGAGCTTCTTGGGAAGCATTAGGATTGATCCTCAGTCCTTGGTTCCATGTTTGTGCATGAACTCATATTTTGTAAGCCTTTTCTTGAAATTTGCATTTTCTATTTTTAGTAATCAAACCTTGTTAATTCTAGTCTAATCATGTCTAAATATGGTTAATATCAGTTAATCAATAGGTCATTTGCTTTAAAAACTTGTTTTTATGCTTAACTCTTCACAACAGCTTCTTTAAGGGATGTTTGGATTTGCATGTATAACTGTGTTAAAGGTTGTTATAGTTGTTGTTCTAATTTGATTCAAGTCTCAGTAGGTTATATTAACTCAAACAAGCAATAAAATTCAGCCCTTGTTCTAGTAAAAGTCAAAATACCAAATTCCATTCCTTGACAGTTAACTGTCAAGGATTTGCAAGGTGAAATCCTTCATGTTGTTGCATACCTTGGTGCTTAAGCTTAAAATCAACTTATCATAGTTTATTATAACATATTAGGTCCATAGAATCAGTTCCAAGTTCACTTAAGTCAAACTTTAGTGTTCTTGATAAAAGTCAAATTTCTCAAATAGCCATTTTTGAATAAAATGTATAATTTTGTGTAGGGTTCAATATTAGGATTTAGCTTATATGCTTTTGGGATAGTGAACTTTAGTTGCTCTAGAAAATTAGAAAAATAATAGCTTATACTCAATCAGCTTATTAAGTCCTTAAAAATCAGCTTCTTTTGACCCCTTCTCTGAAATGTACCCCTGTGCAGCCCTGCACCACAATAACAGTGGGCTTACCCACCACTTTGGTGGGTCCCACAGGCCACACCAGTGGACCCCACTGGTGGCTCTTAGTTCCTTACTACTCACCACCCAGCTGACTACCCATTTCAGTAATAGTTTTGAGCTTAAGCCCTGTGGACCCCACTCCTAGATAAGCCTTAATTCTGTCCCATTTTCTGAATTGAACTAGTTTCACTTTGCTCAATTCTTGGCTTAAACTGCTTTTCAGAAGTTTAGAATGGTTGGAATAGGTTAGTAATTAGTTAATATAGCATACCCTAGCTTATGTGTTAATTTGGTGGTCATTTATGGCTTTTAGCTTATTTTGATTTGCTTATTTATAAGCAGTTTCACAACAGTTGCTTTTTCCTCAACATAAGCATATGTTTTTATATTTTTTATAAACTTAGAATAATATTTTAGCATTTTCCTGAATTTTTCATATTTTTCCTACACTGTTTAGTATTTTTCTTTATTTAAATTAGTTTTTAATCCTTTTTAAATAGCTTTTAATACTAATAAATCAGAAAAAGCTTAAAAAAAATATGTTTTCAATTTTCCTAGATTAAGATAAATATAAAAAGCCTAAAAAGTATTTTTCCATAATTTTCTTAGTTTAAATATTATTTTTTAGCATTTTAATTAGTTTTAAATAGTATTAAATTAATAATAAATACATATAAAGTCTTAAAAATATATTTTCAGTTTTAAAATAAGTTTTATCATATTTTAGATTTTTCTAAGTTATAATTTCATTTTTCTAGGTTAATTTTGTATTTTCTTGTATTTTAGTGCATTTTTAATACTTAATAAATAGTTTTTAATTAATAATAAATAAATAAATAGTTGTAAAAATAATTTTCTTTTGCTAATAATTTTCTTTTATTATTAGGATTGTAAAAATGTCATTTTCATATTTATAGTCTTTTATTTCTTTAAAACTCACATTTTATTTTGTACGTTACGTAGTTTTTAATTAAAACGTACGTTTTAGGTTTTAAACGTTCATCGACTTTAAAAATAGTGATAGCGTTTATTTAATAGATTTTAACTTTTTAATTTTCTTAATTTGCATTTAAGTCGCTTTAATTTGTAGATTTTCTCTTTAGGTATAATTTTCCATCCAAAACCTTACTGATCACTATCCTTAGTGATCATTCTATCATCTGAAGTTGTTTAAACACCAATTCATCCTCCGTGGGACTTAACGACCCAGGAATACACTATATTCCTCTGATCTTAAATTGCATTTGTGCTTCAACTGTTTTGAGTTTGTTACGGTCGGCCATTCACAAGTGGCAGGCTTGCGTGATAAAACTTGACGGTTCAGCACAGATCAAATTTTGGCGCCGCTGCCGGGGAGGCTGTAAGCGTGTTTTAAGCATTTCCAGACCCGTACTTGCACATATACCACCTTTTTGTAAAAAGTTATCAGAAAATCAAAAAGTTCATTAACACTTTTCCTAAAGTGTTAACAACACCAAAAATATTTTCATTCTTTGTTTTTACATAATATTTATCCAAAAATCCAAAAATATTCATCTTTACCCTCTTACCCTTTTTGATTCTTTATCCCTTTACCCTCTATCCATTTGATTCTAACTTCTTCTATTCTCATGGAATCTCTCGAGGACGAATTCTGGGACGAAGTTGAAAAACTTCCTACTTTATCACATATGTCAAGAATTCGTGTTGTTCGTGATGATCCATTGATTCTGCGTAGGGAAATGGAACGAGAAACCGGGGTGACAAAGGACCAGGTACTTCCCTTTGATAATGGAGGTGCTAACTACGTCCAACCTACGGTTATCCAAAGATCTAACCCCTCGATTGCTCTTAAGCCGTCTAAAATTGATCCTACACTTTCACGATTTACGGTTAAAAGCAAACATGCAGAGTTTAGAACGGTGACTAGCAAGAATGACTTGCCTAATCTTCAAGTTTCTCAAGAACCAAAACCGGAGACCATAACGGAAGTGGTGGAAATTGCTAGCTCTCAGAGCACACCACTTGTCCCACCTCCGGATTTTTCAAAATGTTCTTCGAGTCTTAATAGTCATTCGGATCACCATGTTGGTTTTGTTGATTCTTTGAATGAACTGATTCCTTCTCATAACTCTCAAATAGGATCGTTTATTCCTTGTGTCGGTTGTGGTGAGCCTCTTTTTGGTTCACCATGTCGCTGGTGTACGTGTGTACAGTGTGGTAATGATATTCAGAACGGGAGTTGTTTGTTTTGTGGTTCAAGGAATTCATTTGATTATGATCCTAATCCGAACTCATTTAACGACCCCTCAAATTTTTCTAATTACCCACCACAGCCCGACTTATCTTCATATAATCAACAATACTGCTGTGAGTTTTGTGGAGGTCCTCACCAAGGAGTTGAATGTCAATCCGGAAACACGTTTGTCTATGAACAGTTTTCCGGTGATGATCAGAACTTTGGTTATGACCAATATCCATGTTATTCACCAAATCAGTCACAACAATCATTTTGTTGTGAGAACTGTGGAGGTCCTCATTTCAGCTCTGATTGTCAAACAGGGAATCCATTTCCTTGTAACAATTACGACTATCCATATCACGACCAACCTCCTCAGTGCCAAATGACTCAAACTCCTCAGCAAATCCAACAAGACACTTATCTAGAGCTTCTGGAGTCAGTGAAAAGAACTGAGGAGTTGAGTAAGACAGCATTTCATAATGTTCCCAGTTTTTCTTGTGTATATTGTGGGGGTCCTCATGATGATTATCAATGTCAACCTTCCGGTTTTGACAAATCTCCACTCCCACAATGTCCCGTCATTCAAAATTCACATGAGAAATCCATGGAAGAATTGCTAGCTGAAGAGCAGGCTGCTAAAATAAATTCCCAAATTGCTTTTGAAAAGTCTATTAGGGAATTAATTGCAAAAGAAAAAGCAGCCAGATCTAGCTCTCAATTTCGTTTTATTCCTGATGACAGTGATGATGAAGATACACTTGAAGATTCATCAAATTCATCAGTTGATATCCCAGCAGTTGAGATTCATTCTCAAACAACTGCTATCACACCCGAGGTTCACACTCACTCTCTGAACATGGGGGATGAGCTTCTTGACACTGTTCCTGAAAAGGAATCGGACGAATTCATAAAGTCTAGTGTTGAGGACCTTGTCCCAATCCCAAGAGAGTCACAGGGAATTCTCGAGCATTTGTGTGATATCCCTCCTCCTCTTGTCTTCCAAAGTAATCATGTTGAGATGTGCTCCGATTCTATTGATGACGATTCGTTATCTTGTGGAGACATCAGTTATATGGAAGAATTACCTTCTGAGTTTGTTAGCTTAGAAGAAGAGAATGATGAAGTTACTGACACTGAAATCAAAGATGAAGCACTTCGTGCAACATTACTGAATGTCAGTCTTCTAATTTCTAAAATCGAGGCTTTCAAAGAAAAACCCATTTCATCTCCTATCCCCATAAAGGATAGTGACATTTTTTCCGATGATTCTATTCCGGAAATGGAAGCCTTCTGTTTTGATCAGATGGGAGAGAAGATTAGTGGTATTACCACTTCTCATTCTCATAATTCTCTCCCCGATTATGAATCATTTACTTTTGAGGAGTTCGCCAATGAACTCACTCACACCAATTCTGAATATGATTCATTTACCTTCGAGGAGTTCTCCTGTGAACTTACTCATATCATATCTCCGCCGGAGTATGATAATTTCTACTTTGATCTAGACACACCCATAATATGTCTTGATCAAGTGAACTTAACTGAGGAGATTCATGAAACTATGAATTCTCCTATTGAGGATGAAGAGTTAGTCATGATTTTTATCATGATTTTCTTTCTTTTCTTCATATATTCTGTCACTTCTCCTGTTCTTCACTCCTTCGGGAATGAAGACATTATCTTTGACCCCGGCATTTTCATGTATCATTTGTGAGCCGGGTCTGTCTTTATCTCATCGGTGTGGAACTTTCACGTACTTCAATTTTTATCCAAACATCTTGAATGAAAGTCCGATGGAGATTGTCTCTTCCACTTACTTCCCCATGAACAAATTAATTCGGGGTCGAGTCAAGCTAGCGACTCGGTAATCAAAAACAGTAGTTAAACATGGGTTTTCACCCGTGTGTCCCACCCTAGTGTGGGGGAGATGCCCCACATGTTGTATATAGATCTTAAAAAAAAAAAAAAAAAAAAAAATGAATGAAAATTGTAAATATTAAAAAAGAGAATAATTGTTGTGTTTCTACACTTGGCTAGTAATGTTATCTTTTTACGTTCTAAGTTTCGGCATAACAGCCGGTACTTTGAATATTGAGGACAATATTCATTTCTAAGTGTGGGGGGGAAATTCTGGCGAATTTGATCATAAATGTACCCTTTTAGTCCCTTTTTCCCCTAAAATGGCCAAATTTTAAAATTTTTTGTAGTGGAAGTACTATGTACTAAACACAACAAATGGTAATCAGTCCACCATGTCTAACCCACATAAGGATTGGCTAATCCAGGAGCAAACGGCTCTTGGTAAAGATATCTCAAATCCGTTTATGGCTTGCAATTTGCCTAAAATTGTATGGTGTTCAGCTCACCATATCTTTAAACTAGTGAAGAGTTGGCTAGCCCGCAAGTTTATGGCTTGTGGTAAAGGCAGTGGAAAATCCATAATTGGTAATCGACTCACCAAAGATAATATTGATAATTTATCTAAGAGTTGGCTAGTCCAGAAGCAAACGGCTTCTGGTAAAGACAAATCAAATCCGTTTACAGCTTATGATTTGCTCAAAATCATTTGGTTATCATTGTACCAAGGTTCTTACTTGAACTGAAACAATTGGCTACTCCAGAAGTGATGGCTTTTGGTAAAGAGTTTTTAAAATCCATTAAAGCTTCAAATCATTGCTAGGGACTAGCAATATCTTAGTGTGGGGGATTGATGAGTGTCTAAATACTCATCATTTTTATACTGTTAAAATGCCAAAAACATCTGAAAACACTCAGAAATGCTTCAAAATGATGAAAATATCACAAACAAGTGTTTTATATGTTTTAAATGCAAAAACATCAAAATCTGGTGAAAAACGTATTAAGTTTGCATAATTGGCAGTTTTAGTCCCCCAAGTTTCAAAAAAGTTGTCAAAATTAGTCCCTGGTAAGTTAAGAAACTTGTAAAATATCATTTAAGGTCCATGAGATTCAAAAGTTGTCAAAATAAACCCTTTAAAGTTTAAAAATCACAAATTGACAACTTTAGTCCTTTAACTTTGAAAATTGTCAAATATAGTCCTTGGTTAATTTAAAAAGTGAAAATTATCAAATATTAACCTTGTACTATTAATAAATGGCAAAATAGGTCCTTATGATAAACTTTGGAGAATTTACATGTTTGGTCCCTCAAGTTTCAAACTTGACAGTTTTGGTCCCTGGATTTACAAAAATGGAAATTATCAATTTAGGTCCTTGTACTAATAAAGAATGACATGTTTGGTCCTTATTATAATTTTGGAAAAGTGACAGGGTTGGTCCTTCATGTATGGCAGAATTACAACATTAGTCCTTGGATTATCTAGCTACAAAAACATACGGACCCTTTTATTTAATCCAAACCCAAAACCAAAACACAAATCCAATCCTTAACCCAGCCAAGCCCAAAGCCCAAACCCAAAAATTTAAAACAGAGATAAACCGCGCCACTGTTCACTATCTTCCTTCCCAACACCTGTGTCCACTCTATCACTGCCATCTGCTCCACCACCTCACTATCTCCTTTCCAACTACTCTCCAGCTCATACCAACCTCTCACTATCACCCCCTCCACCTTGCAAGCCCACTCACCATCTCAATTAATGAAAAAACCAACTCCATGACTTTTCCCGCCAATTTTACACATGGACGATGAGGATGAATTCAAAGGTGCAATCAAGTGGGAAATGACCAGAGGTCGACATAGAGTCTGAAAAAGCTATAAAGATAGAAAAAGAAGCAGTATGGAGAGGCAAGTAGTGTAGTTTAGTTAGTTTAATGTCGTTTTAATAAAATTTAAATTCCCAGTGTAATTTCAATCCTTAAAGTACTTTGTTTACCTTATTCCATTGTATGTGAATCTCTTTCAGTCCTTAATTTCAAGTCTTAATCTCATTTTCAAGTTTATGCAGTTTTGAGCTTAAAATCTCATAATGATCAAATGTTGTTTTTAATGGTTGTTTTGGACTCTTAAGCTCATGTAAGCTCTTTATCTAGCTTATGTAAGCTATTAGTACTGTTAAAATCAGTTTACTTAGCAATCTAAAAAATTATCAAAAATACCAAAAATTAGTTAAAAATAAAAATCACATGGAGACATGATCAAGACAATGTTGCAGTGCTAATGTTGGATTGCTTACTGGTTTAGAGCTTCTTGGGAAGCATTAGGATTGATCCTCAGTCCTTGGTTCCATGTTTGTGCATGAACTCATATTTTGTAAGCCTTTTCTTGAAATTTGCATTTTCTATTTTTAGTAATCAAACCTTGTTAATTCTAGTCTAATCATGTCTAAATATGGTTAATATCAGTTAATCAATAGGTCATTTGGGTTAAAAACTTGTTTTTATGCTTAACTCTTCACAACAGCTTCTTTAAGGGATGTTTGGATTTGCATGTATAACTGTGTTAAAGGTTGTTATAGTTGTTGTTCTAATTTGATTCAAGTCTCAGTAGGTTATATTAACTCAAACAAGCAATAAAATTCAGCCCTTGTTCTAGTAAAAGTCAAAATACCAAATTCCATTCCTTGACAGTTAACTGTCAAGGATTTGCAAGGTGAAATCCTTCATGTTGTTGCATACCTTGGTGCTTAAGCTTAAAATCAACTTATCATAGTTTATTATAACATATTAGGTCAATAGAATCAGTTCCAAGTTCACTTAAGTCAAACTTTAGTGTTCTTGATAAAAGTCAAATTTCTCAAATAGCCATTTTTGAATAAAATGTATAATTTTGTGTAGGGTTCAATATTAGGATTTAGCTTATATGCTTTTGGGATAGTGAACTTTAGTTGCTCTAGAAAATTAGAAAAATAATAGCTTATACTCAATCAGCTTATTAAGTCCTTAAAAATCAGCTTCTTTTGACCCCTTCTCTGAAATGTACCCCTGTGCAGCCCTGCACCACAATAACAGTGGGCTTACCCACCACTTTGGTGGGTCCCACAGGCCACACCAGTGGACCCCACTGGTGGCTCTTAGTTCCTTACTACTCACCACCCAGCTGACTACCCATTTCAGTAATAGTTTTGAGCTTAAGCCCTGTGGACCCCACTCCTAGATAAGCCTCAATTCTGTCCCATTTTCTGAATTGAACTAGTTTCACTTTGCTCAATTCTTGGCTTAAACTGCTTTTCAGAAGTTTAGAATGGTTGGAATAGGTTAGTAATTAGTTAATATAGCATACCCTAGCTTATGTGTTAATTTGGTGGTCATTTATGGCTTTTAGCTTATTTTGATTTGCTTATTTATAAGCAGTTTCACAACAGTTGCTTTTTCTTCAACATAAGCATATGTTTTTATATTTTTTATAAACTTAGAATAATATTTTAGCATTTTCCTGAATTTTTCATATTTTTCCTACACTGTTTAGTATTTTTCTTTATTTAAATTAGTTTTTAATCCTTTTTAAATAGCTTTTAATACTAATAAATCAGAAAAAGCTTTAAAAAAATATGTTTTCAATTTTCCTAGATTAAGATAAATATAAAAAGCCTAAAAAGTATTTTTCCATAATTTTCTTAGTTTAAATATTATTTTTTAGCATTTTAATTAGTTTTAAATAGTATTAAATTAATAATAAATACATATAAAGTCTTAAAAATATATTTTCAGTTTTAAAATAAGTTTTATCATATTTTAGATTTTTCTAAGTTATAATTTCATTTTTCTAGGTTAATTTTGTATTTTCTTGTATTTTAGTGCATTTTTAATACTTAATAAATAGTTTTTAATTAATAATAAATAAATAAATAGTTGTAAAAATAATTTTCTTTTTCTAATAATTTTCTTTTATTATTAGGATTGTAAAAATGTCATTTTCATATTTATAGTCTTTTATTTCTTTAAAACTCACATTTTATTTTGTACGTTACGTAGTTTTTAATTAAAACGTACGTTTTAGGTTTTAAACGTTCATCGACTTTAAAAATAGTGATAGCGTTTATTTAATAGATTTTAACTTTTTAATTTTCTTAATTTGCATTTAAGTCGCTTTAATTTGTAGATTTTCTCTTTAGGTATAATTTTCCATCCAAAACCTTACTGATCACTATCCTTAGTGATCATTCTATCATCTGAAGTTGTTTAAACACCAATTCATCCTCCGTGGGACTTAACGACCCAGGAATACACTATATTCCTCTGATCTTAAATTGCATTTGTGCTTCAACTGTTTTGAGTTTGTTACGGTCGGCCATTCACAAGTGGCAGGCTTGCGTGATAAAACTTGACGGTTCAGCACAGATCAAATTTTGGCGCCGCTGCCGGGGAGTCAAATTTTGATCTGTGCAAGGACCTAAATTGATAATTTCCATTTTTGTAAATCCAGGGACCAAAACTGTCAAGTTTGAAACTTGAGGGACCAAACATGTAAATTCTCCAAAGTTTATCATAAGGACCTATTTTGCCATTTATTAATAGTACAAGGTTAATATTTGATAATTTTCACTTTTTAAATTAACCAAGGACTATATTTGACAATTTTCAAAGTTAAAGGACTAAAGTTGTCAATTTGTGATTTTTAAACTTTAAAGGGTTTATTTTGACAACTTTTGAATCTCATGGACCTTAAATGATATTTTACAAGTTTTTTAACTTACCAGAGACTAATTTTGATAACTTTTTTGAAACTTGGGGGACTAAAACTGCCAATTATGCAAACTTAATACGTTTTTCACCAGATTTTGATGTTTTTGCATTTAAAACATATAAAACACTTGTTTGTGATATTTTCATCATTTTGAAGCATTTCTGAGTGTTTTCAGATGTTTTTGGCATTTTAACAGTATAAAAATGATGAGTATTTAGACACTCATCAGTAGACCATAGGTATAATGAGATTTATAAATATTAAAACCTGGTCAGTAAAACCTGCATCAAGTTTTTGGCGCCGCTGCCGGGGAGTTATTTTAGGATTTTTTAAGTCTATTTTCAATTTTCTTTCTTCTCTTAAATGTTAGGATACAAGAATAGAAGCTCAAGGCCATTTTTGGCCACCCCATTAGATGATCCGGAAAAACAATTTCGGACAAAAAAAGTTTACTCCCCAGTTCCTATTCATAAGATTTTTTTGTTTTACGAATCTGACTAATCTGATGTAAAACCGGAAGTCATTGATGAAAATAATATCTAACAAATAACCATGGAGTAGTATTTGGAACGACCAAATGTGAACTGTCAACAAACCTTCACGAAAGACTCTAGTGTGGAAAAATGCTCTATTCCGGACCAATTTATTCGAGAATTACACGAGCTTAAGTTTTCAGGAGATGAAAATGAGGATGTTCAGAATCATGTGGAAGAAGTACTCTACCTATCATCTCTTTTCAGCGTCCGGAGTATCCCTAGCTATTCGGTTACAGCAAGAATTTTTCCTATGACTGTTACAGGAGCTGCAAAAAGATGGTACAATAAACTCCCTAACGAATGCAAAGGAGCATGGGATAAATTAAGAAAAGAATTCGTTCAACAATTTTGCCCTCCTTCAAAGATGGCTAAACTTCTCAGTAAGATCCATCAATTCGTTCAAGAAGATGAAGGGACGCTTTACTAGGCATGGGAAAGATTCAATGAGCTACTTTATCGATGTCCCACTCATGACTTGAACAAACATCAAATCGTCTATGTCTTCTACGGGGGAATTAATGCACTGACACGTGAATTACTCGATTCTCCTAGACCTATTCCTAGCATGACCCCTGACCAAGCTTTGGAGTGTATTCAACGGATTTCTGAACATTGCTATAAATGGCATATGGAGACAGGGTATGGACCAAGGGATAATTTTGATCATAAGGTAATGAAAACATTGACAAAGCAAGAATATAATTATGGTGAGATTTTTGAAAAGTGAAGGCTGGAAAGGGCAAATGAAATTGAAGCCTGTAGGGTAGAGAAGGTTAAGAGTGTATTTGGGAGCAAAACCGGAAACAACCTAGAAAAAAGGATTCTTGACCATATCAAGGAATCTAGGGAACGTGATGAGAGAATTGAAAAAATGATGAAGACATTCGTGGAAAACACAGTTTCCTCTATCAAGACTCATGAAGATCGGATTAAGGGTTTGGAGAAGAGTGTTGGTATGTGCTAAAACACATACCTTTTCATTATCAAAACTGACCCAAAATAACCAAGTAAGAGCCGTTTATTGCTAATATTTGTGGTTTTCTTGAGTTTATGCATGTGCAGGTATGGATATGTAAAAACACACAAAAAGAAGCCAAATCTGCCAAAAACCGGGCACGAGAGAAAGAAGAGTGCAAAAGCTGAGGCTGAGAAAGGAATTTGCAAGTTTGGAAAATCAATTCTCAAAATGACAGATTTAGTCCTTGAAGATTCAGAATTGTCATGTTTGGTCCCTTGGAGTTTCAGAATCTACAAATTCAGTCCTTGGAGTATTGGAGATTTACAAGATTAGTCCTTGGTTTACTTTTCAGAAACTACAAGATTGGTCCCTTGAAAATCAACTTATACACATCTAGTCCTTATAAGCTTAAACTAATACACCTTTAGTCCATAACTAATCCTTAAATCCAATCCAAAGTCTCTTGGCCCAAAAACAATATACCTGGTCCAATATTAAACCCATTTCCAAACCCTTATACCCGGTTACCAACATACACCTAATACCCGGTTATTACCAACCCGTATACCCATTTTATAACCCGGTCAACCCACCTCAACCCAAGTCAAATTATAATAAAAAAACCCAAACACCCCTGTACCAAACGCGCCTAAAAACTGGTAATACCCTTTTACTGTTTACCATCCTTCCTTCCCACCTTTTACCCCGTACACCAAAGTTACCCAACTTAAGTACCCCTTCTAGAAGGCCTGACAACGTGTCAGAGGTTGACAGCACATGGGATTGCCACTGTGGACGAAGGAAGGCATCTTATTGGTCCTAACACCTCACTATGATGATCAGACGGATGAGATTGAATGGATGATTCGAGATGGATGATCAAAGGCCGAGATTAGACCTCCTAGATCCTTCCCAAAGCTCCTCATCAGCTATATATACCCTCCTTCAGTCACATAGAATTTTGTCCATTTTTCATGCTTTAGAAGAATGTTACCATGTGTTAATTTCTGTCAATTTTAATCAGTTTTAAGCTTAGTTGTTATCTCAGTTTCATATTTGTATTCTCAGAATCATTTAATGTCAATTGCAGTTTTTCTTCACTTTGTCTCAATTTTATCTCAAATTCTCATTTGTTGTTAGTATCTGTTTTAATCTT
This sequence comes from Chrysanthemum makinoi, assembly GCA_910596185.1. Classification (NCBI taxonomy): domain Eukaryota; kingdom Viridiplantae; phylum Streptophyta; class Magnoliopsida; order Asterales; family Asteraceae; genus Chrysanthemum; species Chrysanthemum makinoi. The sequence continues at coordinate 263,757,695 of OU343223.1, forward strand.
TCACTTCTGATTGGATAAGCTTAGATAAGATTTTTATAAGCTTATATGAGCTTATCAAAGTTTTATTTGGTCTAAATTTCATTTTGTCCAAAAAGTCAAATTTAGTCAAAGTTCTAAAGTCAAATCTGTTTGAGATAAATTTCTGGTTGTAAGGTGTTAATGGATGTAGTTTTAAGTCAGGATGATTCATTTGATCCAGTTTTAATCAGTTTTAATCAAGTTTGTAAGTTTTAATTGCATTTAGGAAGTTTAAAGTAGTGTTTGGATTCAATGAATTTTTAGAGTTTAAATGATTTTGGTAATTGTTGTTTGAGCTTATCAGTTTTATTTACTAGTCCTAGAGATTTTTCAGTCAAAGTTTCAAGTTGTTCAAGTGTTATATACATTTTTGAGTCCAATTTCAAAGCTGTCAAGATCTCATTTGCTGTCACAACTACACTTTTCATCAGACATTCCCAAGGTTGAGATCAGGTTTTACAGTAGTGTAATTTGATTTTTAGTACTGTTAGATTAGTTATTGGCACTTGTTGTTTGCTTATTTACAATTTGTGGTACTTAAGATAGCTTAAATTTGGTTGCATTAGTTGCTTGTTCAGTCACTTATGGGTCTGCTGCATCACTTTATCTAGCTCAATCAGTTTACACTACTGCTGATCTGCTGCTTAGGAATTCATGTGAACTGATTGATATTTTTAACTCACCTCATAGTCTATAGCACTAGATCTACTTGCTTTGCTTTTACATGATCTTTAGCTGTTTACACTAGTCTTCAATGATCCCATTTTGTTTAGCTCAGTTCTGTTTTGCATACATATGTACTGTCCACATCAGCATAAGTTTAGCTTTATAGTGGTTCATTATAATGTAGCTAGTTTTTGATTCTTTCTCTCCTCAGTAGTATATAGCTTCTATATCATTTGTATTGCCTTTGTCAATTCACAAGTTCTGAATTCATAAGCCTTTTCTGTCCCATAAACTGTTGCATCAGTTAGCCTAATGTCCCAAATAGCCATTTAGTTTTTGATCTTTAACTTCTTCATCATAAGTCCTTATTAGCTGATATTTTAGATTTAGAATCTCTGACTGGTTGTCTTGAGAACTACACTTTTGGTTTTCCCTGTAGCTTATTAAATAAGCAGTTGCAACAGCTTAAACAGTAGGGTCAGGTAGAAGTTTTGCTTATAGAGCAGTTAGCTTAAATCATTGGTAGATTGCTTAATAGAGTTTAGGAGTAGCAGTAGTTAGTTGCTAGAAGTTAGTTTTAGCATTATTTACCTTCTGTATTGGATTGGTGCATTATAGTGCTTATTTGCTTATTATAAAGTGCTTATTTCATACCAGTTACACTACAGCTTTAGATTCTTACACATAAGCCCATGTTTTTATATTTTTCATAGCTTTAGAATAATATTTTAGAAATTACCTGAATTTTTCATTAATTTTGGTCACTGTTTGATATTTTTCTTATTTTAAAAATAGTTTTTAGTCATTTTTAAATAGCTTTTATTGCAATTAAATCAGAAAAAGTTCCAAAAAATAATTTTTCAATTTTCCCAGTTTAAGAAAAATATAAAAAGCATAAAAAATATTTTTCCCTATTTTTCCCCTTTTATTTGGTATTTTTCACAATTTAAATTAGATTTAAATAGTTTTAAATTAGTAGAAAATAGAAAAATAATCAAAAAAATACAAAAATAGTTTTGAAAATTCTCTTAGGATATTTTAGATTTTATAAAAATAGTTTCATATTTTTCCCTTTGATTTTTATAATTTTTAGTATTTTTAATTTAGTTTTAAATGTTTAAAATTAGATTTTAATTCAAAATAAATCCAGAAAATTCCTAAAAATTAGTTTTAATTCTAAAATAGTTTTCAAATATCATTTTTAGTATAAAAGTAATTTTAGGTTAAATTTTAGGATTTAGAATAGACGTTCTTGCATTTTATTCGCGTTTCGTTTTAATCCCGTATTTGCATTTTAGTGTAGAATTGCGTAGTTTGCCTTTATTATTAGGTTTTCCCCATAGATTTTATTCCCATTTACTTCCTTATCCCGTAGTTTAGATAACATCATTTTATCCCCTTCTCTTATTCAAATCCCGATAATCGAGACGTGAGTTGGAAATTCCATTCAACCCTCGTTCGGAACGATCTCGGTGCTCAAACCTAACACGTTTGAGTTACCCGTATACTACACTTCTCATCTATTATTGGTTTTTAAATCAGTGTCCGAACTGTTTTAAGTTTCTTACGGTTAGTCATTCACAAGTGGCTAGCTTGTGTGAGATAACTTGGCGGTTTGGCATTCTTTTAGAGAATCAATTTTTGGCGCCGCTGCCGGGGAGGGCTTGTAGCGAGTTTTCGTATTCCGTCTCGAATCGCGTGCATTTGAAGATCCTTCCCCGAGTGAAGTTATCGTTGTTTTTGTAAATATCCCTTTTATTAAAAACCCAAAAAGATTTTCCTTTTCAAAATATGTTTTCTAAAGACCCAAAAATATTCTTCTTTACCCTCTGATTTGATAATTCTTTCCTTTTATCCCTCTTTTATGATTAATTCTCATGGAGTCTCAAAATTTCTTTCAACCCTATTGCTTTAATTGTAGAGATTTATTAAGAGATGATTCACTTTGTGAACGTTGTTTTTGCAAAGGGTGTGGATTTTATCGCGAATCTTGTATGTGTCGCCCTTTTGAAGAACCCACCGGGGGTATCAAGGACGTTTCCATCGATTTTGAAGAAAGATTTGAGCGACGTCAAAACCACATTGAAAGCATGCTTCAAACTTTATTAAGCCACATTCAAGCTCGACAATGTGTTAATGAGGAACCCGTTCAAGTTATGGAAGACGATCACACTATTCCGGAGCTACCCGAAGAACCCACCGAGGGTCACGGAGATGATTTCTTTGAACGTCGTGCTTTTCTTAACAACGTTGAAAAATTTGAAGCCTTGTCGAAAATTTTGAAACGTACGATTGATGAACCCTCGATTCCTACTCCCTCTCTGGTGAGGGAGATGGAACATATTTCTGAACCCGAGGTGATTCCCGTTTGTACTCTCGACTCTAATCCGAAGAATTCTAGAATCGATCCTTATCTTTCACGATTCGCCGTTACGAGTTCGTCGAGTTACAACAAAACAGAACGAAATTATGAGCTTAAAATGATTTCTAAACAGAAAGAAACGGAGACCACAACGGAAGCGGTGGAACTTGCTAGCTCTCAGAGCACACCACTTGTCCCACCTCTGGATTCTTATTCCTCTCTTATTTCTGAGCCTTTAATTTCCGACCCTTCCCCTTCTCTCACACCGGTTGAGAGAAGTGACGTCGTTTTGGAAAAGGTCGATGATTATAATTCTAACATTGTTGAACCCGTTGATTCTCTCATAATGGGGGATGAGCATCTTAGTATTATTCCGGAAACGGAATCGTCTAATGCTGAGATCCTTATCCCAAGCCCAAGAGAGTCTGGGGTTGTTGATATTTGTGATAAGCCTTCTCTTGATAATTTGAATGATCATGTTGAGATGTTCTCCGATTCCGATAATGATTCTTATGGAGACATCGATTTTGTCGACGATTTACCTTCTGCGCCCGTTCACATAGAAGAAGAGAATTATTTTGGGCCAGAAGAAGAAGAGATTGAGCCCGATGATATTGAGATCGAGGATGAAGCATTACGTGAAACATTGTCAAATGTCCATCTTCTCATTTCTAAGATTGAAGCCTTAAACGATAATTCGAGTTCGCATCCTATCTCCGTTAAAGATAGTGATTTCTCTCCCGAACTTGAAACTTTCCGATTCGATGAAGAGATTAGTGGCAGTCCCACTATTGTCGATGTTTATCCTCCGATTCTTGAGCGATTCTACTTAGAGGTTGATTTGAGCAAGGTTTTGAACGATATTTCCGATAATTCGACAAATGATCCGATTATTGAGGATGCGATTGATGACCCAATACCGCCGGGTATTGAGGATGTTATGAATAATCCCGAGAGGGATATGGTTGTTCTTGATGGTTTTCTTGACTCTCCTATCTCTGTTGAGTCGACCCTCACTTATCCCGTTGAGCCCACATGTGAAGACAAGATTTTCAACCCCGGGATATTCTACATAGATGAGCTTTATGCTAAAAATGTCATTCGAGATAAGGATCCTCTCTTGGATGCCTTCATTGTTAAGCTTTCACCTCCTTACCATGAGCTCCCGTCTTTCTTGGAGTTTTCTCACTTTGATCCGTCATCCTTTCGTCCGCCCGCAAAACCACCGGATGATGGATCCTTCTTACATGATATGCCTTATCCACCCATTTTCTTCTCCACCCAACCCACCCAGTCTCATTCTTTCGGGAATGAGGACACCGTTTTTGACCCTGGTATCTCTACCATTTTCTTCCCCAAGGACAAATGAATTCGGGGACGAGTCAGGCTAGCGACTCATTTAAGAAAAACAGTAGCGCTTCGTGGGAGGCACCCCATGCTTATCCATCTATCTTCTTTCTATTTTCTAATAAGTGACGTGAAGGGGTCTGCCTCTTCGATTTCTCGTGTTTGGTTGTTTGTGATGTTGTGTTTAGGATGTTCCCGATATGAAGACTCTCGTGCTCGAAGTTTGTCTTTTCTCCACTCGAGTTTCATGATCGATGCTGATGGAAATCCGATATCCTAATCTTATCGACTAACGTTTATCTTTGAGCATACTTAATAAACGGCTTTTAGATTTTCGTGATACCCTTGCTTTAAACATTGAGGACAATGTTTCGTTCTAGTCTGGGGTAGGGTAATCTTCGATTTGATTTGACCGCACTTGCTTATTTTTGTTGTGTTTCTCTCGTAACCCCGTTTTTCCTTAGAAAAATTGTGCAAAAATAAGAAAATTTTAAAATTTTTTTAAGCTTTTGTTAAGTCTTTTTGATTGAAAAGTTTGCTAGTCTTTTAGACAAGAAGCTATAAAATGCGAATTCTAGCTCACAAGGCCAAGAATTTGCAAGTTTCCCTGAGTGATTTTAAATATGCATGACTTGATTTCATTAGATGAAGCATTTGCTAAGTTAATATATGTTTTGACACCTTGTTGACTTTCCGCTGGTGAGAGTAGGAATAGAATTCTGACTTGACCGGGCGTGTTGAGCTCTAGCTTGTTCCCTTAACCATAGATAATCTAAAAATTATCGGCTAAGCATCCGCGGATCTCATTATTTGGGATTTTAAATTTGCGGAGATCGAGAAATGATAGAGTTACTTATGAGTTTAGATGCTAAGCGTGGAGTAGTTGGTTCTCTTTAGAGCCCATCGAAGGTACTTATGGCTTTTTGTTCCCACAAAATTGTTTCACCCCATATCTGTCTAATAATAATTAGAGATGTCGAGTTTTTGGCGATAGTTAGTTCTTTATCTTCTTAAAAGAATCTTTGTTTTAAAAATTGGGTACACATCAAGGATCCGTAATAAATAAATGAGCAATAAGTAATAAGTGATAAAGTAATAAGTAAAGTTGTGAGCTGCGGTGTCGAGATCGGACCCTTGGATCTTTAGCCGGGATTGAGTGAGGTCTTAGCCTAGCCAGCCGGGATCCTCATTTCATGAAGCCTCTAGTCTTGGAATTACCCCGTGAAGCTCCGTAGTTCATGGCTCTTATAAGTAAAAGTATAAGTGAAAAAAAAAAAAAAATGATGAAAATGAAAAAAATCAAAAGTATAAGTGAATAAAAAATTCCTTGATGTGGACCTCATTTTTGGGACAATGGTTCTTGAGAGAAGATGGATAACTAATTATCGACTTAGCTTTGTATCTTTATCAGATTAATTCTTATCGAAACGAGAAATTCGAAGAAATTCATTTCTCCCAAAAATAAAATAAATAGAGGAAAATAGGAAAATGGGAACAAAAGGTTATTACATAAGTAACTTCCATGGGTAGTGTTAGCATCTAGAGTCATATTTAACAATGATTTCGATTTTACGCTTAGTTTGGGACTTGTGAAAAATCAGGGACGATGTATTCTATCCGTATGGTCACTTCACGCTGTGTTGTGTTTTCTACTCCGTGATCCTAACATGTCGTTTGAAAAATGTTGGAGTTATTGATCGACATGAAAGTTCATCAAACCGTCATTCATAACCGGAATGTGCTTAATCGTAATATCTATTCACATGAATTAAAAGGTAAACGGGGCGTTTTTAGAATTAAGGCTTTCTTAATCTCTTTTGAGGAATCTTTGCTACTTCTTCATAGGTTTAGTAGAAAGAGATTGAAATCCTTGGTTTTAGAAGCGTGAGTTGATTGCATTGCGTGAGGACACGGCAATGGTTTCGTCTGGGGTATTTTGGTATGTGCTAAAACACATACCTTTTCATTATCAAAACTGACCCAAAATAACCAAGAAAGAGCCGTTTATTGCTAATATTTGTGGTTTTCTTGAGTTTATGCATGTGCAGGTACGGATATGTTAAAACACACAAAAAGAAGCCAAATCTGCCAAAAACCGGGCACGAGAGAAAGAAGAGTGCAAAAGCTGAGGCTGAGAAAGGAATTTGCAAGTTTGGAAAATCAATTCTCAAAATGACAGATTTAGTCCTTGAAGATTCAGAATTGTCATGTTTGGTCCCTTGGAGTTTCAGAATCTACAAATTCAGTCCTTGGAGTATTGGAGATTTACAAGATTAGTCCTTGGTTTACTTTTCAGAAACTACAAGATTGGTCCCTTGAAAATCAACTTATACACATCTAGTCCTTATAAGCTTAAACTAATACACCTTTAGTCCATAACTAATCCTTAAATCCAATCCAAAGTCTCTTGGCCCAAAAACAATATACCTGGTCCAATATTAAACCCATTTCCAAACCCTTATACCCGGTTACCAACATACACCTAATACCCGGTTATTACCAACCCGTATACCCATTTTATAACCCGGTCAACCCACCTCAACCCAAGTCAAATTATAATAAAAAAACCCAAACACCCCTGTACCAAACGCGCCTAAAAACTGGTAATACCCTTTTACTGTTTACCATCCTTCCTTCCCACCTTTTACCCCGTACACCAAAGTTACCCAACTTAAGTACCCCTTCTAGAAGGCCTGACAACGTGTCAGAGGTTGACAGCACATGGGATTGCCACTGTGGACGAAGGAAGGCATCTTATTGGTCCTAACACCTCACTATGATGATCAGACGGATGAGATTGAATGGATGATTCGAGATGGATGATCAAAGGCCGAGATTAGACCTCCTAGATCCTTCCCAAAGCTCCTCATCAGCTATATATACCCTCCTTCAGTCACATAGAATTTTGTCCATTTTTCATGCTTTAGAAGAATGTTACCATGTGTTAATTTCTGTCAATTTTAATCAGTTTTAAGCTTAGTTGTTATCTCAGTTTCATATTTGTATTCTCAGAATCATTTAATGTCAATTGCAGTTTTTCTTCACTTTGTCTCAATTTTATCTCAAATTCTCATTTGTTGTTAGTATCTGTTTTAATCTTTCACTTCTGATTGGATAAGCTTAGATAAGCTTTTTATAAGCTTATATGAGCTTATCAAATTTTTATTTGGTCTAAATTTCATTTTGTCCAAAAAGTCAAATTTAGTCAAAGTTCTAAAGTCAAATATGTTTGAGATAAATTTCTGGTCGTAAGGTGTTAATGGATGTAGTTTTAAGTCAGGATGATTCATTTGATCCAGTTTTAATCAGTTTTAATCAAGTTCTTAAAGTTTTAATTGCATTTAGGAAGTTTAAAGTAGTGTTTGGATTCAATGAATTTTTAGAGTTTAAATGATTTTGGTAATTGTTGTTTGAGCTTATCAGTTTTATTTACTAGTCCTAGAGGTTTTTCAGTCAAAGTTTCAAGTTGTTCAAGTGTTATATACATTTTCGAGTCCAATTTCAAAGCTGTCAAGATCTCATTTGCTGTCACAACTACACTTTTCATCAGACATTCCCAAGGTTGAGATCAGGTTTTACAGTAGTGTAATTTGATTTTTAGTACTGTTAGATTAGTTATTGGCACTTTTTGTTTGCTTATTTACAATTGGTGGTACTTAAGATAGCTTAAATTTGGTTGCATTAGTTGCTTGTTCAGTCACTTATGGGTCTGCTGCATCACTTTATCTAGCTCAATCAGTTTACACTACTGTTGATCTGCTGCTTAGGAATTCATGTGAACTGATTGATATTTTTAACTCATGTTGGGAATTACAAGTTTGAGTTGATAAAGACAAAAAGAATGAAACAAGAGGGACTTAATATGACAAGAAGGAAACCTACTAAAAGATGGAAGGGCTTGCTTGCAATGGAAGTTTTATTATTTAGTCCTTATCCTCTAGTATATTAAGAGGACATAGGTGTAGGTTTTTAATTAAGTCTTCCAATAATGTAGTCGACTAAAAGGTGTGTGTTTAGCCTAGATGTTAGGGAAGAACGTCTAGGGTTTTAGATTAGTGTGTCTTAGGCGTATAGTCTTGTAAACGCCTAGGTTATTAGTTTAGTTAGTAGACGTGTTCCTATAAACGTCTATATTAGAGTATTAGTTAATGGTGAATAAAAACCTTGTGTCAATAACAAAGTATTGTTTTGATTATTCCGCTGCGTATTATGTTTATTATCATTGTTATTGATATCCCTAGCTGAGCTTATAAACGATCTTATCAATTGGTATCAGAGCCTGGAGCTCTTGATATAGGGTTTATTCAAGGTTTTATGTCGTTAAATTAGAGCAGTAAGAGTTGACGAAGAAAGCAGTTTTGAAGCAGATCTGATGAAGTTTTACATTCGAATTTGGAAAAGATGAAAACGATTGGTCGAAGCATTATTTATCTTATTGGTCGTGAGGTACAAGATTTAATAATTATTACCTCGTACTGCATTAATTAACGAAGGTTAAATTGGTCGATGATGCGATTGGTCAAGTCAGAGGTTGCGGCTAATATATTGTTTTTTGATTGGATTCTATGTGATGCGGTACATGGTTATTATGATGGACTCGTGTTTTAATTGGTCCTCGATTTATTTGGTCAAGACTGATCTGACAGGAAGATTTTTTAATTGGTCTAAAAAGTGGCATGTATTGATCTTAAAAGTGGAGGCACGTGGGTTGGTGATAAGTTTGTTTCGTTTACTGCTTTTGGGGACCCACAAAATTTATTTAATTAAACAGTCCATGGTTCACGTGATTATTATTTTATTCGAATGGAGAATAGGTGTTTGTGCATCACGTGGGTATTGATTCTGGTCCAAGAATGTTCAAAGTGCTGCTCGAGAATTTTTAAGAAAGTACTGCTGCAATGTTAACGTACTGCTCATGGAATTTTTGATACTGCTGCAAGGTACTGCTTCGACGAAGATGAAAGTACTGGTAATTTGTTAAAGTACTGTTGCTGCTGCATGATTTTTTAAGTACTGCTCATTGATTTTTAAAAGGTACTGGTGATCAGACGAGATGGAATTTTTAAGGTACTGCAGGTTTAAAAGTATTGTTCGCTCATACTTGTTATGAAAGTACTGCAGTTTATACGAAAGTACTGCAGTTTGTTTCAAAGTACTGCAGATTTTGATGAAAGTACTGCTCCTTCCCAACATACTGCTCATGCTTTATTACGAAAAGATTTTTGATTTAAGGGGAAGTCGAGTATGATTTTTGGACGACACACACAGGTTATTGTTCACACACACAGGAAGAAATTTATGTTCTTAAAAGGATTTAAAAAAGGCTCGTATTTAAGATTTATTGAAGAATTGATTACGAAGAGGATTATTTATCACTTATTTTAAGGTGAAGTGGAATTACTTGGTTTGTGTTCTTATCATCTAGCTTGATGAATCTAGCAATGTGTGATTTTTCTTATGATGCTCTATGCACACATTGTCTATCACTTGAAGGAGTTACATTGTAGTGCTCAGTGTCTCATACTAGTTGAGGATTCTTGTCAAGGGATTGCGGTCTACTTATATTTGGTGGTTTGTATAAGTATGGAGTTCCGTGGATAGTACAGATTTAAGACACAAGTTTGGGAAATTCTACTTCTTCATCAAGTTTGTTATATTTGGTTTTCTTCACAAAGTGATCATTACAAGGAGCTTACAGATTTTGAAGAATTAAGAAGATGGTTAACATATGGTTTTTAGGGGAAGCTTATTGTTAAAAGTTTAACCATCTACATGCATCACTCAAGGGGAAGTGTTTGATTTTTACTATTGTTGATCATTATTACTACTCCTAGTTGAAGTTTTCTACTGTTTTGGATCCATTTTTCTTATGGTGCGTAATGGTGGGTGATTTGAAGCATTGGACGGCTTAGATTGGAAGTATGATATTGGTTCGTGGTGGTCAAGATCATTATTTGCATACGTTCCCTATTTAGATAATAACAAAAAGGGGAAGAGATGTTTGAGTGACATGGCATGGATTAAGGGGAAGACAAAGGAAGACATACTTGTTTCATTTATGGCGAGATTTATTTATCTCAATTTCTCTACTTCGTCTAGGGAAGTTCGTTCAAGAATGGTTTTGTCATTATCAACTAGGGGAAGATTGTTGGGAATTACAAGTTTGAGTTGATAAAGACAAAAAGAATGAAACAAGAGGGACTTAATATGACAAGAAGGAAACCTACTAAAAGATGGAAGGGCTTGCTTGCAATGGAAGTTTTATTATTTAGTCCTTATCCTCTAGTATATTAAGAGGACATAGGTGTAGGTTTTTAATTAAGTCTTCCAATAATGTAGTCGACTAAAAGGTGTGTGTTTAGCCTAGATGTTAGGGAAGAACGTCTAGGGTTTTAGATTAGTGTGTCTTAGGCGTATAGTCTTGTAAACGCCTAGGTTATTAGTTTAGTTAGTAGACGTGTTCCTATAAACGTCTATATTAGAGTATTAGTTAATGGTGAATAAAAACCTTGTGTCAATAACAAAGTATTGTTTTGATTATTCCGCTGCGTATTATGTTTATTATCATTGTTATTGATATCCCTAGCTGAGCTTATAAACGATCTTATCAATTGGTATCAGAGCCTGGAGCTCTTGATATAGGGTTTATTCAAGGTTTTATGTCGTTAAATTAGAGCAGTAAGAGTTGACGAAGAAAGCAGTTTTGAAGCAGATCTGATGAAGTTTTACATTCGAATTTGGAAAAGATGAAAACGATTGGTCGAAGCATTATTTATCTTATTGGTCGTGAGGTACAAGATTTAATAATTATTACCTCGTACTGCATTAATTAACGAAGGTTAAATTGGTCGATGATGCGATTGGTCAAGTCAGAGGTTGCGGCTAATATATTGTTTTTTGATTGGATTCTATGTGATGCGGTACATGGTTATTATGAGGGACTCGTGTTTTAATTGGTCCTCGATTTATTTGGTCAAGACTGATCTGACAGGAAGATTTTTTAATTGGTCTAAAAAGTGGCATGTATTGATCTTAAAAGTGGAGGCACGTGGGTTGGTGATAAGTTTGTTTCGTTTACTGCTTTTGGGGACCCACAAAATTTATTTAATTAAACAGTCCATGGTTCACGTGATTATTATTTTATTCGAATGGAGAATAGGTGTTTGTGCATCACGTGGGTATTGATTCTGGTCCAAGAATGTTCAAAGTGCTGCTCGAGAATTTTTAAGAAAGTACTGCTGCAATGTTAACGTACTGCTCATGGAATTTTTGATACTGCTGCAAGGTACTGCTTCGACGAAGATGAAAGTACTGGTAATTTGTTAAAGTACTGTTGCTGCTGCATGATTTTTTAAGTACTGCTCATTGATTTTTAAAAGGTACTGGTGATCAGACGAGATGGAATTTTTAAGGTACTGCAGGTTTAAAAGTATTGTTCGCTCATACTTGTTATGAAAGTACTGCAGTTTATACGAAAGTACTGCAGTTTATATGAAAGTACTGCAGCTTTTGATGAAAGTACTGCTCCTTCCCAACATACTGCTCATGCTTTATTACGAAAAGATTTTTGATTTAAGGGGAAGTCGAGTATGATTTTTGGACGACACACACAGGTTATTGTTCACACACACAGGAAGAAATTTATGTTCTTAAAAGGATTTAAAAAAGGCTCGTATTTAAGATTTATTGAAGAATTGATTACGAAGAGGATTATTTATCACTTATTTGAAGGTGAAGTGGAATTACTTGGTTTGTGTTCTTATCATCTAGCTTGATGAATCTAGCAATGTGTGATTTTTCTTATGATGCTCTATGCACACATTGTCTATCACTTGAAGGAGTTACATTGTAGTGCTCAGTGTCTCATACTAGTTGAGGATTCTTGTCAAGGGATTGCGGTCTACTTATATTTGGTGGTTTGTATAAGTATGGAGTTCCGTGGATAGTACAGATTTAAGACACAAGTTTGGGAAATTCTACTTCTTCATCAAGTTCGTTATATTTGGTTTTCTTCACAAAGTGATCATTACAAGGAGCTTACAGATTTTGAAGAATTAAGAAGATGGTTAACATATGGTTTTTAGGGGAAGCTTATTGTTAAAAGTTTAACCATCTACATGCATCACTCAAGGGAAAGTGTTTGATTTTTACTATTGTTGATCATTATTACTACTCCTAGTTGAAGTTTTCTACTGTTTTGGATCCATTTTTCTTATGGTGCGTAATGGTGGGTGATTTGAAGCATTGGACGGCTTAGATTGGAAGTATGATATTGGTTCGTGGTGGTCAAGATCATTATTTGTATACGTTCCCTATTTAGATAATAACAAAAAGGGGAAGAGATGTTTGAGTGACATGGCATGGATTAAGGGGAAGACAAAGGAAGACATACTTGTTTCATTTATGGCGAGATTTATTTATCTCAATTTCTCTACTTCGTCTAGGGAAGTTCGTTCAAGAATGGTTTTGTCATTATCAACTAGGGGAAGATTGTTGGGAATTACAAGTTTGAGTTGATAAAGACAAAAAGAATGAAACAAGAGGGACTTAATATGACAAGAAGGAAACCTACTAAAAGATGGAAGGGCTTGCTTGCAATGGAAGTTTTATTATTTAGTCCTTATCCTCTAGTATATAAAGAGGACATAGGTGTAGGTTTTTAATTAAGTCTTCCAATAATGTAGTCGACTAAAAGGTGTGTGTTTAGCCTAGACGTTAGGGAAGAACGTCTAGGGTTTTAGATTAGTGTGTCTTAGGCGTATAGTCTTGTAAACGCCTAGGTTATTAGTTTAGTTAGTAGACGTGTTCCTATAAACGTCTATATTAGAGTATTAGTTAATGGTGAATAAAAACCTTGTGTCAATAACAAAGTATTGTTTTGATTATTCCGCTGCGTATTATGTTTATTATCTTTGTTATTGATATCCCTAGCTGAGCTTTTAAACGATCTTATCAACTCATCTCATAGTCTATAGCACTAGATCTACTTTCCTTGCTTTTACATGATCTTAGAAGCTTATGTTAGCTGTTTACACTAGTCTTCAATGATCCCATTTTGTTTAGCTCAGTTCTGTTTTGCATACATATGTACTGTCCACATCAGCATAAGTTAAGCTTTATAGTGGTTCATTATAATGTAGCTAGTTTTTGATTCTTTCTCTCCTCAGTAGTATATAGCTTCTATATCATTTGTATTGCCTTTGTCAATTCACAAGTTCTGAATTCATAAGCCTTTTCTGTCCCATAAACTGTTGCATCAGTTAGCCTAATGTCCCAAATAGCCATTTAGTCTTTGATCTCTAACTTCTTCATCATAAGTCCTTATTAGCTGATATTTTAGATTTAGAATCTCTGGTTGGTTGCCTTGAGATCCACACTTTAGGTTTTCTCTTTAGCTTATTAAATAAGCAGTTGCAACAGCTTAAACAGTAGGGTCAGGTAGAAGTTTTGCTTATAGAGCAGTTAGCTTAAATCATTGGTAGATTGCTTAATAGAGTTTAGGAGTAGCAGTAGTTAGTTTCTAGAAGTTAGTTTTAGCATTATCTAGCTTCTGTATTGGATTGGTGCATTATAGTGCTTATTTGCTTATTATAAAGTGCTTATTTCATACCAGTTACACTACAGCTTTAGATTCTTACACATAAGCCCATGTTTTTATATTTTTCATAGCTTTAGAATAATATTTTAGAAATTCCCTGAATTTTTCATTAATTTTGGTCACTGTTTGATATTTTTCTTATTTTAAAAATAGTTTTTAGTCATTTTTAAATAGCTTTTATTGCAATTAAATCAGAAAAAGTTCCAAAAAATAATTTTTCAATTTTACCAGTTTAATAAAAATACAAAATGCATAAAAAATATTTTTCCCTATTTTTCCCCTTTTATTTGGTATTTTTCACAATTTAAATTAGATTTAAATAGTTTTAAATTAGTAGAAAATAGAAAAATAATCAGAAAAATATAAAAATAGTTTTGAAAATTCTCTTAGGATATTTTAGATTTTATAAAAATAGTTTCATATTTTTCCCTTTGATTTTTATAATTTTTAGTATTTTTAATTTAGTTTTAAATGTTTAAAATTAGATTTTAATTCAAAATAAATCCAGAAAATTCCTAAAAATTAGTTTTAATTCTAAAATAGTTTTCAAATATCATTTTTAGTATAAAAGTAATTTTAGGTTAAATTTTAGGATTTAGAATAGACGTTCTTGCATTTTATTCGCGTTTCGTTTTAATCCCGTATTTGCATTTTAGTGTAGAATTGCGTAGTTTGCCTTTATTCTTAGGTTTTCCCCATAGATTTTATTCCCATTTACTTTCCTTATCCCGTAGTTTAGATAACATCATTTTATCCCCTTCTCTTATTCAAATCCCGATAATCGAGACGTGAGTTGGAAATTCCATTCAACCCTCGTTCGGAACGATCTCGGTGCTCAAACCTAACACGTTTGAGTTACCCGTATACTACACTTCTCATCTATTATTGGTTTTTAAATCAGTGTCCGAACTGTTTTAAGTTTCTTACGGTTAGTCATTCACAAGTGGCTAGCTTGTGTGAGATAACTTGGCGGTTTGGCATTCTTTTAGAGAATCAAGTGTAAGCTCATGTTTGAAAACCATCACAGATTACCTAGCTGCTCGGGAAGAAGAAGTTGTCAACACGGTTGAAACAATCTTTGAAGATCCCACTAACTTTTCGGAGAGGGTTAAACGAAGAATCAACATGGAGAAACTCTCGCTTCCGGAAGTTGAAGCTCTACCGCTAAACGTTCCTCTTATTAATTCCATTAAGACTGATCCTAATAATATTTTGCAGGAATTAAGCAACGATTCCGATGAGACGATTCAACTTAACGAGAGATGTTCAGCAGTTTTAAGAAATGAACTGCCGCAAAAGGAAAAAGATCCCGGTTGTTCAAGCTCCCTTTCTTGATCAGGAGTCTCAATATGTGTAACGCCCAAGCTGATCTTGGAGCGAGCATAAGCATAATGCCTCGTTTAATGTTCCTACGTATGGGTATTGGAGACCTTAAGCCAGCCAAAACGAAGATTGAAATGGTCGATCGATCCATGCAGTTACCCTTGGGAATCGTTGAGAACGTGTTGGTGAAAATAAGGAAATTTTTCTTCCCAGTTGATTTCGTGATTCTGGATATTCACGAAGACAACAAAATATCTATTATTTTAGGAAGACCAATGCTTGCTACTGCCCATGAAAAAGTGGACGTCTTCGCCCGAAAATCAACTCTCGAAGCTAACGGGGAAATTGACACATTTAGACCTCATGAACTTCTGTCCATCCCTCAAAAGGTTTGTGTAATTGACCCTATTGGTGATTTTGGTGATGCATTGGAGGATTTTCTTAGTGACTCCCCGAAAACTCCTACAAATCTTGGTGAGATAGCTTCAGGGAAGGATTTCGATGTGTTCGTAAATTTTGAAGAAGAAGACTTAGGAGTCAGTGCCGATGATTTCTCTAGCGACATCGAAATGGTTCCTTGGAACAACTCTGAAAAGACTCTTTCACAATCTGACCAGCCCAAGTTTATGAGATGGGAGCACGAATCCATCATAGGAACCCTCATTAGCTGAAAATTTGATGCAAAATTGGGTTCATTGATTTCCATCCATTCATCGACATAGATTTCCCAGTTAACATCATTTATATGGAATGCTACAACCAGGTTATGAAAAAAGAACTTTTAATATAGAGGAAATAATTTCCTAGGTATTGCAACAACATCTATGTCTTCGTTAGGACTCACTCATTTCTGGTTGACTTTGTGGTTTTGGATGACGTTAGCGAGTTCATAGAAGATGGGCTAACCGGGGTAATTTTCAGGAAACCCTTTAAAGAACTATATGGGCTAGAAAAAGATGAGAAAAAAGGGCTGGTATGGTTAAATATTGGCGAAGATAAAACGGTTTTGAAAATGCCACGGACTGTTTCGAATTTTAAAAAGTGGAGAAAAAGGCAGTTGAGCCACGCTCAGCCACTACTCGACATTAGTGATGAAGATAAGGCCAAAGGTATTGACCATGCTTACCAAAAGATCAAGAATTTTTACTTGAGATGTTTAGAACTAGGAACGGACTACAAACGGGATGAGAATCTGATCAGTTGGATCCAACGTGGAGATTGCCATATCCACGAAATGACCAACAAGCACTTCTAGCCCCTAGGCTCTGAGTCTAACTTAAATACCCGTAAATAAAGAAAAGTGCTCTTTCGGGTGACAACCCAAATTATCCCTTTCATTTGTTTTATTTCCATTTCTGCTGGGTTTTGTGTTTTTAACCAGTTTTTGCAGGAAACAAAGAAAAGTTGCTGCTGCAGCATGCTGATCCAACCAGAGTTACGACATAACTCATTCTCATGGTTACGCCGTAACAGGCCCTTTTGCAGCAGAACTTCAGAAGCATTACCAATTACGGCGTAATCCTATTCAGAGGTTACGCCGTAGCTTCACCTCTGCAGCGTATGCCAGGTTTTGCCTTGTTACGGCGTAACTCCTTCTGGTGTTACGACGTAACTATCCTCTGTATTACTTTTTTCATTTTAAACACAATAACCTTGTATTAGTTTTTTAAATGAACATTGTGGGTATGTTCCCTGTAAGCCCTCACGAGACTTCACTCGTCCACTTAGGACACCAAGTGGTTTAAAAGGCTTGTTGCATGCACTAAATGCAACCGTGATTCTTACGAAAGTGAGTTAGGTTTATTTTTCATTTTTCATTTTTCTTTTTAGAATTATGCTTGTCGGTAGTGTGATTTCAGGGATTGAAGTTTGCTCATGGATACTTATGCAAAGGCACAACTCTCTTTCGTGGGGCTTCTTTCTTTTTGGAGAAATTTCAGGGAAGTTCTCGCTCTAATTCTACTTTTCTCTTCACATTTATTTTAACGCTTAGTACAAAAGGGACTTTGTACAATTCAAGTGGGAGGACGGGAGTAGAATTGTCACTTGAACTTTATCTTGCCCTTGCGTTTCTAGTTTATTTTGAAAAATTATGCCATTTTTAAAATTTCGACATGGTTTTCTTAACCTAACTAGATTAGACCTTAGCCGAGCACATATAACCCTTGATACTATATGGTGAGATTAGCCTTATCCGTTTCAAAATATTTACCCCAAATCCACCAAATTATGAGTGTGCCGGTAGCTTGTAAACTTTAGAACTTGATCTTTGCATCATTTCGATACCATAGACGAGGTATGTTGAGTTAGCTCGATGTATTTGGACTTTTCAGTTTAAGAAGGCAGTATTATAGGATTATCACCCAAATAGCCTACCATTGTGTGTCTATCGATTAGTCACCTCGACTTCTCGACCCCCATGTGAAACCCTTTTGCTGCACTCACCTTTAGTGCAAGATACCCCTAGATACACCCATCTGAGCCATTCCTTTCATTTTGTTAACTCAATATATTGTTTCGTTACACCTATACACCTAAGCCTACCCCGTAGTCTTTACTTGTGATTGGGAAGTCATCATTTGCCTAAGTTCAAGGTTCAAGTGAAAAGGTTCGGGAATCACGCTTTCGTCGATGACATATTCTTAAAGATCATTGAAGACCCCCAGAATTCCCATTGTTCATCTCAAGTGGGGGGATGTTATATTTATTTATTATGTTTATGATTCAAAAAAAAATGAGTTATGTATCTGTTATTCAGTTGATTGTAAAGTGCGATGTTATAAGCACTATGAGCTTAATATAGATTTAGTATTGAGGATGCCACCTCGGTCACTTTTGAAGATTGGAGTTGGTAATTGCGCCAACAGTTGGAGAAAAGGTAGTGTGCCTAACATGACGTCCTCTAATGACACATCTACCTAGTATATGATGATC
>OU343223.1:263776042-263915012 GCA_910596185.1 Chrysanthemum makinoi
AAAAGTTCCATACGTGTGCTTGTCTTGATATATATTTGTTGGCCTTATATCACATATTTTTCGTTTCAAGGCCTCATTTATCCTGAAATGCAAATATGAACGAATTAAGTACCATATTAATACAAATGAGGCCATAAACACGGGAACTTGATATATAAAATATGACTAATTTGATGTTATCAAATATCCCTACTAATTCTACTTGTCCTCAAGTAAACCCTTTAAATAATTCTTAAAAAGATATCTCCCAAGATTAATTGGAAGATATGAGTTTAATAATCACCTAAGCTAGAAAATTTCAAACCGAGCACCTCACGAAAAGGGGTTGAAATCACACTCTCTCATAATTCCGCGTGTTTATTTTTTGGTGATCACTTCAATTGCGGAGTCATGGCGAGTATTCTATCATGAAGCGACAAAGATACTAATCTCCACCACTTGAGTCATAGATGCGAATACTTATAAAAGGCAAAGGGTTGTACAACATTAAAGGTTTAAGGGTTATTTTGTCATACTAACGAGCTCACATTAGGGGATAAAATCAATCGATAAATGACCAAATCTGGCCAAGACACCAATGATTGCTGATTCTTTCCTCATACTAAACTTCGATTCATGACTAAGGATAAGATAAGACATGGGGAGAACATTTAATGGGTTAATAAAAAATAAAAAGCCTTGCAAATAGATTCCTACTCATAAGTCACATGATAAGTACTGGCTAAGAGTAACGATAAATACTTAACTTAGAAATTCAAAATTAAGTCTTCATACGAGTCAATATAAAATGTAGCGTAGTATAATCTCCATAAACTAGGCAAATAAGATGCATTAACTTCAGCTGTCATCAATGAAAAAAATATGTGCTATAAAAAATTTAAAATTTGGGTAATTTTAGCACATATTTTTACTACAAAACTATAAAATAAACCATTTGTATCTCCCATCCCCCCACTTTGGATGTACAACGCCCTCATTGGACAATTATTGATTAAAAATTGAAAGGCGAGATAGAAATGTACGGGTTTCTAATTTTATCCGTAAGACAAAACGGATATGAAACAATTGCGCCTAGTTGAACAAGGCGAGAACACTAATCATAAATAAATACTTGCTTGCATGTTTTTTTTTTTTTTTTCTTTTTTACATTTTTTTTTGTGATGCAAGACAAGGTATACAAGAATATAAATGATACGAACATAAAAAGTATCCCCCCACTTGAGATCAACTATCATCTAAACCCGATCTTCTTCCAAAACCCTTTATTCAAAACCCGCGACTTTCACTAGTGGAACCAAAATTAACCAACACCGCCCGGACCATGGACATAAGGAACTACAGGGTAGGCTAGGCGATAGGTGTAACGAAACAATTATACCGGATGAACAAAATGAAAGGAATGGCTCATACGGATGTACTAAGGGTATCTTGCACTAATGATGAGTGCAACAAAAAGGGTTTATCAGGGTGATTGACTAATTGATGTGAAAAGTCAATATACACAAACATAAACGGATGGGCTATTTGGGTTTAATCCTAAAATTGCCTTATATCCTAGCTGCACCGATCACACGAAGTTACCTCAATGTAATGCTCATGATAATGGTCTCGAAAAGATATGCAAGACCAAGTTCTAAAGTCTACTACAGCCACCGGCACACTCATTTTTATGGAATTATGTATAAGGGGAAAACAGAAAGGCTTATCCTCATACAATGGAAATATAGGAATGCGTGTGCTCGGTCTAGATTAATCGGTTAAGTAATAAAAACATGTCACAATTTTTACTAATGAAACCCTTTTCATCAAAAACTAGAAAAATAAAGGCATGTAAAATCAAGAGGGTGTCTATGTCTAATCCTTTCCCCCAACTTGGGTCATACTAAGCATATAATTGAGAAATAGGAAGGGTTAGAATTGAAACGAAAAACTCCCCTGGATTTGCTCGGCATGATTAATAAATGTCACTTCTCGTAACATGCTCTTAATATGCCTCCCCGAGCAACATCCAACTTCTCATCAACTCTCCAATACCAAAATCAACGATACTCAACTAGTCGGATAAAAAGTGCTTCCTTGCAGCCAAATATCTTTTCATACTTCATCAACCTGTATTGCTGCAAGAAAAACTAATACCAAAAAGCATAATTCCGGATAAAAAAGCAAAAATAGTACGAAATATAAAAACATAAACAAAATAAAACCTAACTCACTTTCGTAGGAATCACGGTTGCATTTAGCGCATGCAACAAGCCTTTTAAACCACTCGGTGTCCCGAGTGGACGAGTGAAGTGTCGTGAGGGTTTACAGGGAACACACCCACAAAGTTAATTTAATAATAATACAAGGTTATTGCGTTAATGCTGGAAAAATTAAAACTACATGAGAATTACGGTGTAACCCTTTAGAGGAGTTACGCCGTAATTGTGGTAAAACCTGGAAATCGGATTGGAGATTGGCTACGGCGGAACCATAGAATGGGATTACGCCGTAATGGTTTATAACCTGGAGAGAATCGCCACTGAGGAGATGTTACGGCGTAACCACAATGAGTTACGCCGTACTATTGGACAGAACAGGTCCCTGTTTTAGATTACTTGTGACTTCAACTCCAATTCCTGCAAAAATGTTAAAAAACACCAAACCCAACTATACTAGTAAAATGGAAAAGAAAAGATAGGCATAGGGTGCCTCCCACGAAGCGCTTGTTTTTGTTCGAGTCACGAGCTTGACTCCACCCTTATTTACTAAGAAAAAGTTGTTCATCCCTTCACTTAAATTCAAGTGTAGATGAAAATAGCAATAAACACCATGAGGGTGTGAATTTGCTATAGGATGGGGAAATGATGAATTATGATCATACCTTAAAGGAGATGTCATTTCCCTTCTTACCATACCCATGTTCATTGACGGATTTGATGATTGGCTTGATCCGTGTTGTTGTTGACTAACTAGCTTCAACACCATATTCGTTTCTTCAACTGCCATGTTTACCACTATGTCCATAGAACATGATGAAGGATCTTTAGAAAGTATTTCCTCAAGCTCCCTCATATCTTTAGCCGGGTCGCATTCGGCTTCTTTGTCAACCACGAAAATATCCAAAAACACATCTTCGAATTCCTTTAAAGGCTCGTCCAAAACTGGGTCGGTAGTTGGTGCTACAAAACAATCTTCGTTAGGTGTGATATGTGATGTCAAGGTTTGCATTACCGGCTCTGGGATAGGTTCATCATGAAAGGGAGGTGTTAGAATTTTCCAAAGCCTTTCAACATCCTCAACCGTGATATCCCACATGTCATATAAATTCTATTCATCACATTCCTCCTCGACTTCCTCTTCCTCCTTGGTAGTGTCGATATTGACATTATCTGAATCCTATACACAAACACTAGCAAAAATATTAGTAATAGGAAAAATAGGAAAGTTAAGTAGGTCCTTACTTCCAAGGTTCACATCCCCGAATTCATCATTAATAGACTCATCATGAGTCTCCTCACGTTCCATGCGTTGAAGGTTTTCGGCTCCAATTCTGAACAAATCATCCAACGCTATTGCAATCATCAACTTTCTATCTTCAGGTTCAGGAGTAGGAGTGTAAGTGTGATTATTCCAGCTGTTCTTCTTTCAACATTGGTTGGCTGTATAAAATTCATATTCATGAATGGTCATGTTATCTATGTCCAATTTATCATACTCTTGAGGAGATACATAACCACCAAAGGTATATGGTTGAGAAGATTGAAAGAAATTCGCTGGAGGAGGTGATCTCATAGAAGTTCTCCAAGATTGATGATTTCTCAAAACTTTTCTATCATTTTCGCGCTCATACTCATACTCCCAGTATTCTTCCAATGTCATTTTTATCAAAATCTGGCTCCATTTCCATGATTACCTGAAATGCACTCAAGAAACAAAGAAAATAGTAGAATAGGAGAAAGAAAAACTTAAATTAAATCCTAAAATAGCTCCCCGGCAGCGGCGCAAAAAACTTGATGCAGGATTTCTGACCAGGTTTTAATATTTATAATAGTCTCGATTACCTATGGTCTACCTTATGCACTAACGGGCAGTGTACCCGGTCGTGTGTAGTGTAGTATCTGGTAAAACCGAGGTCGTCCCAAGAGCTATGTGTATTGGAAATTAACTTAAGTCTATGTCACGATTTTTAGGGATTATTGATTGATTGATCAATTAAACTAATAACAGAAAGGCGCGGAAATTAAATAGATTTGAATTCATAAAGATTAAAAGGCATGGTTTTCTTGCCAAACAAGCTAATGGGAAAGATAGTGATGCATTCACAAACCGTGTTCAGCCACGAATGGATCGTGGCAAAAGTCGGTAGACTCCTATGGTCAATTCGTCTACCCTATGATTCTTAGAATCCTCACCAGGATGAACAGGTCACCCGAGATCATTTGGCAATCTAATAGCAGTCATTAAGAGTCGGCACTTACTATCTCATTACATGTGACAACTGGCAATTAGGCAGCCCATTTTAGGTAACCGCATTACGCTAAGTTAAACCGAGTAATTGTCTTTAGAGCTATTTTGATTAACCATGACTTGTTTTGATATCGTTTATTGGTTTTTATGATTTATTTTATTATCGTATGAGTCGTCGTATGAGTATTAGCCTTTTTCGTTAAGCAATATGTGATTCGGCACAATAAAATCCTATAACGAGAAATAACGTAAGTTTTAAATCGTAACACGAAACTTGACAAATAAATAATCAAAACTCATGGAAAAACGTAAATAAGAGCGATAGAAATTCGAAGGAACGTCGTGGGACACTCGTAGGACAATATATGAGCTCGGGGGCGGGTAGCGAGTAAGATTTACAAAATTACGGGTTTGGCCCCCCGAGAAGCCTTAGGCCGGCGCCCCATCCCACCATTTTAATTATTTTGAGGTCCCCAACACCAAATATATATACCCCAACCCACCTCATTTACCCATTTACTTTCTCTCACTAAAAATAAACACATCTCCCACTTTCTCTCTCTACTCTCTCTCGTCACCAAACAAAACCCTAACCCTAATATACCACCACCACGCCGCCCCACTTTCGGCCAAATTCCGGCGACATTCCGGCGAGTGGGATCTCACCTCCACCACCATTAGATAGATCTTTCTTTCTTCTTTCCATCCATATATGGCACGCGCCTAGAAGCCTTCGTTAACACCTTCAAATTTTGCAAAAACTATTCGAATTTCTTGGGTTTTGTGGTAACTTTGTAGATCGAGTTTGAAAAAGGTAAAAGGAACATAGTGGTGACTCGTTTGAGTCATGAGGAGTCACGTACGAGCCCTATTTGGCTCGTACATGTGGCGACCTAAGTGGGTTTTTGATGAACATGGGTCTAAAACAAATTTATAACTAATTAAACATGTAAACTAGTGTTATGGTATCGTGTGTTGTGTCATTTTATTGTGTTTTTTCATTTTTATCATTGTTTCATATTCTTGGTCTAGATTAGTTGATGGGTTTGATGATTGGATGTTGTTTGGATGTTGTATGATTGTGTTTGGGTATTGGAGAAGCCATTTGGGGAGTGTTTGGATGGAGATACCATATGAAGAAGCCACTAGGGCCTCGTATGGGGCGTTGGTGTGGCGTACGTGACCCATGAGGACCAAGGGTCCGGTTCGGGTCGTTGTGGTAACTTGTTGGTAGTTGTTGTTGGTGTTTGGATGAGACGCGTGGAGCCGAAAAGCTTTTAGAGCTTGTTTAGTTCACGCGGTCTTAACCGGGACCGTGTCAAGACCATTAGGGTTGTGACATTGGTTACGGGTATATTTGATAGTTTGTTTGGATGGCGAGATTGATATGGGTTGATTGGAGATTGATTTGCGATATTGTGGTTATTTACTTGCACTTATATTATAAATTGTCAACTTTGAGCAACGTCGGTGTTACTTTGACTTTTTAGTCATAGTTGACCCCGAAAACGCCGTAACATGGATTTTAGTATATATTGGACTATAGAATGTATAAAAGCCGAGAAGTCATGAATCGTGCTTGTTGACTCGAAACGAATAACGATTTGAAACTTATATTGAAATTGACGTAATATATATATAAACATGTTAATAAAACTAAGAAACATAAATAATAAATAGTTTTTATACTAAAACCTTCGATAACAAGACTTGTCTTGTTATTTGCTATTTTAAATGGAAAATAACGACTAAAAAAACCGAAAGGTTTTCTAATTAATGAGTATTTAATGTTTCGAGTGCACGTTTATCAAAATGTACCATTTATGAGCATTTAATACCATTTTCTAGCATTTAATACCAATTATGTATTGTGCATGGGTTACGGATGACCTAACATTAATAGCGTCAATCCACGTGGATAGCGGACTTATTAGGTTGACGAATCCAATAAGAGCCCGTTAGGCACGTTGGATAACATTGTTAATGGGTGAATTATCCGACTCGTTAGGATGCGACTGGTTTATGGAATAGTAAGAGACACGAATAAAGGATTGAGTTTATCGAATTGATGAATTCGATAAGGTCTAACTATTTATTCCGAAACTTATTGGACTATGGAGCTTATCGCTTAGACGTCTCATTGTGTTGCATTGAGTCGCATTGTGGTTATTTGAGTGCATTCATGATGTCTTGTTGAGTCGATACACACACACACGACGATACCAAACGCTAGGACTAAACGGTGAAACAAGATATTTTTGGAGATAAAGAAAAGAAATACATTAGGGGTAGATAACGTTGAATTTGGAACTATATATTAAGAATTGGTTTATATTAATAGGTTGTGCCGAGTCAGTAGTTGCTGAACCGTGTTAGCTGTTATCTTCGTTGCTAGTGTTTGTTTGTGCGTAGCTTGCTTGAGGTGAGTTTCATAGCCCCACTTTTATCTTTGTTTTTAACTAATTTGATGTGAGAAATCATGCTACTCTTTTGGACCTTTTAAACTATTTTGATTTGCTTATGTGTTAGACTGTTTAGATAGATATGTGGTAGCTGTTGCCTTAGTATAAGGTAGCAATTATGTTGCTATGACACTTGCCTAGCTAAGTATAGATTTCTACCTCGACCTAGTCCAGGGTAGCATTTTGCTACAACTGCGCTGGCTAGAGTCGCTTAGGGCCCTACTATGACGTCGATTATGTTATTGATGGTGTTATTGATTGTGGTATTGGTATGAGAATGATGTGTTTTTGTGTATCTATCTTAGTCTCGCATAGCAAATAAACTCTTAAAGGTCCACTATTGAATTTGAACTTAAACCTATGAACTCACCAGCGTTAGATGACCTTTTAGCATGTTTTTCTCAGGTATCTAAGTTGATGTTTGGAATGGTTGAAGGATCATATTTAAACTCTGATAATATTATGCGGACCTATTTTACAAATCATGTTGGGCCTTACATTTAACTACTTTGGGATGATTGTATTTGGATAATTAAATTTGGGATTGGTTTTTGAACTATAATACGATTATCTTGTTTGCTATACTTGTGTGATGTACCAATCCAGTAACGCCCCGAAAACTTGTTTAAGTCTTCTGTTGTACCGAGATTTGGGGGGTGTTACATTACATGGGCTCTAAAAGTCACTAGATTCCTGCTTCAAGTGGGGGTTTAAGTCGCTAGGACAGCATTTGGTCAGTTCGTCCTAACCTATCGGCAAATGCTTCCACCAGAGATCAAGCTACTACCCTTGAAAGTAAAGTTGTTTTTAGTCCCCTAAGCCAAGTCATTAAGTACCTCTACATGCAAGATTCGAAATAATAAGTGCCCGGGCGCTAGTATCTTAGATACTCATCCCTAACTTCTTAAGTTCATCCAAACGACCGGTGATCATTTGGTCAGTTCGCACAAGCGAGGAAGGGTCGTCAGTTGGTCAATTCTTACCCTCCCAAACTCTACCTACCTACTTAGGGTCAGTTGGTCAATTCTCCTAAGCAACTAGATACGACTGCAATTTAAAACTACCGAAACTAGGGTAACTACCATCAAACTATGCATACATACACTAAAAACAATTAATCAACGCAAGAGCATTAATAATAAAAGAATCAAAACTAGGCCAGGACCTAGTTTCCACATCGCCGAAATATTTCTAGTGGAATGACAAATAAAACAAACATATAAATTGATAAATAAACAAGGAATAAATATCAAATAATTAATTGGCAAATAATAAATTAAAAGAAAATTAATTGAAACACAATAATAATCAATGAACCAACAATTAATTGGAATCAAAACTAATAAAATAATGAAACCAAATTAATAAAAAGAGTTGGAAAAGTGATTACAAATCGCGCCAATAAAATGCTATCGATCCCCTAGTTAAGTACCGGGGCAAAACCACAAAGGGTTTGCCCCTTCGAAAACCACACGCAGCAGCTACTGCTTTTCTTTTTCGGGTTTTGCCCCTTCGAAAACCACACGCAGCAGCTACTGCTTTTCTTTTTCTGTTTCTTCGTACGGCACACAACAGAAGCAACAAATTTATATCAAATCTAATATATTATTCTAATATGAATGTGTTGTGCCAACTTTTTTGATGTCTTTCATTCGTACGATGTAAGGCATATATATATTAATATATTTAGGGCATCATGCAACTTGGGCCCGGGCTTTTAATAATTACGGCGTAACTAAATTACTGAGTTACGCCGTATTTCTTTTCAACATATGCTGATCCGCTTCGTAATTCTTACTACGACATAACTATTTCACCATGTTACGCCGGAACCTTCAAAATAATAATTACGGCATAACCTTATGAGGAGGTTACGCTGTATCCTTCATGGCTCATATTTATGCCGTAACATTATTAGATAGTTACGGCGTAATCTTCACACAAAATACTCAGGCCCTTATAATGTGGGTTACGGCGTAGTCAAAAGTTCCACTTACGCCGTAACTTGTCTTCAGTATATATTTCTTGGCCTTATATCACATATTTTCCGTTTCAACGTCTAATTTATCCTGAAATGCAAATATGAACGAATATGAACGAATTAAGTACCATATTAATACAAATGAGGCTATAAACACGAGAATTTGATATATAAAATATCAGGCTAATTTGATGTTATCACATAGACTCCGATCATTAAAAAATTAGAACCCGTAAGCTTCGAGACTCCCTGTACTAAAACAAAATAATCCGAAACAGATACATTTGTTTTAGAATTAAAAGAACGATCCCAAACACACAGCACCCCACCCAAGTTACCAACTGAAGGACTAAAACTAACTGAAATCGAAATCCATGTTACCCTAAACTGAACGAACAACCATATCATCAGTCTCCTCCATTTTTATTTCCTGTAAAGAAAGAAAACTGATATTATTTTGGATACATAACTCCTTTACCCATTGTTTTTTTGGCATTAGGTCCAAAACCATGAATGTTCAAAGATAGAACATTCATCGATAACCTATTCCATCTCCTTGCTTTGAAATTAACTTCTCAATATCATTAACACAGCCATCCATAGAGAATCCTTGCCCAATACAAACTCATTCATTTTCTCTCAAGGTTTCTAGAGGCGCAACTTTGATTGGATGTGATGCTCCTAAAACTCCTTTCAAATATCTCGGGGTAATGGTGGGTAGTAATATGGCTTGCATTCATTCCTTGGATTTGATTGTTGATAAAGTGGTGGCGAGATTGTCCAAATGTCTTTCAATTGGTGGTAGATTTTACTCTTACCAAAGCAGTTTTAAATACCGTTACTTTATAATATTTTTCGCTTTTCAAAGTTCCGATTTGAATGCTTAAACGTCTTGAAAAGTACAGAAGTAGTTTTCTTCGAGGTGTGGAACCGGGTTCTCGGAAGACAACACGCTTTATTTGGGATAGTGTTGTAGCAAGTAACGATGTTGGAGGTTTACGTACGTCTAGTTTTTTTCTCTCTATGAATCTTGCTTTGCTTTTTAAATGGAATCGGAGGTTCAAGACTCAACCTGATGCTATGGGGGTATCGGTTGTTAAGGCTATTCATGGGTCTAGTGGTAACCTGGATCGGGACATCTCTGTGGGTAAGTCGTCGACTTGGCTTGATTGTATTCATAGTATGCTTCAACTAAAAGAAAAGGGTGTGGATTTGTATTCATGTATGAATAAAACGGTGGGGAATGGTAATGGCTTTTTCTTTTGGTTAGATAACTGTATATGGGAGGTGGTGCTTTGAAAGTGCATTACCCTCGTTTGTTTGCTCTTGAGGAGAACAAAGAGGCAAATGTTCGTGTTAAAGTCCTAAATGGGTTGCTTTATGGCTTTAGAAAACACTGGGGAGGGGCTTCGGCTAGGAAATTCATAGAAGAGGGGTTATGTTTGTTGGATGAGTCACTTACTAGATGGGTAAAATTAGTTCCTATCAAGTTAATATTTTGGCTTGGCATATAGCTTTTAACAAGATTCCATCAAGGTTTAATATGTATTTAAAAGGGTTGGATGTGCCGTCTTTTGTTTGCCCGGTTTGTGAGGTAGGGGTCGAAACCACAAACCATCTTTTCTTTTCTTGTTTGGTTACTTCTGCCATTGTTACAAGGATTCTAGTGTGGTGGGAGCTTCCGGTTATCAAATTTTCTACGTACCAAGGTTGGTTAAGTTGGTTTGAAGGCTTGAAGTAGGAAGGAGATGAAAGATTACTTGGAAGGTACGATGCTCGTTTCATGATGGATAATTTGGAGCTATTGAAATAAGTTGATTTTCTCATCCGTTACTCCTACAAAGGCATGCTTATTTGATCTTATTGTGTATCATTCTTATTTGATCTTATTGTGTATCATGCTTATTTAATCTTCAACTTTAGCTTTCATTTTATTGATAACAATCTCAAATTTTGTCCCTAACAATGAGTTTATGATACACAGAAACATGGGTTGATTTTTCTTAAAAATAATTTCATGTGTTGCTTTTTCTTAGAAATAGTTCATGATTTCCCGGAAACATGCCCATAGTTACGCTGGAGATCGAGTTACTTGGCATGCACGTACCTGATATGTCTCTCGTCTCCTAATAAACAATTCTGTAGTTTAATTACACTAATGAGTAATGGTTTTGCAGCTATGTTTGGAACTTTTCTAGTTTTTTAACTTGTTTGGAACACTTTGACGACCAGGATTATCATGTATTAAAGTAGGAAAAATGGTAAATAAGCACTCAACAAGATATATAAAACGGATAAAAGTCCAAGTTTATTTCTTTAGAGAATACATTGATCCACACGATGGTGTGATAGTGAGTCTCTGATCATTTTATTAGACATACACATTTAGAACCAGACGGCGCGCATTTGGCATGATTGGGTCATGAAACCGCATTCCTTGGGCAAGTTCTGAGCCATGCTCATCATCTGTCCCATCTGTTGTTGTTGGGTCCATCCTTGCATGTTCATCATCATCTTGATGCCTTCGCACATACACATCTCACCCATGTTCTCAAGCTGCTTGCAGCATTGTTCCATGTGTTCCTGTGCTGGGTTCAAGAACGCTCGCGGACTCTGGTACCCTGAGCACACAGTTCGTTACCACAATATGCACTTAACACCGATTTATAGAAAATGACTTAGTTTTAGTATATTACTAGATTAGCCCATTTATGTGAATCTACCTTGACTGGTGGTAATGTACATCCTGCAGTGGCTTAGCATCTCCTGTTTGGCCATCTTGACAGCGCAATCCTCTCCGGTTTGCCTGCCAAAGGGGTTCTCTTCAAATGTGGTGGTGGTGATGATTCCGGCCTCTGCAATGGCTACAAGGAGGAGGATTCCTGCAAACACAACCGAAAACCTTGCCATTGTATATATGATATGTATTTTATAAATTAGTTGTTTAGTTTATTTGGTGCATTATGTGGTATGAAAGGTTGGTGGATTTATAGGGGAGTTGTACAAATGCATGGTTTGTACGTGTGAAATTTTTTGAATCCACCTGTTGATGGCTGGAGGAAAAATGTTTACACGTCCTCATTTAGTTTCGCCATACGTGCACTTTATTATAGCGCGCCATTTGCAACTCTCTAGTGCTCAATAGTACATGTGTTTTTGAACTTATCAGTAAAGTAGTACTCTAGTAGTTTTGATTGTATAAAATCGTGTCTGAGACTTTGTTCTTTACAATCATGCCGCGCTTGAAGCAATAAAATAATCTCAATAAAGTTGTGGGTATTCGCTTGATGTAAGCAGGTTAAATTCATAAACATAATTGTGGTAACATAATTTGATGACGTATAGTCTATATCCGGGTCACGGACCCGACTAAAGTCTAATACTAACTTGGCCCGGTACGAACTGGGCTAAGCAGACTAAACATTTGGGCTCATGAAGGCCCAAGCCCGAATCTATTGATGGAATATATATCCGATATCTTCTAAATAGGAAGATAATCATTCCCAACCGATTAAGGCGGGATACGTCGAAGGTTGAGGAACACGGAACCAACAAGGATTCCGATGCGTATATAAAGGAATCACATCCCTCGTTTAAGTGCGATCTCGAACCCTAATTCT
The DNA here is from genome assembly GCA_910596185.1 of Chrysanthemum makinoi. NCBI lineage: Eukaryota > Viridiplantae > Streptophyta > Magnoliopsida > Asterales > Asteraceae > Chrysanthemum > Chrysanthemum makinoi. Next base: position 263,788,555 of record OU343223.1, read on the forward strand.
CCTTAAACCCTAAACCGATTACTTACTCTCACGCCAGGAGGATAATCGGGAAACAATCCCACGGTAAGCCTAACGGTGTCTTTTGTCTTGTAGTGCGCAGGTCTCAAGCAACAATTCTCAATTGTAGAGGCAGAGGGCTCCAAACAAGGAACGCCCAACTTTTGTATCAACAAGTGGCGCCATCCGTGAGACCCTACACTAAGAACCAAAGACTAGAATGACGAAGCATGGAAATCTGATCGCAGATCGGACCTTATGGGAAAGAAGTCGCAGCGGACTAACTCCTAAGAACCTCTGGGACAACGGTACGCTAAAATAAAGGATCAGGCCAAGACTTGATCTTCCCTTCGGTGGAACCGCTCAGGGAACAACCCAAGCCATCGCAACCACTACGAGTGGAATAGACCCATCGCAAGACCGCCCTACTACTCCCTTCCAATCGGTGCTAGAAACCGACGACAAAGGTACAAGACCAAAATAAGGGTGTAGTAATAGAAACAAACACACTCGCTCTTGAGGGGTCGCACGAATCGGCACGAAGATTTCGTATCCCAAAACTACGAAACATTAATTGCCCTCATGCAAGAGGAAGAGAAGAAGAGATCAGGTCGGAACTTGAAAGCCCAACTCAATTTCGATTCGAATCACGAGACTTCCCCACCGCCATCGAAGAGAAGCGCGGGGAGAATGCCGACCCCGGATTATTCAACGAGAATCGGGAGGAGAATCGAGGATGATGAGACATCTCACTCGCACCATCTGAATGAGAGTGATGAAGATGAAAAGCGTACCAATGTCTACACCGGGCGGGGTAGCCGCAGAATCCAAGACAGACATGGGACGACGCTATTCCCAGTGAAAGTCCCCGAGTACAAACTCAGAGGATGCGTAGCGCCCGAAAGAGGAAAAATTCGTCTCTGAAAATTCCTCGGACAACGGGGATGGCAAACCGACACCTTTGAAGTCCAAAACGGATATAATGACCGGGAGGGCGAAGATATATCCCTCCCTTGGCGCCATAAGGTGGATCGTTTACCGGCGCGCTGACTTCTCGAGAAAGCAAAGAAGGCATGCCCGCCAACGTAAAGACCTGTGATGGAACAGGTGATCCTGATGATCACCTCAAAATTTTTGAATCGAGCGACAATTGAAAATTGGCCACAACCAGTGTGGTGCCACATGTTCAACTCCACACTAGTGGGAAACGCTGCGAACTGGTTTAGCAAGCTTCCACGCGAAGCATCAATGGCTTTGAGGAATTGAGAAAGGCGTTTAAGCTAAACTTTACTCGGAGGAAAAAGTGCGCTAAAAATCCTGTCGAGCTCGCCAGGTAAAAAGCGGCGCCAAGGAGAATCTACAAGCACATTCATGGAACGCTTCAAAGATGAATGCATGCAAGTCAAAGCATGTCCCGAAGTGTTGAAGATCTCTGGTTTCATGAACGGGATTAATAATCCAGAACTCATCAAGAGGTTGAATGACAAGATTCCTGAAACCTTCGATGAACTCATGAAATGATCTCGGTCCTTCGTCAGGGAGAAGCCGCGGCCAGATAGCAAAAGGAACCATTCGAACTACGGTCAAAGGAACAACAAGGAGACAATCCAATGACCGAGTAGTAACCGTAATAGGAGCTATCGCAGCCGGGGAGCGGAGGGATAATGATAGATATACCCCGATCAAGACCCCAAAGGAAATACTCGCATGATGAAGGTGCGAATTTTCCAAGACCGCCGCATGCGCACCCCGGAGGATCGGCGATCGGCAATGGATCTCGTGTGATTACCACGCGCAGAAGGGCCACACCACTAACGAATGTGTCCAAATGCGCCAACTCATTGACAAGATGGTCAAAGAGGGCAGATTGGACCATTTAGTCAAGAATATCAAGGAAGGAAAGGACAAACAGAAGAGTGGCAATAAGAAAGAGACACCTAAAGACAAGCCCGACACCATTTTCATGATACAATCATGGCGGCGGGTCACAAGGCGTAAGGTCACCAGATTTTTCACGGAAAGGAGATCTCTTTCCCCACCTTAACCGCGAACAACGCACGGGTGGAACCACTCACTATAGAGATAAGCGCGGGGGGTCACGACATCCACCGCATGTATGTTGATGGTGGAGCTTCGCCGACATCATGTATGAGAATTTCAAACGATTGCGTCCCTGAAATACGCAATCGTTAATCCCGGTCGAGAACGGCGTTGGACGGTTTTACAGTGAGAAGATATGGCCTATGGGGCAAATACGACACTGTCGGCATTGGAAACGAAGAACACTCGCAACGGCCGGATGGAATTCATGGTGATTAAATCTCCCTCGCCATACAATGGTATTATTGGGAGACCTAGAATATCGACTATGCGGCGAGTGCCATCAACAGCGCATGGGATGCTTAAATTCCCAGTAGAAGGTGGTATTGTTACTCTTTACAACGCCACTGTACCACATAGAGAATGCAACATGATTGCATGCGAGACGGTACCAACCCCCGGTGAGACAACCGTAATCCCAAATCGAAAGTAGCAATTCACCCCGAATACGAAGGAAATATCCATCGGAGGTTCATTGTCGGACAACGGCAAAGCAACTGTATGTGCACTCCTGCAGAAGAATTTGGATATTTTCGCATGGGAGCCTAAACACATGACAGAGTACCACGCCTGTCACGCGAGCATAAGCGAAAATCCGGCGGGGATACTCACCCATACGCCTTGAAGAAGCGCGGCCCAAGCCCTGTGAGCGCAAGCGAGCAATCTTGGCAGAGGTACATAAACCGGTAGAGGCGGGGATCATGCGGAAGTTTACTACCACGACCGGCTTTCCAATCCATCATGGTAAAGAAAAGCGACGGCGATTGGCGAATGTCGCGTAGACTTCACCGACCTTAACAAAGCATGTCCACAAGATCGCTATCCTTTACGAGAGATAGACGGAAAATAGAGTCTTTGTCGGTTACCCATTAAAGTGCTTCCTCGATGCGTACAAGGGATATCATCAAATCCAAATGGCTATGGAGGACGAGGAAAAAACGGCCTTTTACACAAGCCAAGGCGCTTTGTTACACAAAATGCCCTTTGGCTTGAAAAATGCAGCGCCACCTACGAGAGGTTAGTAGATAATGCTTTCGAAAAACAGGGCGCAACCTAGAGGTCTATGTTGATGATCTGGTCATAAAGAGCCATACTGAAGATGAGCTAGTGCGCGACATGGAGGAAACGTTTAAGACTCTACGAGAAATTAACATGAAGCTAAATCGAAGAAGTGCACCCGGCGCTCTGAAGGTATGTTCCTAGGATACCTAATCGAGCGGACGGTATAAAACCTTGTCCGAAAAACAAAGGCGGTCATCGAACTTTCTTCACCGCGACGTGAAGGAAGTACAATCTCTCAACGGAAAGGCGGTTATCCAATCACAGAAAAATCACTACCTTTTTCAAAACATTCAAGAAGTGTATCAAGAAGGGTGATTTCGGATGGACTACGGGGCGGAAGAGGCCTTCACTCGGCTTAAACAACATCCGGAACGCTCCCAACACGGTCGCACTCCTCACTGGGGAAGAGCGATCATGTATTTGTGCGCAAGAATCGGAAGCGCGATAAGTGCGGTGCTACTAACAGATAGGGACTCAGTACAAACCCCTATCTACTTCGTAAGCAAGGCACTCAAGAAGACGGAGATGAACTATAGCTCCATGGAAAAATTAGTTACGGCATTGGTATTTGCGCTAAACGGTTCGCGCAGTACTTCCAAGCACACCCAATCGCAGTAATCACGGACCAACCAATCTAGCAGATCATCTCCAAACCTCGCGCATCAGTGCATGCGAAGTGGAGTGTATTGCTAGGTGAGCACAACATCTCTTACGGACCACGTCACCGCAATCAAGGGATAGATTCAGCGAGACTTCATCATTGAAAAGCCGAATCGACGGCAGTACCCACACCAAGTAAGAATGAACTACAAGATCCATGGATCTTGTTCTGAATGGATCCTCATGCATCGATGGCTCGGGAGCGAGCCTCATTCTCACAAATCCGAGGGAATGAAATTCACTTACGCACTTCGCTTTGAATTCACAGCGACAAACAATGAGCGAATCACGAAGCCCTCGCCACATTTGGACTGACGCATTGCAACTTCGAATGGGTGTACGTAACCTAGAGGCAAATGTGGATTCCCGACTAGTGGCCAACCACGTGTTGGGCGAATACGTGGCCAAAGAAGATAATATGATCCAGTACCTTGATAAAACCAAGACATCGATAAAAAGCTTTGATAGGTTCACTATCAAGCAAGTTCCTAGAGGGAAAATGCAAGCGGATGCACTAAGCAAGATTGCCTCGACAAGCTTTGCACACTGTCAAAGCAAGTTGGTGGAAACACTAAAAGTAAGTCAATTTCAGAGATGGAAATCTCCACGATAATAGAGGAGGAAGGTCCTACATGGATGACACCGATAAAGGACTTCCTAAGCAAGGGAAGCGTTACCCCAAGCGAAGGAAGCTCGTAGGATAAGGCGCACAACGCAAAGATTCGAGCTGCGAGACAAAATATTGTACCGACGCTCCTTCCTGCAACCATGGCTCCGTTGTGTCGGCCCCGTACAAGCAAATTACGATCGCGAGAAATCCATGAAGGTTCATGCGGTATGCACTCGGGACCACGCGTCCGTTGTGCGCACGCCATGAGATCCGGATATACTTCGACCATGCACGCGTGGACGCACGGGACTTGATAAGGAAGTGCAACGAGTGCCAAGTTCATAGACCCGTCCCGCGCCAACCACAGTACGAGCTAACACCAATAACATCACCATGGCCATTCTACAAGTGGGGTATTGATATCGCAGGCCCTTTTCCTATTGCAGCGGGTGGACTAAAATTTCTCATAGTCGCCATAGATTACTTCACCAAGTGGATCGGGCGAAGCGGCTGCGTGGTCACAATCACGGCAACCGTGTGAAACGCTTATGGGAAAATATCGTATGCGCCGGTCTCCCCGGGAAATCATCTCGGACAACGGAAACAATTACGTGATAACCCTTTCGTGTACAGTGCGGAAGCTTAACATTACACAACACTTCGCCGTTAAACATCCATAAACCAACGGCCTAGTGGAACGAGCGAATCGAAGCTTAGGCGAAGGAATTAAGGCACGCCTAGAAAAACACAAAGGACGATGGATAGAAGAACTATCACATGTCTTGTGGCGCACCGCCTCCATTAAGACCCGCGGCGACACTCCTTCTCTTTAGTCTATGGGACGAGCCGAATCATACCGCCATATTTGAGATCGGCATGCCAACTATCCGCTACTTTGAAATCAATGTGGCAACCAATGATGACGGCGGCGTATCGACTTAGATATACTAGAAGAAAGCGTGACGCGCTAGCTATACGGAAGCAAAATCAAAGTCACGAATGAAAGGATACTATGATGCTAAAGTACGCAATGTTTCATTCCACTGGTGATTTTGTATACCGCGCCAATGACGCGAGCCACAGAAGACCACGGGTAAGCTTGGACCAAAGTGGGAAGGACCCTATGAGGTTACCGAAGCAATTGGAAAAAGGCATTACACAAGCTCGAGGCACGGTCGCGTGAATCGCCACGCACATGGAACATCTGCAACCTTAAGAGGTGCTATCTATAGGAATGGCTACGGCCTAGCGCCTGAGCGCTCTCGCACTTTTCGATTGCTCAAGAAACATCTATGCATTTACTCTTTCTTTTACTTAGAATAATTGTCTTATTTACTTATTATAAAACTTGCAAGTATCAATAAAACGCCGCGGTTTCTAGCTAACTCCACGACATATTCCAATTTGTTATTTCCACATACTCTATGTCTTAATAACTTTTTATTTCTAGCCCACGATGGCGTGCATGCACCATAATAAACCCATGATGGTAAAAGGATAAGTTAACCTACTAAACAACTTGTTGAATAAGAGGGTTGCAAACCCATCAACACTGGATCCCGTATCCTTGTTAAACACCTTATTTTCAAGACGTTGGAATAAGTTTGGTACACCTCCTACGACGGATGCAAACAACGACACGTGCACGTTTAACAACTGTGGAACCAAAACACTAGATTCCTTAATTCGGTATGTACAATACGTTGCATATCATTACACATACACGATTATGATAATACTTGGAAGTTATTTTTTAAAGTATCTTAGGATCTCCATACATGATTATGGATTTCCTATATTCTCACACTTGCATATACATGTAACAACGAATACGTGTTTTACGCAAAAACAATCAGATACGCTTGCACATCACGAATTGCAAAATATATTCACAAACACTTAACAAAAGAGGATTTATTTCATAACTACGAGTTATTTCCCAAAGATAGTTACAAAGACAGATACAATCTACAAACTATGACTACGCTTCAGGATGAACTACCCCGCTGCTAGCAAAGATTACCAACCTTCTCCAGGCTCCTCCAACAAATCCGGCGTCTCGACGGGCCACATGGCAACACTGTCACGGGCACCCCGTCGGGGATCAGGAGGTCTTGGCTTAGGCCGATACCACACATCACAGCCTTGCCCTTAATACCTTTCTTTCGAGCAAGCCTTGTCTCATGCGCTTCTAACACTTGCTTCAGGGACCTCCTCTCCGAGGACAAGGATTCAAGATATCCCCGAGGCGCGAATATAGGCACGCATGCGGTTGGGATGCATCGGAGTTTAAGATAGTAGTGCAGGCTGCAACGGCTTCTCCACCGTGATGGCGTGCTAGAGTCGGACACCGCAAAAATAACATCTATCGGATAATCACGATCACGCTCGGTCGGCAATCTTGGGAGTTCCAAGTCCCTCATCTTCTTCATGGCGACAGTTATCATAAGCCTTGCGTCATAATTAGGTACGCTCAGCGGGTACCTTTAAAGCTCGGCCTCATGCGGCTTCTCAATGGCTTCGCTTTCCCACGCTCTAGCGCGCGACTTAACTACATCCTCGAAGGAGTCAACGGCGTCTTTCGACTCTAGGGTACTTAAGCGAAGCAAGACGAAGCCCATGGCTTATGAGCCATCTGCGCTAATGGTCCATGAAGTTGAGGATATAATTCCTCGTCATATTCGGACTTAACTTGCGCAACTTCATCTCCTCGAGTTTCAAGGCGCTTTTCACGATGGCGCGCCAAAACTTTCAAGTTTGGGAGGTCAGCGTCTTTACCATTCTCCAAATATTTCATGGCCCAATGACAGGAAGACTTATATCGCGGCCTCCACGCTCTTGATTTATTTGGCACATCGGGGCCATTTTCTCTTCACGAGCTTTGTAGCGTACAACCCCATAGTCTCCGCTTCACCCTAGCACTAGCCAATTGCCTCTAGCACAGCTTGATTCGTTGGTCTTTTCGGTACCTTGGCTAGACTCTCCCGAATACTTTGCCTTTAACCGCAAGCAAGAAAGACCGATCCTCGACCCGGTTGCCCCATGGGCGCATCCCAGAAGGACCCGGGCTCGGCGCTTTGGCTCCTCGCCCGGATGATTCAGCACGAATTGGACTTGATTGGGGACTCTGGATTGTTCAAACCTACAAACATGACGAGCAATTCAACGTTATTCAAGAATATAATAAGGTATTTGGTACATAATCTTATACGGACACTTACGCAGGAATAGATGTGTCGGGTGAGGGTGGGCGGCGCAACATCACTAGAGGATGATTCCACACTAACCACAACCGCTTCTCCGAAGTGGCGACACTATCGCGCTTCCTTTCGCTCAATCCTTGACTTTCTTCCTCCTCTTCCACTTCCTCCACATGCTCCACCGCTATGGCGCAGGTTGACCTTGGAGGGAGGGATTGTAGAACTAGGCACACTCTGTAGCGGTGTTGCTTGAAGCGCAATGGATGAACTTTCTCCCGCCTCGCTTAGGTCCAACACTAGGGTAATACGGCCTTAACAAGCACGGGATCTTCTCCCTCTTTCATTGGTCGTGTTCCCACCTCTACATTGATAGGTTTCTGTCCAGGTGCACACGTGAACATGTCCATCTCTGCAACAACAAAGAAATACAAGCAGTTCACGGCAGTCGAAGCACAAATAGTGAACAACTTACATTAATATAACTCAACGGTCGAAGGATGAGCACCCACCCGACCATCGGCGCCTCGAAGATAGGAACTTCTTACGAGCGCCAAAATAGTTGCGACTCAGGCCAATATGCACCAAGAACTCCTCGGGGTAGGAGCTAATAGGGATGCAGTTCGCATTTATTGTTTCGCATCCTCTCGCATTGTATGATCCGAGGGGGCGCTCATCCTTGGCGGTGTCCCCTTAGAGTAAAAATCAAAATGAGACGGAAAGCATCGCGTCGTCAACCCGAGAAAAAGGTTTCTCTCTAATTTTTTGAAGCGTCTAACTTTTCCGTATAACATTGGAGTGACCGGGGAAGGAAACCCACCCGTTTGACCACGTGGTGTGGTAAAACGCGAACAGTGGATTGTGGGGTTAATGGCCAATAAATGGCAGTTCACCTCGAAATTAATTAGTTTTGCCGCACCTATACAAAGTGGTGGGACAAGTGTATGCGGTAATAATTCAATACATCACTTAAGAATAACGATAGGGGTATGCGCTGATTTGCGAATTCAAAGAATCGCGTGTATACCCCAATCTTCCCATCGGGAAATCGCTATCGGCGCATTATTCGCAGTACCGAACTTCGGATGTCTGCTGGGAATATAATACTCGAGGCAAACCGTCGCGGCTCATGCTCCGTTATGTCGGACGTAAAATCCGATAATTCTTAACCATGGTGTTGTTTATACTACAAAACAAAGGCGTAAGCAGTTACCTAGGAATATTTGGTATCAAGGCTTGGAAGTGTTTGCAGCTATGAAAATGGCGGATGGCGTTTTTTTTTTACTGTGCGTAGACACGGTGAAAATGAAGTGAAGGGATTATATAACCTTCCTCCTCTACACGATGATCGACACGTGGACTCTACCAACCCTAAATATGTGGTTGGGATTGTTTGATAGGACACGGGTACAGTAACCTTTCCCCCGATTTACGAGGTGCCCGTTTCTATTATTGTGGATGGATACAATGTCTCATGAGGATTTTCTTTAGCTTCTTTGCTACGCTTTGTTTATTTTTAATCGACTACGATAATTACTCTAGCATCCGTAGTTACGCCCGCTATACTAGGCTAGGGGGGCATGATGACGTATAGTCTATATCCGGTCACGGACGACTAAAGTCCAATACTAACTTGGCCCGGCATTTAACCGGGCTAAGGGGACTAAACATTTGGGCTCATGAAGGCCCAAGCCCGAATCTATTGATGGAATAGATATCCGATATCTTCTAAATAGGAAGATAATCATCCCCAACCGATTAAGGCAGATCTGCCGAAGGTTGAGGACACGGAACCAACAAGGATTCGTGGTATATAAAGGAATCACATCCCTCGTTTAAGGTAGATCTCGAACCCTAATTCTCCTTAAACCCTAAACGTTACTTACTCTCACGCGGAGGATAATCGTGGGAAACAATCCCACGGTAAGCTATGGTGTCTTTTGTCTTTAGTGCGCATGCTCAGCAACAATTCTCAATTGGTACGAGAGCCGGAGCTCCAAACAAGGAACGCCCAACTTTTGTATCAACATAATCTGTTACAAGTGTGGTGAAAACGTCTCTAGAAATGTCACACGGTGATAACACAAAGTGTTTTAATGAAGTGCGGTGTAAGTTGTCATATGTCACATAACATTGTAAAAGCATAATTGTGGCGAGACATATTGTTCTCTCCACTTAAAGATGAAATGTTTCGTATATGCGTTATCAATAAAATTTCACAAAATCTGACGAGTCTTTTTGATTGAATCGGAAGACACTTTAATTTGTCTTACATGATTCGATCACTTGATAGTCTCGAATGTGATAATACACTTGCTTATTAATATCGATACTTTCGCATCTGACTTGCACAATACAAAAGATATTGTTCGGTATTTGCATTATCAATATAATTCATGGAAAATGTGATCATTTCACTCGATTGAATATAAATACACTTGATTAATATGACTCGATCACTTGAATAGTCTCAGATGTAATAACACTTCTCTAAAACAATGATATTTTTGTGTTTGACTCGCGTAATACAAAAGATGTTCAATACAAATCTGGATATTAATTTCGTAATTGATGAAATGCAAATAAAGAATGGTTACATGGAGTTTGGTTCTATAATATCTAACAGCGCACCCCCATGTACAAACAACTAAGTTGCAACTTGCAAATGTACTCACAGATTTCTATGCAAGAAATAAACACGATTAGTTCACGCTCAAGTTGAAGATATATATGATGAACTGACAGACAAAGAAGTATGCATGTGTTGAATGATTGTGCTTCAAGTTGTTAAGTGTGATATATGAATTTCATAGTTTCTTGTCTTAGTATTGAGTTGTTCTCTAACTAAGTACAGTTTAATGTGAGTTTCTTAAGTTTCAAAGGCAATATTTTTAGTTAGAAGTAATGGTTTAGTGGATCATGCGTATTCCTCTAGTTATTCAACTCATTTGAGATTCTTAGGACGAGTCTTTTTACGCACAAAAGGAATAATTAACAATGGAACGCAAGATATAAAATCCACATGTCCAAGATTTATTGATATTGAGACACACATGAGATGGACTATGCTACATCAATACACACGATGGTGTGATAGTGAGTATGTCATTTTATTCGACGTAGCCATGCACATTTAGAACCAGACGGCACGCATTTGGCATGATTGGGTCATGAAACCGCATTCCTTGGGCAAGTTCTGAGCCATGCTCATCATCTGTCCCATCTGTTGTTGTTGGGTCCATCCTTGCATGTTCATCATCATCTTGATGCCTTCGCACATACACATCTCACCCATGTTCTCAAGCTGCTTGCAGCATTGTTCCATGTGTTCCTGTGCTGGGTTCATGTATGATCCCCCCTGCCTTCGTCCACCTGAGAACACAATAATTACAACACTTGGTCAACACCAATTTTAAAATTTTAGAAAAACTAAAGACCAACTACACAAATGAGTTTGATGCAAAATATTCGATAAGGTTTTTGCAATCAGTTTCCTTAAAATGTTATCTTCAAACATACCAAACATATGTTATCTTCAAACACTATGGTAGCATAAAGTTCTACCTTTAGCGGTGAGGTACATTCTGCAGTGGCTAAGCATCTCCTGCTCAACCATCTTCATGCTACAGTCAGCTCCAGTTTTTTTGCCGAAGGGGACGAGGTTGTCGTCAATAGAGGTGGTGGTAATGATTGAGGCCTCAGCAATGGCCAACATGGCGACAAGGAGGAGGGCTCCTGCAAACACAGCTGAAAATCTGGCCATTGTTGTGATATAGATATGTATTATATAAGTTGATAGATGATTTGGTGCATAATTAATGTGGTATGAAAGTTGGTGTATTTATAGTATAGTTATGAGATTGCATGGTGAATACGTGTGAAATTGCCGGAATACATTTGTTGAAGGGTGGAGGAACAATATTAACACGTCGTGTTGTATGTGTACACATTAATTGGACATTTGTATATTTGTTGTTCTTTAGCTTTCTTTGACGTATGTTTTTCTCAACAAATTGTAAACTGTGTACATACCGGGCTTTTAACATAATATTTTTGTATCGTATTATGTTTATTAAATAAGTTATTTATAAGATGTAAATATTTATTTAGCTTGTCGAGCTTTTTTCTTCGAAGCCTTTCTAATACGTCAAAAAGTAGTTGGTTTTGATAATGAGTTTTGTGTAACTAGTATAACAAAGAAGCTGTATTGAAACACATTATGATTATAATAAGAATTATAGTTCAGCGGGTTAAACTCGTTAGGCTCAATTTGTTTGAATGAGTATATATAAACGAGCTATGATTGTGTACACAAATGAGGATAGATTGTTTGAATGAGTATATATAAACGAGCTATGATTGTGTACACAAATGAGGATAGAGGGGGGATCCAATCAAAAGCAACTAATAATAAAAAGGTTAGAAAGTCATAAAAAAAAATCTATCAATGGCTCTTAATAAAAGTGTCAAAAAAACAAGGTCCATCTCCTTCCCTTTTCTCATATTTCTCATGCCTTTCTCTCTCCTCTCTCATTCTCTCTAAAAACAATCACCAGTACCATATTTATTAACAAAAATTTGAACATTACCACCGGCACAACCTTAATCCCACGACCATCTCTCTCATGCGCCGATGACGACTACCGACCACCAGATGTATTTTAGAGATGGTGATGATGATGATGATACAATTCAGTTGTTATTTAGAGATGATGTATCTAGATGTGATGCTAATGATGCAATCAGTTTCTTGGTTTAAAGATGAAGGTGATGATTGTGGAAAACTAGAAGGGGGGGGGGGGTTGAATAGTTTTACCGATTAAAACTTGGTTTTAAACTTTTTAGATCGACTTATATCAATCTATTTAAACATGTGTGTTGGATGTTGATAGATAAGCATATAAATAAATAAAGCAAAGATAAAGAGTAAGAGGCACAAAATCACAACGCGAGTAGTTATAGTGGTTCGACTACAAGGACACCTTCCTTACCCTAATCCACTCCCCGAGTCACCTACTCGAGAGTTCGTAATCACTTTACAACACAAACTCCTTGTGGCGGAGAAGCCTTCACAACGTCGCCTACTCTTTATCCGGTACAAGCTAGACACCGGGTTCTTCCACGAGGTAGAACCAACCCTATCACAACGTCGCCTACACTTTATCCGGTACAAGGCTAGATACCGAGTTCCATTACAAAGGAGGAACTACTACCCAACACTACACAACACCTATCCCAAAGGAGATCCACTCCTTATGACAACATCAATAAGGATATCAATATCCTTTGATCCAATACTAATCTATCATGTACATCGACATACTAAATCGAATGTACACCCTAGGCACCTTTCGCTAATGCCTTTGACACGACTTCTAGGCACCCTTCACTAATGCCTTCAACACGGACTTTTGGCACCCTTCACTAATGCCTTTGACTTGAATCTTTGGCACCTTTCACTAATGCCTTTGATACTACTTTTTGGCACCTTTCACTAATGCCTTCGTTTTGACCCTTTAAACATCTTTCACCTATGTCTTCGACACAACACTTCTAATGAGAAAGGAAAGAACTATCAACAAGATACCATGAGTAGTCTTGATGATGAAGAAGCTTGGCAACCCATGGACTTGAGCTTGCTTGACTTCAAAAGGTGGTGATCTCGCCTTTAAAAGGAACCTAGAGAATCACACAAAAACAAACACAAACTACATAGAAAGATCCTTTGGATCTGAGGTTAGAGAGTTTACAACACTAAGAGAGAGTGTGTGTGAAAGGGGTGAGTTACAATGAAGAAATGACTCACTATTTATAGACAAAAACATGCTACTGTTCCATATATCCCGCGGATCCCTTGCTTGAGGGATCCGTCTAGTGTATTACTAGGGATCCGTAGGACGCTCCCCCTAGATGGGTTGTGGGTCATGGATCATGGATCATGGGTTGTAGGTTTTGATCCATGGGTATCCAAATAGATACAATGTATCTAGAAGATGCAATGCATCTAGTCAATGGGTCATGGGCTAGCTCCATGGGTCATGGATAATACCCATTATGACTTATGCATGATGTCATGCAATGGGTCATGGGTTATGGATCATGCTCCATGGGTATGGGTCATGGACTTTGGGTTTTACCCAACTACATTAAATTTATTTAGTCAATGGGTCAAACACTTAGACTTCTACCTATTCTATTACCCATTATAATACATACTAACTATGTATATATCTACCCATTATGTAAACACTAGTTGTTGTACATATGCATTACTAAACCATGAAAGCACTATTACTTGTTTAGTGTTTTATATGAAAACGTAAGTGTGTAACATATTGGATTTCACATACATATCATAACACAAACATACTTGGGCGTATAGATGATTTTAGAGAGAGAAAGTGGGATATTCTAGAAAGAGAAACTCATGTAAGGTTAGTGTCACAATTCTCAATTTCCGGTCATTTCTAAAACTCAATATTCATCATATTAGTCATGCATGATTTTTCATTTCACGGTAAACGCATAATTTCATATTAAATAAACGCTATCGCGTAATTAATTATTTTGAACATTTGATCCAATACTTCCAAAATTATTCGATATATTTTATACTCATATTAAGATGATAAAAATATTATTATTAGTTTACCCGGTGTTTTAAATTTATTTCGTATATAAATTATTATATTTACATAATTACGACGGTTTTCTTAAATATTACACGATAATTATTATATCACTCAAATTTTGCAAGAAATGTATTTTTACAATTTTTATGATCTCATTATACTTTACTTTGATCTATTAAAAATTACTTTTAGCTAAAACTACCTTAAATACACTAATGTATATACAAAGTTACAATTTACCTTAACATACTTTCTTTTTACATACAAACAATTATACACAATATAAAAGAAACAAAAAAGTATTTTGAGAATACTTCCCTGGCGACCAAGGGGGTATGCATTATTGAGTTGGTAAAATTTTCTTGATTGTATAGATATATACTCCAAGTAACTCTTTCACTCATTCATTCATCTCAATTAATTCAAAGTTGGTAAAGTTGTGTTTCTCTCTTGGTTCTTCCTCTCCAAAACCGGTCATACATTGGTGCTAGAAGAGATCATCAAAATTTTCCATTATAAAGTATAAACAATCTAGTTATACTCTTATTAAAGGTTTTGAAATAAAAACCTAGAGTGTTTAGGTTTAATCCTTGTCCTTATCACCTCATCAAGTAACTAGTAAGCGTATTTCTTTCATTTTACATCTTTCATTATCATTTCATATGTATTTCATCATTTTTGAGCAAAGCATGCAAGACTTATGGAAATTTATACCATTTTTAACATTGTTTTTAGAGTTTTATACATATAAGTCATCCTATAATTTATCCTTTGTTATATATTAGTCTTGATGATGTCTAGGAACCCATGACACCCTAATAAGGTGTATGGTAGGATTAGAATAGCTTTGGAGTTGTTTTGAAGGGATTGGAATAGGTTTAGTAAGAGAAAAACTCTTTTAAACAAGTATAAATAAGGGTCTGATCTTGTTTTGTATTTCTGGAAAATCCGACAGTAGACACGAATTTTTGGCCTAGATAATTATAAAATATACTTTAAAAGCGAATCCGTGGCGGGCTTGAACGGATTAAACGGAGTTATAACGAAGAAGTTAGGAATTTTTCAAGTTTGACGACGAAATATATCGTCTGAAAATTTCAGCACACTATTTTTGTTGTGTACGAGTCAAAACGAGTCTTAAGCTTTATAAATTATTTCGACTTATCAAAAATATATTAGTATACTGTGATACGAAGCTAAGGCGTATAAAGCGTAAAAGCGAATTTATAACGACTAAAATATACACGTTTTCATAAAATTGCCGTAACTTTCTTATTTAAGAAAAACTATATTATTTTTCCGAGACAAGTGTTACGGTAAACAAGCGACCATATTGAAGGCTATTTTTAACGTTGACGGAGAACTTTTTGTAATGAGATGTCTTCTAATAAAAGTGAGATTACCAAGCATATTTTTCAAAATGACCAACCGTTTGTATAGCGGAGTTGTAATAAATTATTTACGGTTGCTTAAACTTTGCCGAAATTCACTTTTAAACTACATTTGGACAAAATCACCCTACTTAACCTATATTTTTCTTTATGAACGAGACCTCTAGGATGAAAACTTAAATGCCAAAACTTTGAGATTTTGATACAAGCTTTCCAAAACCGTTGAGTTAGTTTCCTAACGTTCGGCATTACCCCATTTTCACGACTAGCTTTGAGGCCATTTTGTCACTTTCATGAAATTTCCAACGACATTATTTTTACTGACGAAAAGTTATAATTTCACAATAAATCATTAAGAAACTATTGTAGGATGACATTTTGACGTAAATACTTGCAAAGTAATTTAAGAATGGTCAAGACGTCAAAAGAGTATTTTTTTGACGATAAGTATTATTTTCAAAACTCATAAGTGGTATAAATATCATCCGGAATGCGTGCATAACATTACATCATGACTTATTGCATATCATATCATTCATAATAGGTCGGTTTGAGATTCACGCTACATTTTGGTGTAACCACTTTTGTCATCGCATCTATTCATCAGGTGAGTAATCACACCCCCCACTACCGTTTACTATATTTTGGGGTGAAATGCATGAACCGTTCTTGAGCTAAATTGTTTACTACTTTTATTAACTAGTTTGACTAGAACTTGTGAACTTGAAACAAATCCTTGAACTTAATTACGAAATTATGACTTGTTAGAACTTATTGACCCGTACATGTTATGACCTTGTCCCAAAGTCTCCCATGTTTGAGCATCACTATAAAGTCTCCGTGTTGGGAGAGTATATCTTTGGGAAGAGGCACCCGGTATATCTTTGGGAAGAGGCACCCAGTATATCTTTGGGAAGAGGCACCCAACATAACTTTGGGTAGTGGCACCCAACATAATTTGGTTTCATCGCGAGCATCCCTGAATTATTATATTTGTGGTACTATATTGTGAACTATTATGACCGCTTATACTTGACTACTTCATACGCTATATTTTGTGCAATGGGTTGTGTACACACAGGTTGCAAGTTTTGTATGTGAACTTGGGAACCGAGTGGATTTACAATTCCTTTGCTTTGTGGACTATTTCCGATAACCGAAACCTTGGACTCTTTCATACGAGTTTTCTTATTTTACTAAACATGTTTACTCACCAACTATTTTCATAGTTGACCCGCTTTTTCTCATGCATTTGGTGATCGTTAGTAAGCTTTTTCTACCCGGTCTTGCATAATGAAGTTTTCACTTGTCACTACAAATCGTTATGTAATAGCACGAAATATTTTGGAATCTAAACTTTGTAATATATTTGCCGATGGACGGCTAAAGGCTGGTATTGTAATGGTGTACTCTTTCTTTTAAATATTTACGTTGGTATGTTCTATTATCTTGTGCTTATGTTCCCTCCGATTACACTGTTTCCGCCTCCCGGTGTGACAATTGGTACAGAGCAGGTTATAGAGAATGCCGAGTTTTCAAAAATAAAAATCACACTATAACAAAAAAAAAAATTATTAAACATTGAACATCATCCGAGTCATCTAGTCCTATCGTTGCATAGTTAATCATAAATTATACATAGCCTGATCAACTATGTCTAATTTATGAAGAACCATCACAATGATAAGAAGTAAATTTAAATCATGTTTAGTCAAGTCTTTTGAGTCTGGTCACCTGAAGTTGCATTGGTCGGGTGGGTATGCATAGCATGTTTTTTTTACGTTCACGTCTACATTACCGTACCTTGTTCATATCTTTCTTTTCCATCTTCGACTTGTTAGACATAGCATGTCCACGATCTGTCATATTTCGATCACTATAACACATTACCACCGTTTCGCACCTCATCGACTTGGTTCGAATGTCGTTTACTCAACCCGATGTTTTGGTCCATCAGGATCATGGCCGCAAGAAACACACGCTGGGAGGTAACAACAACGGCAACCCAAACAACAATGACAATCCAAACAACAACGTCTGGCTGGAATAGCGGATCTACTCACCCAAATTATAACACATCGATGCTAGACGAACCAGCAGGAGAAGGTACTTCAAACGCGGTCATGGATGCAGACTACAAAACTTTCATGACATGCAAGCCAATGGAATTTCATGGTACCGAGGGTGCCATTGGACCGCTAACCCGTTCGAGAATGTTGAGTCGAAACTTAGTATCACAAAATGTACTGAAGAAAACAAGGTTGAGTTCTCTGGCACGGTCTACTCTGGTTAGAGCATTGACACGGTGGAACAACCAACTACGCATAGAGGAAGAGGGGTCGTAAATGCGTTATCATGGGAAGCATTTAAGAAACTACTAACTGATGAGTACTGCAGAAAAGATGAAGTGCGAGAAGTTGGGCGGAATTTTGGAATCACTTGATGGTTGGAGTAGAAGTCGACAAGTACGATCCGCTTCCATGAGTTAACTAGGATGGTTCCTCACATGGTTTCCACCGTGGAGAAGTTGATCGACCGATATATATGGGGATTGATACCGAAATTAGGAGGGCGTCACCTCATCAAACCCAACCACTCATTTGTGGGTATGGCGTCGCTTGACAAATGATGTGATCAGTGCGGAGAACTAACAAAAGCAAATGACAATGGGCCGAAAGCGACGGAGGATCACCGGGAAGCGAAACCGAGGTCGGCAAGACAAGAGGCAATCGAATAACCAAGAACTATGGAGCGACTACCCAGAGCGCAAAAATCGCAGTCCACATCCTTTGTGCACTTTCGATGTAACTATCACCACTGAGGACGCCCTAAGAGTGACAAATGTGGACAGACGGGCCACTCGGCGAAAAATTGCTCAAACAGGGCGGGAATCAAGGCGAGAGAAAGGCATGTTACGAGTGTGGAAGTCTAGATCACCCGCAATACCATCCAAAGGCGAAAGAACTCCCAATCAAGGAGGTAATCGTCCAAACTCGGCATTGGCAATAGAAGGCCCACAAGATCGAACATTGAAGTTCCCCGCACGTCGAGCATTCTATCACGGGTACCGAGGAAGCCCGCAACGCTTAACGGGTACATTCCTTTGAACAACTACCTTATTTCTGTACGACATAATTTTGAGTGCATAACTTCCTTCCAATCTTTACCACGTTCACGACATTGATTAATTTGAGACCTATTGATATCGACCTTAGTTGTTATATATATTTTGTTGATTTGATTTGAATTGTGTAAGCAAATCCAAAATCGAGCGAATCTTTCAAAAGACTTCATTCAAAAGACTTGTTTCCTAGCTTGATCTAGTGGCGATGGTTCTTGTTTGATGAGTTGCGAAAGTCGAGCTAAGAAACAAGTTTACTCAAGTCACTATCTAAAGGTCTTTTGAGGGCTACGTTCGATATTGGGTAAGTTTACCCTATCCAATCTAATCACGGGCACGTACTAAGTTGAATGGGGAACCACATGCGCATGGGCATTGATATGATCATTTAGATGTTAGATGCGAGCATGAACTTTTAGAACTCTTGTCGAGGTTCGGACCATAGTATATGGTTAATCAATCACGAGGACGTGATTCACCGTATGGGAAGAATGTCACAATTCTCAATTTTCGGTCATTTCTAAAACTCAATATTCATCATATTAGTCATGCATGATTTTTCATTTCATGCACGATAATTTCATATTAAATAAATGCTATCGCGTAATTAATTATTTTGAACATTTGACCCGATACTTCCAAAAATTATTCCGATATATTTTATACTCATATTAAGATGATAAAAATATTATTATTAGTTTACCCGGTGTTTTAAATTTATTTCGTATATAAATTATTATATTTACATAATTACGACGGTTTTCTTAAATATTACACGATAATTATTATATCACTCAAATTTTGCAAGAAATGTATTTTACAATTTTTATGATCTCATTATACTTTACTTTGATCCATTAAAATTACTTTTAGCTAAAACTACCTTAAATACACTAATGTATATACAAAGTTACAATTTACCTTAACATACTTTCTTTTTACATACAAACAATTATACACAATATAAAAGAAACAAAAAAGTATTTTGAGAAATACTTCCCCCCTTGGCCGACCAAGGGGGGTATGCATTTATTGAGTTGGTAAAATTTTCTTGATTGTATAGATATATACTCCAAGTAACTCTTTCACTCATTCATTCATCTCAATTAATTCAAAGTTGGTAAAGTTGTGTTTCTCTCTTGGTTCTTCCTCTCCAAAACCGGTCATACATTGGTGCTAGAAGAGATCATCAAAATTTTCCATTATAAAGTATAAACAATCTAGTTATACTCTTATTAAAGGTTTTGAAATAAAAACCTAGAGTGTTTAGGTTTAATCCTTGTCCTTATCACCTCATCAAGTAACTAGTAAGCATATTTCTTTCATTTTACATCTTTCATTATCATTTCATATGTATTTCATCATTTTTGAGCAAAGCATGCAAGACTTATGGAAATTTATACCATTTTTAACATTGTTTTTAGAGTTTTATACATATAAGTCATCCTATAATTTATCCTTTGTTATATATTAGTCTTGATGATTTCTAGGAACCCATGACACCCTAAGAAGGTGTATGGTAGGATTAGAATAGCTTTGGAGTTGTTTTGAAGGGATTGGAATAGGTTTAGTACGAGAAAAACTCTTTTCGACAAGTATAAATAAGGGTCTGATCTTGTTTTGTATTTCTGGAAAATCCGACAGTAGACACGAATTTTTGGCCTAGATATTTAGAAAATATACTTTAAAACGAATCCGTGGTCAGCTGAACGGATTAAAGCGAGTTATAACGAAGAAGTTAGGAATTTTTCAAGTTTGACGACGAAATATATACGTCCTGAAAATTTCAGCACACTATTTTTGTTTTGTACGAGTCAAAAGCGAGTCTTAAGCTTTATAAATTATTTCGACTTATCAAAAATATATTAGTATACTTTGATACGGCTAAGGGACGTATAAAGCGTAGAAAAGCGAATTTATAACGACTAAAATATACACGTTTTCATAAAATTGCCGTAACTTTCTTATTTAAGAAAAACTATATTATTTTTACGAGACAAGTGTTACGGTAAACAAAACGACCATGTTTAAGGCTATTTTTAGCTTGATGGAGAACTTTTTGTAACGAGATGTTTTCTAATAAAAGTGAGATTACCAAGCATATTTTTCAAAATGACCAACCGTTTGTATAGCGGAGTTGTAATAAATTATTTACGGTTGCTTAAACTTTGCCGAAATTCACTTTTAAACTACATTTGGACAAAATCACCCTACTTAACCTATATTTTTCTTTATGAACGAGACCTCTAGGATGAAAACTTAAATGCCAAAACTTTGAGATTTTGATACAAGCTTTCCAAAACCGTTGAGTTCGTTTCCTAACGTTCGACGTACCCCATTTTACGACTAGCTTTTCGAGGCCATTTTGTCACTTTCATGAAATTTCCAACGACATTATTTTATGACGAAAAGTTATAATTTCACAATAAATCATTAAGAAACTATTGTAGGATGACATTTTGACGTAAATACTTGCAAAGTAATGTAAGAATGGTCAAGACGCGTCAAAAGTATTTTTTTTGACGATAAGTATTATTTTCAAAACTCATAAGTGGTATAAATATCATCCGAATTGCGTGCATAACATTACATCATGACTTATTGCATATCATATCATTCATAATAGGTCAGTTTTGAGATTCACGCTACATTTCGGTGTAACCACTTTTGTCATCGCATCTATTCATCCAGTGAGTAATCACACCCCCTTTTTACCGTTTTACTATATTTTGGGGCAAAATGCATGAACCGTTCTTGAGCTAAATTGTTTACTACTTTTATTAACTAGTTTGACTAGAACTTGTGAACTTGAAACAAATCCTTGAACTTAATTACGAAATTATGACTTGTTAGAACTTATTGAACCGTACATGTTATGACCTTGTCCCAAAGTCTCCCATGTTCGGAGCACCACTATAAAGTCTCCGTGTTCGGAGGTATATCTTTGGGAAGAGGCACCCAAGTATATCTTTGGGAAGAGGCAGATATCTTTGGGAAGAGGCACCCAACATAACTTTGGGTCGTGGCACCCAGCTTAATTTGGTTTCATCGGTAGCATCCACGAATTATTATATTCGTGGTACTATATTGTGAACTATTATGACCGCTTATACTTGACTACTTCATACGCTATATTTTGTGCAATGGGTTGTGAATATACAGGTTGCAAGTTTTGTATAGGTGGAACTTGGGCCTGAGTGGATTTACAATTCCTTTGCTTTGTGGACTATTCCGATAACCAGAAACCTTGGACTCTTTCATACGAGTTTTCTTATTTTACTAAACATGTTTACTCACCAACTATTTTCATAGTTGACCCGTTTTCTCTCATGCATTTCAGGTGATCGTTAGTAAGCTTTTTCTACCGGGTCTTGCATAATGAAGTTTTCACTTGTCACTACAAATCGTTATGTAATAGAACGAAATATTTTGGAATCTAAAATTTGTAATATATTTAGATGACGCTAAACAGTATTGTAATGGTGTACTCTTTCTTTTAAAATATTTACGTTGGTATGTTCTATTATCTTGTGCTTATGTTCCTTAGTTACACCTCGTGTTTTAAAGCCTCCGTGGTGTAACAGGTTAGATTACCAAAGAACATCCAACCCTCTACCTTGCAAGGTAGATGGTATTTATAGGTTACAAACTAAACGACCTCCTGACGGCCTGTGGATCGGTATACAGTGGGTAAAGACCGTCCTTCCTCCGCGTGTTGCACTAGACTAATTCTAAGCTAATCACTTACTAACAACTATCATAATAACCGATATGTCTCTGAGCTAACCTAAGCTAGATTATACTTGGGGTGACCGATGCTTTACAATAGAATTTCCAATTCCTAACAATCTCCCCTAAAGGAGGTCACCCCATGAATTACATTGTGAATCCTAGCATTCTAATAAATCTTGATCTTGAGCTCGATACTCTCTTCATCAAAGTATTCAAACTATGTGCTTACAGAGTGATTTCATCATTATTCAACTACAATGTATGTTTAAATGGAGGTTATTGAGTGATCCACCTTGATGACCTTTTGAGCATTACTAGAGATCATCATCCACTGCAACTCTCAGCATCACCCATTGTTGTGTTGCCGCCAAAATGATGTTGTGACATTGGGACCGACATGCTCACATTCGGATCATGATTTCTTCTTATCAGTATCGAGCTTTCGTTAATTCATGATATTGGCAGGTAGCGTAAGCATGTAGTGATAATATCGAGTCATTGATGCACTAATCATGATTTCTTTGGGTGAATGTGTTGTGTGAGCATGCGGCTCTGGATTGACCGCTCCATTACGATCATTTCAAGCGTCGGGGTGTACCGCATAAACAGCGGTTAGCAATAAACGTGCGAAAGTGTCTTTGATCATTTTCGTTGAATTGAGGTACACGCACCACGGTTCCCCGTTGATCAGTACGCCTTGCCGTGATCGGGTATAATTCAAGAATTTCCTTGGGGGTTTCGCGGTATTTGCTCTAGTCGTTCTCAAACCGAACGTCTCAAAGAAGACAACATGTAGTGAGTGAATCAGCGAAATGAGGTTCACCGATTGATGAAAAGAGATTTGAAAAACAATCGTGTATTGCTCAATAGAAATTGTTTTTGCAATAAACGAAGGTTTTAATGAAAATCAATTATCAATCATAAACACCTTTTATTTTGAGAAATAAGTACACGGTCGATGTGCTAAAGAAAAGAGTTTTAAGCACAACGACCGGTTTTTCAAAGGTATCCGTCAATCAATAACCTAAATCAGGATTGATTCAAAAGATTGAATCGCTCCATTGTTTCACGTCGCCCAGTTGTCACATGGTTGATCTATTGGATATATCTCATGCCACCTACCGGAGCTTGTTTGATTTTGGCTCCGAAGGCTTTCCATCTTCATCGTGAATATGTATGCATATCACTTAGATGTTCTGGCAACACCACAAGGATAATGCGTAGGACTCATAATATATAATCTCTCTTTCCACATTGTATGAAACAGAGAGTCTTTATTGAAAGTGTCCTAAAGAGATTTATATGATGATCTCGTGGCTCTAGACTCAATTGTGCACATTTGGTTCCTATGCCGGAGACTAGGGAGAGGGTCTCCTTCTTCAATATCAACAATCTCTAAAAGAAAGTCGATAGATTATGTAGGTTCCCCGTGAGAATGAAACAAGCCCTTTTAAGAGGAACTTGAGTATCTTGGGAAGATTAGTGCAGTACGTCACTGGGTCCATGACGTCTTGTCTTCAATACCAGTGTTACCTAAGTAAACACTAGTAGCATATGTATTGAACCGGTTTCGCCTAAGGTTGAATTAATGGAGGGCTATTTCTTTTCGCCCTTTTCTCATTCATTTCTTTTTCATTCTTCAACCCCTTCAGTGCTTACCAAAACTTCATTAATAGAACCTTTTTGGGTTTATTCCAGTTCTAGCTCTGTCTCAGTTGGCACTCTTCCCATTTCTCACTTTTCTCCTTTTTTCAATATACCTAAGGACTCTACACTATCTAGTGGATTGTCCCTGGGTAGATCCCTCCGGTTCTGGCGGATCTTGGGAACTAATACCTAACCTAACCATCCTTATAACACCATGAAAAAGTAAATTGGTCGATCTTTTGGTACAGTTCATTCTTCCTTAAAACCAATTGAAAAATCATTTGGAAACACAATCAAGGTACTTGTGATACTAGATCGAAGCACTTTGTACCTTAATAGTTTTGATCATTTAGAAAACCTCCCCCTCAACACGTGCATATGATTTTTAGAAAATGTTTAGCACATGGAGGCAAGAGGACTTTGAAATATTTTCTTTGATCACAATTTTCATAGAAAAAGCCATTTGATTTTATTTGGTAAATTCTCCCCACATATGTGCGTAGAATATTTGAAATCATTTTGACAAATAGAGGAAAGAGACCTTTGAAGTACTACCACGATTACCAAACATTTAGAAACCATTTAACACACAATCAAGGTACCTTATATAAAAGCATGGAAAACTTTGTACCTTGAAGGTTTGAATTACTTTTGAAATGCTCCCCCTTAATATATGCTTCGAGATTCGAAAATAGTTTAGCACATATTAGAGAGCAGCATGCACTTTGAGATAAAAATGGTCATATTTTATCATCTTTCATATTTATATCACATTTTCTCCCCCGATCAAAATTTCAAATCCTTTGAGATTTTGGATCTCAAGTGATTTAAATATGTATGAGACAAAACATTTTTTGGAGAAAAATGCATCCAATTTTATATGATCGAGAAGTGGACAACATTGAAGTTCCTTTTAGACACAAAAGGAAACCACGATACATAACCTAACACTATTACATGCATTATAGTTGTTCATAGTTTGTACACCACATATTACACATAAATAATACAAAGCAGAAACTACTTAGGAAGATGTCTTCATTCAGTTCTTTGAAATAGTTCGTAATGACCTTCACGAAGTCTACCACCAACAAAACTTTCAAGGCTGTGGAAGATCATTCGAGTCTTAAGTCTTCGCTTGATTGCAGCAATGAAATCTTCACACCTCTTTAAGTCCTCATCGGTCAAAATTTTGTTTTGTTCCACGGCCGGATCAACTCGATTTCTTTCACTCTGGATTTGATTCTTCTTGACCATCTTGAGAGTACCATCACCGAATTTGTAAAGCTCGCACAATCTCATCGACATGCGAGTCCCGGTATGCTGCCGTGGAAGAGGGACGGCTCAGGGGGTGTCAAGCACTCTATAGTCGTGGACAAATTCATGTCCCGGCATTCCATTGTGGCCTTGTTAAATTGACCCGAGTCCGGTAGCTTTCCATCCCAGCGAAAGTCCTCAACCCGTTTGGATGACTAATCCTCGATCCGAGAGATTGGCGGCGAGAGAGCTTTTCACGAGCGGGGGTGATCAAGGTATCCATGAAGGTTCGAAGGTAGAGGTCTTCAAAATCATTGGGCATCCGATGCTTGAAGTCGTTCTCTTCAATCACATGATCCTTTTGGTCTGATCTTCTAAGAACGATCTTCTTGGATACTCATAGCCATGGATTGGGAAGATCTCTACACCGATAACACTTAGAATTCGTAGCTTGGATCTAACACCTTTTCGTCTTTTCTCTGCTCCATGTCTCTCGATGTAGAAATTCTTCTTTTGTACCACCGGTGAAATACCATATGAAGCGGCAATGTCGTACTTTTGTTCTTCGTCGACCCGAATTGATCAGGAACCATCTGTTCAAGTCCCGATCGAGTAGGTAGCACTTTCATCTTTGAGATCGATAAGGCTGGTCTTCTTTCAATAGTATGAGCACAAAGATAGTCTAGGTCATGGTTGAAGAAGAACTCAGACTGAATGGTCATTTGTCCCGGTTCACCACCGAGAGGAAGAGGCTTGTTCACATTAAGCGGTGATCACCGCTCCTTGACTTGATCATTCAGCATCCTATGACATTCTTCCATCTGGTATTGTAGTTGATTGGCATCCAAGTGAAAGACCTTGACAATTTCAAAAGCTTGTCCTTCAAGATCCTTGAGTGATTGCCGCGATTCCCCTCGTTCACAAAACCACTTAATGAAGCGCCCATATCTCCGGTGGCATGAAGTAGAGTCTTCATCGGAGTTTCATAATTAGTAGAAATTGTGAAAGCCCGGTTGTTGTCAAGGATCATCATGTCGGTCTCTGGATAGACCATGAGGGTTACGGTGAATGAGGTATCTCTTCGGTAGCCAACTTGAATTGTGTCCTTTGAAGGTGCCACTCTAGATGTGTTAGGCGTTCTCCGACGCGTATGTATCAAACCATTCATCTTGATCGGCTTAGGAATATGCTTGGTGGATGCATCATCTTCATCGATTCGACTCTTGAATCAACAGTTGTCCAAGCCGCAAATTTCTTTCCGAGTTCCCTTTCTCCGGAAGGACTAGATTGATTGGAAGGTTTTGGTGGTGATGATGGTGGTTGTGGTGAAGGTGTAGTAGTTGTGCCTCTGAAGTTCCACCGATTACCGAGCTCCGGCTCCTCGGTTGGAGGTGGTGGCTTGGGACCTCCGACTTATCGAGTTTTCTCCGAAGCGGTATTTCTTTTCTTCTTATTATCCCTTTCTCGTACATCTTCCACAAATTCGCGATAATTGTCACGTCTTATTGATTCCTCGGCGCCGTATAGTTTCTTATGTGTATCGTTCAAATGCTCTCTCGCATCGTACATTCTTCAGAGAGGCGATCTCATATCGATATTGGCAAGTCTTTAAATCGTTGAAGTAAGCTGGCCTTCATTGCCCATTCAACTGCATCTTTGATATCATCTTCTACCGCCTTTGTAATAACCTCATTGATTTTAAAATTCTCCAGCTTTTTGACACGACTATCAAGATTATTGATGGCGATAGGAAAATGCTTCTCAATGGTTGCAATACGAGTCATGGCCTCTTTGAGCAATTGTTCGCTTGTTTTGTGCGGAGAAGGTGAAGCGAGGAGGTGGTGGCCGGAGGTAACGATATCGAGCTGTAATCACTGGTTCAAGTGATTGAACATTAGTAGGATCGAGTGGTGGAAGTGCGGTTGATTGGCGGAGTTTGGGTGGTGGAAGTGCGGTTTAAGAGTAGGAGCGGAACATTGGCGGGATTGTAGAAGTGTCTTGTTGTATGTTGATGGTGAACATGGACTCTACTTCATCTTTCTCCTTACCTTGCTTGAGTCGGTTATCGATAATACGTGGGTTTGTCGTTTATGAACCGATCACCAAAGAGATGTCCGTATCAAGATTCTTCAAAGAGGGTAGAGAGTCATTAGACGATTTGGTTCTTCCAAGTGCACGGACTCATCGGATCTTGACTCAAGGTTCTCTGTGAGACATGTTGCAACTCTTCCTCAACATTTTGCTCGGATGGGTATCACTTGATGCAAGAGTTTCTTCTTGTGTTTGAGATACCTCCTTTTCCGATCCGGAGTTGTTCTTGAGTGATGCGATTCAACACTTCTTTTCTTCAACTCAAATTGAGTTGTAGTTCTTGATGGTGAAGAGGAGAAGGTCAGAAGCATGTGAGTAGCTTGTTCTACACCAACAATCCCTTTCCCTTTGTCTTGTGTGATAGGTGTTCTTTGGTGAGGCACTTGTTCAGGTTCTCGTAGCACTACTCCTCCAATTGGTGCTCTCACATTCTGACTTTCTAGGCTTTCCTTGATTCCTAGTTGCAGAGCAGCATCATCTACATCAATCAAACTAGTATCACCCTCGAAACCTCGGTTTCCTCAACATTTCCCTTTACCACTTCCTTCTTCTCTTTCTTTTCTACTTACGGGTTGTGGTGTCAGTAGGTTGTGACCTTTTAAGTCCCTTTTAGGAAGAGCGGCATATGAAGATTTTGATTACGAGGTAGACTTGGCGACTTTGGTTTGTGGTGGAGTGGGATAGACATCATCATTAACACCGGATCTCAAGCCCTTTTCTTGTATAGTTTGAAGTAATCCGTCTTCTTAATATCGTCGGTGAGAAGACTATCGGAATTGCTAGACCAAAGATCTCCTTATCCATACCTTTAGGAACATATTTAAGGTTACCGAAACAAATTCTTCCTTGGCATTATGAAGGACTGATTCACTCCTAGGATTGAAGTTGTGAGTTTGTTGCAAGTATTGGATGACAAGTTTGAGAATCGATACTAGGGATCACAAGTTTGTTAACTTTGTTTCTACCCGAGCTTTATTCGAAAGTTCGTTCTATCAGTGATAAATGTGTTCATTGACAACGAGAATTCTTCCCAAATGTGTTCAGTTACATTAACATTCAACCCATTGACTATACCCCATAAAATTTGCAAGACGGGAATCCTTACTTTATCAAACCGGATGTTTTGCACGACAAGCATAAATTGAGAGCTGTAGTCATTGCTCTCGGGGTTGATACATATGTCCCGTGATGATGTCAAAGCCCTTAATATCTGACTTGATAACCTAAACCAATCGAAAGACTATTAGCTCTTCCGCACTAGGTGGAGGTTAGGTTAGTATGGTGGGGTTCTGAGGGTGTGATTCCAAGAGCCTTCTTTGAGAATATCCGAGTTGATTACAAATTCCTTATCATCCGACAAATTTGCAAGTGTAATGAGTTGTGATATTGTCATATTTAATGGTGTTCTAGAATTGTTGGATGTAAATGGTGGGAATTGTGCATTGCTTGGTTAGGCCTTTGAAGAAGTTAGTGTTTTTGAGGATATCAATTGACACTTTGAGGATTGGATTTTGTTGCAGTTTTTGCATGTCCACATAACAGTTACTTTTTCCTATCTCTACCCATTTATCTTTAGAAAGGATTTCGTTGTCTGTATGCACTTTGGGTGGAGCAGAAGATGCAATGTTCTCGGCTGAGGTTGTGTTTGCGATTGAAGATCTAACGATACACACAAACAACAGCAATGATTGAGAGCATGTTAGATTATAGATGGTTAGTTAGGAAACATTGAATACACCCTTATGTCATAAACACTATAACTTAGTAGTTTAGACAGAGCTCCCATAAGCATATTGAAAAAGATTGAGTGGCATTAAAGAGTTTTTCTAGGTACAGGTTCTATTTGGCATAGTTTTCGAGAGACAAGTTGTTTTAGTATCAAATTATTTAAATGCACAGTTGCTATTAACAATTTCATGAGACAAGATGTGGATGATATAGCAGGTTATTTGAGACAAGTTGTCATACGAAGTTACTACAAGAGGAACCAGGTACAAATTTGCTCAAACAAAGATGTTATAGCATGTTGCTAAAAGTATGTTGTTAAAGCAAGTAAATAAACCTGAATCAAGTCGCTAATCATGAAATTGCATAGCAAGTCAGCCTTGAAATAATTTAACATACCAAGTCGCCACTAGAACAATTAGCCATCAAGTCACTAAACTTGTAAAACATAAGTCGCTATAAAAAATGATAGAACCAAGTCGCTATACGAGTAACATCATGCAGACTTGTAAGTACAAGTCGCTACCAACTTTTAATGCGATAAGTCGTCACGAGTTACATAGGTAAGTCGCTAAGTAAGAATAAGCAAACTAAATCATACCAAGAATATTGGTAAATTGCTACCTAGAACACTCAAGCAAACTCGCTACGAAGAAAACCTCTAAGTCGCCATCAAGAACATATTCTACGCAACTGACAAACAGCACCAACCAAACAATCATTCAACACAATTACATGAGCACACTTAACAAGCTATATAATCGGTTACAAATAATCATCAAACAAACTTGCAATCGACAAATAACATCAAACTCAACACTTTCATCGACACTCTAAAGACGCAACGCAATAACCATTAATACAATCCAATAACTCCTAGACATCCATCAAACACATGAAAAATGATTCCATTAGAGCATATTCATTAGCAAACCTACGTGAGAATCAAGTGATACGGATCAAATGAACGGTGGGATCTGTGTAAAAAGCTGTGTTAGTCTAGCATCTACGACATATAATTGAGAGCAGAGAGTGTAAGATGCAAAACATACCACTTCTAAGTCGCTAGCTTGAAATATAAACGAGAGAGAGAAAAACACAAGTAGTCAAAGAGTTTTTGAAATAGAGAATAGAGAGAAGTAAGTCGCTATGGTATGAGGAAGGATATTTTACAAGAATACCAACATGACGCTTTCAGTCCTTGTATTTTTGAGACCCGATAATTAAGTTGCTAGAAAATAAACAAGTTGCTAGGGGTTAGCATAGCAAGTCGCTAACATATCATCTTATGTAAACAGGATATTTTCAGTCCATGAACATATCTGATTGCAAACTATCACATAGCACACATATCATAATAAAGATGACACAATAGTATAAGCAACCTAACACATTGGAGAACAAGACAAGACAAAGACCTGCAAATGAGCACCTAACAATTCTGCATATGAGCACTTAACAATTGTGCAGATATAAACGAGATAGCTTGTAAAATTCTCCCCCTCAATCAATGTCACCAAAGACCATTGATTGAATTAAGCCCACTTGTGATAAAAACAGGAATATATCATTTGTTCGAACTTCATCTTTGATCCCGTATCATTATTGAATGATATTTCTAGGACCGTAGATGTTATCGATAACAAAGGATATATTCCTTATTGATTCGAGGTAAATGACTAAAATTATGAATGAAAGAAAAAGAGAAAAAATTTATACATATATTTAATTTTTTTTTTTGAAAGAGATTTGTACACAGATTTATAGGAGCGAGTCCAGATTCAAGTCGAATAGGAGTCAAAGCACAAGGTACGTCAGTTCTGGCAAGCAACCATTCTAGAGTGAGCAATATTCATTTCAGATGGAAACCAAGTCATGAAGTTCCTGATTGAGTTGAGCATTGTATACTGAAAAAGGCGAGAACACATTGCACTAGAAGCACATGTAGTATTGCAAATAGATGAGTTAGTGGCATAAGTAGTCTCACTATTGGATGTTGTATTGTTTGATCTAGGCATATCATTGGTGGAGATCCCTTTAGGTTCACTATTCTTGAAGAGTTTTCCTGTGGGAATCCACTTAAGGCAAGATCTAGGTATGTAAGTCGGTTTCAATCGTAAACTTAAATAGTGCGGTACGCCCGTGGGAATCCATTTGAAACAGCTGGTAGTAGATTTGGGTGTAGGCACAATCCTCTTTTGAATATTAATCCTCTTGTAATCATTGGGTTTCTTAGGGGATTGATCTGACATTTGATGCTTCTTATGAGAAGTAGATGAACTCCTAGTATTCTTGATCTTAGAACTTTGAACATTAACCTGAGGTTTGTTATTCATCATATCAGAACGAAGTAGTGAAGTATTGGTTTTGACAAAACAATATTCGCATCAACTTGGGAGGCAAGCCTAGATTTCGATGGTTTAAATCCTTCAG
Source organism: Chrysanthemum makinoi (assembly GCA_910596185.1). NCBI lineage: Eukaryota > Viridiplantae > Streptophyta > Magnoliopsida > Asterales > Asteraceae > Chrysanthemum > Chrysanthemum makinoi. The sequence continues at coordinate 263,820,210 of OU343223.1, forward strand.
TTCTAAAAGCATTAATTCGTGCCTAACTACGGTATGTTTTGAGTTGTTACGAGCATTGACTTCCCCAAGGTTGATGGTTTTGCAAACTTAGTGTTCACCCTATTTCCAATAGATTTCCTAAGTTCATTTTTAAGGCAACAATATTGAAGCTCTTATCCTGAATTTGGGCTTTGAGGGCATCAATGTCGGCCAAAAAGAATTTGTTTGATCTATCAACTTGGAATCGTTATCTAATAAGTTCTTTCTTAAGGACTTATTTTCTCTTAATAAGTTGGATACACATAAAGCCAATTCATCATTCCTAGATTTAAGCTCACTACTCATCTCATGGTTAGGATTACTCATCCTAAGATTGCATTTCTTATGCAGATCGAGTTGACATTTCGGGTTGCATATGGTTGAATCTTTGTCCGAATCGGGTTTTAAGTGATTAATTTCAAAGAATTCTCGAAATTTGGAAATTCGGATTAATGCAAGATTTTGTAGCACGAAAACTTTATTCCTTTTGTTGTAATGCAATTTCCAGGGAAATACATTATTTTTCAAGAATTGAGTATTTGTTTGAAAGTTCATCATAAGCCCCTTTTGTTATCATGTCATTTGTTTTAAGGATTTTAGATTCAGACTCAACCAAGACACATTTATCGATATCATTATCAAAGATAGGGTCAGTTAAGGGTACCTCAATGCATGACACTTGTTCATTTGTTGGTATGGCATCTGTATTTACCTCATGCACTGCGGATTTCTTGACATGTAGCGGTTTCAAGTTTTAGGACTCGAGCCTTTGTGTTGGTCTACCCAATTACATCATTCGTTTTAGTTTGAAATTCCGGATCGGCATTAGCAACATCCGTTCTTTCAACTGAGCCATTACCCAACATATCACAACTATCCTTTAATTTTCCATGACTCTCATTCAACTCATTCAAACAATCATTCCTTTGAGCAGCATCCTTAATGTAGACTTCCACATTATTCATGAGTTGGATATATGTGTTGATGTACTCATGAATTTCCATTCGGTGTGTTTCTTGAATGAAATTCGGTCATGTATTGATCAAAGTCGTGAGAATATTCCCTTTGATAAACGGTGAAATTGGTTGTAGATAACTTGAAGTGCAACATTAGAATCATCAATTAATACCTTCTCATTGGTAATTTGAAGCTTCAGTTGTTGTAAGTTAACACAGACTTTTCAACGTAGGTAAGTCTTGGCGAAAGAGAGCACAGCATGTTCGACTCATAGGAGTGGATATAAGTTGTGTAAGGTCTTTGATGAAGTAATTGAACGACTCAATGTTGCATTCATAATGCATTGTATCATGGGTCATTGATGAGTGTGATTCGTTGAAGTTTGAATCAGAAGGTGAAGAGTTTTGATCATAATTTGTTGAATCAATCAAGGTAGAACATTCGAGAAAATACAACCCAGTTTCATTGTTCGTGAGGTAGTATAAAGTTCAAGCACTTTGGTGATGAAAGGATCGATGATGTAAGACATTGTGGGTGGGCACGAGTATACGCATGAATGTCCTCATTTCTGAGTGGAGATGAGTGTAGGTATGTTGGTAGACATGTTTGAAGATAACACGGGATTTTATAACTCAATGATTAAACCGGGAAATAGATTCTTTCACCGGATTTTACTAAATCAAGAGAAAACCTTATTACACACAAGAGTCAACCAAGTCGCTAATAATCCTTGAACCAAGTCGCTAAGTACTAAGTTGCTAAGTAATAACAAAACAAGTCGCTAAGTACCCAAGTCGCTACAAATTTTGACAGCAAGTCGCTATGCACCAAGTCGCTAAAATGTCAAGTCGCTAAATAGCAACTCGCTAGCACCAAGTCGCTAAGAAACTTAAAGAACAAATCTCTAACAAAATTGAAAGCAAGTTAAACTACCGTTACACAAGTCAAGCTACCGTGAGTGCGAGAATCCACTAAGTGTATTGTTTGTCGGCTTGTCTCAATAGACAAGTCGCTAAGCACCAAGTCGCTACCAAAACACACTACAACTCGCTACCGTTTTACAAACCAAGTCACTACCAAGAAAAGAAGTCCAGTAGCTCAAGTCAGCTAGCTAGAAAAACTTTAAAAACACACTTTTCAATCCAAAACAACCCAACCACGATGATTCAAGCCTTCCAAATCAAAACCTAAACACTTGTGATGATCCTAAACACAAAAGTACAATCAAAATCCAAACTTTAACACTAGAAATCCACGAAATGATGCAAAAACCACTAAACTTTCTCAAACTCAAAAAACCACCTAAAAACCACTAGAAATCCAAAGATATGTAAGAGATGATCTAACCATGGCTCTTGATACCATTTGTAACATATTGGATTTCACATACACATCATAACACAAACATACTTGGGCGTATAGATGATTTTAGAGAGAGAAAGTGGGATATTCTAGAAAGAGAAATTCATGTAAGGTTAGATTACCAAAGAACATCCAACCCTCTACCTTGCAAGGTAGAGGGTATTTATAAGTTACAAACTAAATGACCTCCTGACGGCCTGTGGATTAGGTATACAGTGGGTAAAGACCCATCCTTCCTCCACGGTGTTGCACTAGACTAATTCTAAGCTAATCACTTACTAACAACTATCATAATAGCCGATATGTCTACGAGCTAACCTAAGCTAGATTATACTTGGGGTGATCGATGCTTTACAATAGAATTTCCAATTCCTAACAAAGTGTGTTAGTAAACTATTGGCTCAAACCATTTACGTATTTTATTTGTTTCGTTAAAATGATTTTACGTTTGTTATCGACAAAATATTAGAAGATCGTAAACTATAAATAAACGTTTTTACGGCTTATTTGTATTAACAATCTCCCCCTTTTTGTTGATGACTAAACAAAAGATTATTTTAAGGAAAAACTAAAATTCGTAAAAGTTTGAATTGGAGTTTTTACTCTCTTCTCCCCCTTTTTGTCGAAACAAAAAAAGCGTCGAAAAGAAACTAACACATTGTTTTAAGAAAAACATGTGAAAAAAAATAATAATAAAAAAATAAGAAAAATAGAGAGTAAGGGAAGAGAAGGATTCTCGTCTTAGCTCCCCCTTGACCGGTCCATCCCTTTGTGAGGGCGTCAAGTAATTAGAAAGACTAATCGAGTGCTTTGCAATTAAGTTTGCAAATGGTTTCGTCTTTTTGACGAACATGCTCCCCCTTGACGAGTGCTCCTTTGCAAAGAGGACGTCAAGTAATGTAATCCTATGTGAATGGTATTTCAAATGATCTTGCAATGTTTTGCTTTGACAAGAAACTCCCCCTAGCTAAGGGTGTCAAAGTCTTCATGTGTATATTAAAAATCTACAAAACAAAGGTTAGAAAACAAGTATATAATGCATAATTTCATGCAAATAAAACATAAGTTAGTAATAAAATTGTCTTTTGTTGCACGAATCCCACGGTTCCTCCTTTGGAGGGATCCGTCTAAGCTAACATGAGGGATGTAACACCCTCAAATCTCGGTACAGCGGAAGACTTAATCAAGTTTTCGGGGCGTTACTATTGGATGGGTATCGCAGTAAAATAAAAGATAACCATTTAACCATTTAAAACCAATCCCAAATCAAATATTCCAATATTTAATCCGAAGATATAAATTTTAGGCCCAAAACATAGTTTAACAAAATGATCCTTGAACCACGCCTCCATGCCAAGCTTCCACACATCAAGTAATCCAAACATCTCTCAAATACCTGATAAATCATGCTAAAAGGTCATTTCTACTGGTGAGTTCATAGGTTTAAGTTCAAAAAAATCATAGTGGACCAATAAGAGTTGATTTGCTATGCAAGACCTAAGATATATAAACACCGTTTTCACACCGATCCATGCCGGATCACCAATCATAACACATCGCATCCGAGGACAAATCGAGCTTCGCGACTCTAGTCCGGCTTGTCGTGGCAAAATCTAGAACAATTTCCAACCCCGGACTAGGTCGATGTAAAAGTCTATTCTTAGTTAGGAACGGCTAACCTAAACTAAGGAAACAACTACCACACATCTATCTAAATAGTCAAGCATATAAGCAAATCCAAAATAGTTTTCACGGTCCAAAAACAACACAGCATGATTCTCACCCCAAAATAATTCAAAACGTAGTTAAAACGTATATAAAAGTGGGGCTATGAAACTCACCTCAAGCAATCAACGCACAATCAACGCACAAATATCAATAGCAGAAGATAACAGAAATCACAGCACAACAACTATCGACTCGGCATAACCTATTAATGTAGACCGACTTTAATACACATATTCCTCAAAATCAACGTTATCTACCCCAATATATTCCATTTCTTTATTTCCAAAATCGTCTCGTTTCACCATTAATCCTAGTGTTTGGTATCCTCATGTGGGGTGTATCGACTCAATATGATGCCATGAATGCACTCAAACAACCAATATATAACTCAATGCGACACAATGAGACCTCTAAACGATAAGCTCCATAGTTCAATGAGTTTCGGAATAAATATTAGACCTTATCGAATTCGTCAACTCGATAAACTCATTCATTTATTCGTGTCGCTTATTATCCCATAAATAATTCGTATCCTAAAGAGTCATAAGGATAAGTCACCCATTAATAGGGTTACCCAACGTACCTAGCGGGCTCTTATTAGATTCGTCAACCTAATAAGTCCACTACCCACATGGATCAACACTATTAATGATAGGTTATCCGTAACCCATGCACACATAACGCAAATAAATTATTTATTGATAAACGTGTACTCGAAACCATAATTACTTATTTATTATAAAACCTTTCCAATTTAGTCGTTAGTTTCCGTTTAAAACTAATAAATAACAAGATAAATCTTGTTATTGATATTTTCTTGGTACAAAAGCCCATTATTATTTACATTTCATAGTTTTATTATCATTTTCATATATAATATATATTTCATCAAATCCCATTATAAATCTCATAACGTTATTCGTTTCGAGTCCACAAGCACGAGTCATAACTTCTCGGCTTTTAATCAATCAATTGTCCAAATTATACTAAAGTCCATGTTACGGCTTTGTCGGAGTCAACTATTGAATAAAAAGTCAAAGTGCGCCAGGCGTAGCTCAAAGTCAACAATATATATATCAAGTCCATAATTAATAGTCATAGCGTCGCAATTCAATCCCAAACCAACTCAAAACAATCTCGCCAACCAATCAATCAACCAATTATACTCAAAACCAATGTTATGACCCTAATGGTCATGACGGTGCCGTGATCAAGACCACGTGAACCAAACAAGCTTCTAAAAGCTTTTCGGCTCCACGCGTCTCATCCAAACCTCAACTAAACCAATCAATAAGCTACCAAATCGACCCGACTCGGACCCAAGACCCAAGTGGATCTCGTACGCTCCTCATGAGCTACGTACGAGTCCAAGGTGGCTCGTCCACTATTCCAAATCCATCCAAACACAACCAAATCAATTCTACAACACTCAAATCCAATCATTCAAGCTCCAAAAACTAACCAAACACAAAACCCATCAACTATTTTTAACCAAGAACATGCAACTAAACCCTAAAATGCAAAACCCATCAAATTAATGCACCACACATGTACCAAACACTAATTACTTGTTTATTTCAACACTAATTAGCTTTAATTTCATGTTCCACCCAAAAGCCTCAAACATTGTTCATGGGTCGAAACCCTAGAATTCAATTCATGGCTTTTTATAGCCTAATCAAGCTCAATACATGTTCCTTTTACCTTATTTAATCACCAATTGCAAAAGCCCTTTGAAATCTTTTGAAACCCTAAAAGTACGAATTTTAATTCTTGAATTTGGAGGTGTTAATGAAGTCCAAATTGAGGTATGATATATGGTTGGAAAGAGGAGAAAGAGATCTTGCTTTTGGTGGTGGAGGTGGTGGTGGACCGCGCGCCAGGAGTGGCGATGGTGGCGGAATATGGCCCGTGCCACTTAGTGGTGGTTTAGGGTTTTTAGTGAGAGAAAACTAGAGAGATAAAGTAGTGTGTGTGTTTTCTAGAGAGAGAAATGAAAGGTGGAAGTGAGGCTTGAGTGTGGTATTTATATTCATGAGCTATGGACCTCAAAATAAATAAAAATGAGGGGGGCCGGCTACAACTAAAAAGGGAGGTTTCGGGTTGTAACTTTTCGTATCTAGCTCGTTTACCCATTCCCGAGCTCACATATCGATCCCCGAGTGTCCCCGACATTTATTTTACTTTCCAACATCGTTACTTACGTTTTTCCACGAGTTTTGACTATTTATTTGTCAATTTTAGAGTTACGGTCTAAAAGTTACAATAACTCTTGTTTTAGGCTTTTCTAGTGCTGAATCGAATAGTGCCTACCAAATAGAGTTAAAACGCATACGATAACTCATTTAATAATGAAATAAACCGTAAAACCAATCGACGATATAAAATCAAGTCACGGTTTATAAAATAGTGTTAAAGGCCAAACTCCGTTTAATTTAACGTCATGGTTACCTAAAATAGACTCCCTAAATTGCGGTTGTCATGCCTCTGACAGCCTCGGAAGAAACATGTCCCGGTTTCACTTTGAGTTGCTTGGTGTCATAAACAGTTTAGGATACTTCCTATGGAAAACATCCTCACGTTCCCAAGTGAACTCCGGTCCATGCCGGGAGTTCCAACGAACCTTGACAATCGGAATACGGCTATTCTTGACCTCTTAATCTCACGATCCATAATCTCAATCGGTTCCTCAACAAGATTCAATTTCTCATCAATACAAATATCTCTTAAGGGCACAACTAGGTTTTCCTCCGAAAGACATTTCTTAAGATTACTAACATGAAAAACATTGTGTACACTACTCAGTTCCGATGGTAGCTCCAAGCGGTATGCTACCGGTCCGATTCTTTCCAGGATTGGAAATGGACCAATATATCGGGGATTGAGTTTTCCATGTATTCCAAAACGAATCACTCCTTTCGAAGGATAAACTTTCAACATAACACGATCTCCAACATGAAATTCTAAAGGTTTACGTCTCTTATCGGCATAAATCTTTTGTCTATCACGGGCGGTTTGCAATCGGTTACGAATCTGAACTATCTTCTCAGTGGTTTCTAGGACAAGTTCGGGACCTATAAGTTGACTTTCGCCAACTTCATCCCAACAAACAGCGAGAACGACATTTTGGCCATCTGAGTGCCTCAAATGGAGCGGCCTTAATACTAGAGTGATAACTATTGTTATAGGAGAATAAGGCCAATGGGAGATGTCTCTCCCGACCTTTGCGAAATCAATAACACATGCTCTAAGCATATCCTCTAAAGTCCGAATAGTTCTCTCGCTTGACCATCGGTCGTGGATGGTAGCGTACTCATATCCAAATTGTTCCTAATCTTTGTTGCGACTTCCAAAAGTGGGATGTAAAACGACTATCCCTATCAGAAATAATAGATATCGGTACTCCATGACGCGATACTATCTCCTTAAGATACACTCGAGCAAGCTTATCAAGACTATCGGTTTCACTAATAGCTAAGAAGTGAGCGGACTTAGTTAAACGATCAACTATTACCCAGATAGCGTCATTGCCGCTAACTGTTCTCGGTAATTTATTGATAAAGTCCATGGTTATTCACTCCCATTTCCATTCCGGGAGTTCGGGTTGAACTAAAAGTCGATGGTTTCGATGTTCGCCTTAACTTTAGAACAAGTCGAGCACCTACTAACATCTTGAGCTATCTCGCTTCTCATATTGGGCCACCAATAAAGTTTCTTAAGATCCTGATACATCTTATCGGCTCCGGGATGAATAGAGTACTTTGATTTATGCGACTCGTGCATAATCAACTCACGGATTTCACCATGAAATGGTATCCACTTCGTCTCTAAAGCATAATGTTCCATCGAACGCTTCAAGAAGCGTTTTCACTTTCTACCATTCCATGAAGATTCTCATAAGGACGGTTCTCTTCCGTCAATGCCTCTGCTTGGGCGACTAAAATCAGGGATGGTAAGAGGCGAAACAATGGTCATTCCTAAAGATCTAACGAGTAGGGTGGAATGTCCTCCTTACGACTAAGTGCATCAGCCACAACATTAGCCTTACCGGATGATACGAATCTCACAGTCATAATCACTAAGCAATTCCAACCAACGACGTTGTCTCATGTTTAGTTCCTTCTGATCTAAGATATGCTTCAAACTCTTATGGTCGGTAAATACTACACACTTGGTTCCATACAGGTAATGTCTCCAAATTCTAAGAGCAAACACTCTGACACCTAACTCAAGGTCATGGGTGGTGTAGTTTTTCTCATGCTTCTTAAGTTGTCGGGATGCATAAGCAATCACCTTCTCAGTTGCATCAAAACAGCACCTAAGCCCTTATGTGAGCGTCGCAGATGCGACAAAATCTTCACTTCCTTCAGCAAAGCTAGGATGGCGCACTACAACTTCCTTCGAAGTTGAAATGCTTCTTTTCCTTTTCTCCCCATTCATACTTAACATCCTTCCGTGTTAATTTGGTCAGCGACTTAGCTATCTTAGAAAATCCCTCAATGAATCTCCTATAATAGCTTGCTAAACCTAGAAACTGTCCGGATTCGATGGGTTCTTAGGAGCTGCCCATTTCTTAACGGCCTTAATCTTAGCTGGGTCAACATGAACACCTCGACTATCTATCACATGGTCTAAAAATTGCACGGACGGAATCCAAAATTCACACTTAGAGAATTTGGCATACAGCTTCTCCTCTCTTAGCAATCCTAAAATGAGCCTCAAATGCTCCTCACTACTCTTAGAGTATATCAAGATGTCGTCTATGAATACTATCACAAACTTATCTAGGTACGGCACACTTTCGGTTCATGAGATCCATGAAAACTGGTAGCGCTGGTCAAACCAAACGACATCACTTGGAATTCATAGTGTCCATAACGAGTCCTAAACGCATTCTTAGGGATATCCTCTTCTCGAACTCTAAGGCGGTGGTAACGGATCGTAAATCGATCTTAGAAAACACACTAGCTCCTTGGAATTGGTCGAATAGATCATCTATTCTAGGTAACGGATATCGGTTCTTCACGGTCAACTTATTCGATTCCTATAATCAATACACATCCTAAACGATCCATCCTTCTTCTTCACAAACAATACTGGTGCTCCCCACGGCAGCGAATCTAACTTGGTCGAATGAATCCTCTCTCGACAATTCATTGCTGTTTAGACAGTTCCTCCAATTCTCTTGGAGCAAGTCGATAAGGTGCCCGGCTACGGTGCCGACCGGGTATCAACTCTATTTGAAATTCCACTTGTCGAGCAGGTGGAATCCGGCATCGTCGGAAACATCGGAAATTCTCTAACGACGGGTACATCGTTGAGGTTTCTTTCACTCTTCTCCTCACTTTTCTTTTCAGAAATTTGAGCCAAGAAAAGACAACCTCCTCTATCGATGTACTTCAGGGCCTTAATACAAGAGATGATGCTCAACCGGGAAGGACTTCCACACGCTATCTCCTTGTATGCTCGAGAACCTTTCCGCCATACAGATAAGCACACAACCTTATCATCACAGATGATGTGTGCACCGTTCTTCGATAACCAATCCATTCCGATAATGAAACTTCCTAAGGTAACGGCAATGATCTATACTAAGCGGGCGGTCTAGGAAACTTAAGGTACAACCTCGAACTACGGTGTCTATCTTCTCTCTATTCCCATTCGCTATTTCCACATCGTAACTAAACCCTAGAGGTGTTTGGGAGATTCTTAGTAATGGCATAAAATTGGTGGATACGAAACTCATATCCCGGTATCAAGCAAGTATGGAAGCATAGCGGTTATTGAGAAGGAAAGTACCCGAATAACTACGTTAGGGTCCTCACCGACTTCCTTCCCATAAGCGTAAACCGCGGTTGTTCCCATGTCTCTCTGGCGATTCCTAGCACCATGGTTTCCCTGGTTTCCTACAACCTCACGCTTCCGCAGGTTTAAGCCATTACCTCCTACACCTCGGTTAGCGGTTCCTCCTACATTACGAGATTTCCTCTCATCCACGGCTCTCGGCACTCAGTCTTTAAGTGTCCCTTCTTTCCACATCCAAAACAGTGGGTGGCCTTCGGTCCGATCCCATGCGGTTTGAGCTGCAGCAAGTGGTCGGGACCTGATCTTTGGCCATACGTCCTACCTTAGAGCACTTCCAACACACATTCGAACATGGTCCATGGTGGTGTCGATTACAACGACCACACACGGGTTTACTACCTTCATAATCATTCCTACCTCCATTACCTATGGCGAACACCCTGGCTGTCTCTTGCCGTTTGTTGCCATTCCCTTTAGCAACCTGTTCCTCTTCCTCTTATCACTCCTATCACTCTTACTCTTACTTCCTACTTCTAGCACATATGAGTCCATCAAACTCGACGCAACAATTGCCTCTTGCAAATTGACTGGTTTGGCAACGATGACATCATTTCGAGTAGCCAAAGGTAACCCATCAGTATACCTTTCAATCTTAAGTTCTTGGTTTACGAACCATCTCGAGCAAAGCAAGGATAACTCTTGGAAACGCAGTATAAATTAAGCCATATCGTACCCTTAACTTTGTGGTTCCGAACTTACTCTCTAACTTCTTAACTTCATTCCTAGGGCAAGTAAGTCTTAATCGGAGAGCCTTAAATTGAGTTCAAGTCATACTATAAGCTACATCAATTCCTCTTTGCTCCGTGGTAATTGTTCCACCAGTGTCAGCTGCTAATTCCTTCAAAGTGAAGGTTGCATACTTAACCTTACAATCCTCATCTCAGCTTACTCACAAAGAAATACGATTTAGTTTCTCTAACCACCTAGTTAGGTAAACTACTCCCCGATTCCTCCAAAATCTATGGGACCACAGAGTGGAACTCCTTATAGGTACAACCTCGAGTTCGATTCCGCACTGGGTTCCACTATAAGTGTTAGAAAGATTAGCCTCAAACTAGCGCTCAAATGTGACACTAAATGGTCAATGGGTTGGGTTCACGAGTGGAGGGTTTCGGTGAACAGGACCATTCTCAGCATGGTCGCTTCACATTCGGTTCTCTACATTGGGTTATCAATGTTCGGGTTCTCAACATGTGGTGCGGCCTAGGGTCGGACGGCGACCTCGGCGACGAGAGGCAACAACTGCAGCAGGAGCTCGCCGGTTGTTCCTAATCAAGTTTCGTCTTGTTGCCACCATTCTCGAGGCAAGAAGAGCGATTTCATAAGTTCACAATTCCATAAAATAGAGTTGGGTTCCAAGGGTCACTCAATAACGCCTGAATACATAATCAATTCCAACAGGGATAACACTATACCAAAGCGAAACCGTCATATACCGCATCATAACTAAGGATGCACGTTCCAATAACCATAACTCATAGGTTTCAACAGTGGGAATACATGGAAGGATTCGAAGAAATCAAAAACGATCCTAACAACGATAACTATAAACAACTAGGATAATCCTACATCTCGAACTAAGTACTACTTAGTTTCAAGATGGTACAAACCATGCATCTAGTACTATCTAGCCACGTCTACGAGCACTCCTAAATGATCTCCAAACATCATCCATCACTCTCCATAGTGATAGAATCCCAAACCAAGCTTATGAGTGCAATCCTTCCTAAGATTCACGACCTCCTTCTCCAAACCATCAACCTTTGAAGCGAAGCACTTGGTCGCCTCCAAGGCTCTCAAGCACTCATATGCGGTCTCCAACACTGCTCCAAAGAGTCCCGACATACCTACTCTTAAGGCCATCGACCTCTTCCCTATCTTAGTCAAATCTATTCTCAAATCCTCTACACCAGTCCTCGTCACTCCATCTATCGATCGACAACCTATTGAGACTAATATTCGGGATATAATCCTCCTCCAGGATCGACGTACCTCCATACTCCTCGGCTCGAGCAATCTCCGATCCTAACGGGCTACCTATCTCAAGTGAGTAAGGTGGTGAATCGATGTCTAAAGGCCGTCCGGGGACTCGTGCTCGAGCAAAGGAGAACTGGTCCAGAGAATGTGCGGACTCGCAAGGAGGAGTACCCCCCCTTCCGGATATCCTCATCATCCTCCTTCTGAGGATCCTCATCCTCATCAACATACTGCTCCTCAATCCCATCCTCCTCCTCGACTTCATGCTCCTCCTCACCCTCATCCATAGGGGAAGAGTCCATGAGTCGGAATCTCTCTGCGAGTAAATCCCGAGGTGGTACACTAGGAGATTTAGGCCTCCTAAGACATGGTGATCCGCTAAACGGATAGGTGATGATGGTGGTATACGGACATGCGGGCAATGCTATAAGTAAGCCTAGGAGTGCGTGATCTCGCTAAAACCTAATGTAAGTGAGTACCTAGAGCGAGCTAGGCGTCCGATGATGAACTAGAGTGACGGCAATCTCGGAAGGATCACCTCGCAAACCGTCATGAGAGTCAATGCTGGCAAACTAGCAACAACAAGGACTTCCTCAGACACATCAAAAGCTAGTGAAGGCATAGTCTGTGACAACGGCATAGGGTAGGTATAAGTGTTCGAAATAACTAGTTTTAATAAACGCAACAACTTAACCAAAACACATATCACATAATGTAAGCTTTAAAAGTAGAGGTACCGCATTACTCAAAACATGCCTTTAATAAGACACATAAGTTCCGTTCCATCACATAATCCCATATCAAATCAATCGAGTTCAACATTCCCAAAATCACAATATACCGTTTACTCAAATCAAATTCCGTAATATCTCGATAATCACATCTCATTTTCCAAAACCGATAATCATATCTCATTTTCAAAATCCATAATCATATCTCCAAATCATAACGTTTCCATAATCAGTTTACAATATCCCTTAACATATCATCTCATAATTCAAATCGCAGTTCATACCATAATCAATTAAGAAGCTTCGGCTTAGCGTCGAGGCGTCGGTCGAGGATCAATTTTTCTCAAAAGCGGTTATACTTTAGGGTTTATAAAATACCTAATTCTCTATAACCTTGAGCTCGATACCAACTGTAACACCCCAAATCTCAATGCAAACGGAAGACTTAATCAAGTTTTCGAATTACTTTATTGATTGGTATCGCACAAATAAAATAAAAGATAACCATTTAACCATTTAAAACCATTCCCAAATCAAATATTCAAACATTTAATCCGAAGATATAAATTTTAGGCCCAAAACATAGTTTAACAAAATAGGTCCCCATTATTTATCAGAGTCAGAAAATGATCCTTAAACCACGCCTCCATGCCAAGCTTCCACACATCAAGTAATCCAAACATCTCTCAAATACCTGAGAAATCATGCTAAAAAGGTCACTTTACTACTTTGGGTGAGTTCATAGGTTTAAGTTCAACAAAATCATAGTGGACCAATAAGAGTTGATTTACTATGCAAGACCTAAGATAGATAAACACCGTTTTCACACCGATCCATGCCGGATCACTAATCATAACACACGTCCGCATCCGAGGACAACTCGAGCTCAGCGACTCTAGTCCAAAAGCCGTGGCAAAATCTAGAATAATTGCCAACCCCGGACTAGGTCGATGTAGAAGTCTATTATTAGTTAGGCACGGCTAACCTAAACTAAGGCAACAACTACCACACATCTATCTAAACAGTCAAGCATATAAGCAAATCCAAAATAGTTTTCACGATCCAAAAACAACACAGCATGATTCTCACCCCAAATAGTTCAAAATTTAGTTAAAACGTATATAAAAGTGGGGCTATGAAACTCACCTCAAGCAATCAACGCACAAATATCACTTGCGAAGATACTTGAGAAATCACAAAGCACAGAACTATCGATTCGGCACAACCTATTAATGTAGACCAACTTTAATACACATATTCCTCAAAATCAATGTTATCTACCCCAATATATTCCATTTCTTTATTTCCAAAATCGTCTCGTTTCACCATTAATCCTAGTGTTTGGTATCCTCATGTGGGTGTATCGACTCAATATGATGCCATGAATGCACTCAAACAACCAATATATAAGTCAATGCGACACAATGAGACCTCTAAACGATAAGCTCCATAGTTCAATGAGTTTCGGAATAAATATTAGACCTTATCGAATTTGTCAACTCGATAAACTCATTCATTTATTCGTGTCGCTTATTATCCCAAAAATCATTCGTATCCTAAAGAGTCATAAGGATAAGTCACCCATTAATAGGGTTACCCAACGTACCTAGCGGGCTCTTATTAGATTCGCCAACCTAATAAGTCCACTACCCATGTGGATCAACACTATTAATGCTAGGTTATCCGTAACCCATGCACACATAACGCAAATAAATAATTACTTATCCAATATTAAAAGTCCAAAATTGACATTTATTGATAAACGTGTACTCGAAACCATAATTACTTATTTATTACAAAACCTTTCCAATTTAGTCGTTAGTTTCCGTTTAAAACTAGTAAATAACAAGATAAATCTTGTTATTGATATTTTCTTGGTACAAAAGCCCATTATTATTTACATTTCATAGTTTTATTATCATTTTCATATATAATATATATTTCGTCAAATCCCATTATAAATCTCATAACGTTATTCGTTTCGAGTCCACAAGCACGAGTCATAACTTCTCGACTTTTAATCAATCAATTGTCCAAATTATACTAAAGTCCATGTTACGGCTTTGACGGAGTCAACTATTGACTAAAAATTCAAAGTGACGCCGGCGTAGCTTAAAGTCAACAATATATATATCAAGTCCATAATTAATAGTCATAACATCGCAATTCAATCCCAAACCAACTTAAAACAATCTCGCCAACCAATCAATCAACCAATTATACTCGAAACCAATGTTATGACCCTAATGGTCATGACACGGTCGTGATCAAGAACACGTGAACCAAACAAGCTTCTAAAAGCTTTTCTGCTCCACGCGTCTCATCCAAACCTCAACTAAACCAATCAATAAGCTACCAAATCGACCCTACTCGGACCCAAGACCCAAGTGGGTCTCAATGCAGACGCTCCTCATGAGCCACGTACGAGCCCAAGGTGGCTCGTCCACTATTCCAAATCCATCCAAACACAACCAAATCAATTCTACAACACTCAAATCCAATCATTCAAGCTCCAAACACTAACCAAACACAAAACCCATCAACTATTTTTAACCAAGAACATGCAACTAAACCCTAAAATGCAAAACCCATCAAATTAATGCACCACACATGTACCAAACACTAATTACTTGTTTATTTCAACACTAATTAGCTTTAATTTCATGTTCCACCCAAAAGCCCCAAAAATTGTTCATGGGTCGAAACCCTAGAATTCAACTCGTGGCTTTTTATAGCCTAATCAAGCTCAATACATGTTCCCTTTACCTTATCTAATCACCAATTGCAAAATCCCTTTGAAATCTTTTGAAACCCTAAAAGTACAAATTTTAATTCTTGAATTTGGAGGTGTTAATGAAGTCCAAATTGAGTGTACGATATATGGTTGGAAAGAGGAGAAAGAGATCTTGCTTTTGGTGGTGGAGGTAGTGGTGGACGCGCCGGAAGTGGCTGGTGGTGGCTGGAATATGGTCGGCCACTTAGTGATGGTTTAGGGTTTTTAGTGAGAGAAAACTAGAGAGATAAAGTAGTGTGTGTGTTTTCTAGAGAGAGAAATGAAAGGTGGAAGTGAGGCTTGAGTGTGGTATTTATATTCATGAGCTAGGGACCTCAAAATAAATAAAAATGAGGGGGGGGGGCTACAACTAAAAAGGGAGGGTTCGGGTTGTAACTTTTCGTATCTAACTCGTTTACCCATTCCCGAGCTCACATATCGTCCCCCGAGTGTCCCATGACATTTATTTTACTTTCCAACATCGTTACTTATGTTTTTCCACGAGTTTTGACTATTTATTTGTCAATTTTTAAGTTACGGTCTAAAAGTTACAATAACTCTTGTTTTAGGCTTTTCTAGTGCCGAATCGAATAGTGCCTACCAAATAGAGTTAAAACGCATACGATAACTCATTTAATAATGAAATAAACCGTAAAAACCAATCGACGATATAAAATCAAGTCATGGTTTATAAAATAGTGTTAAAGGCAAAACTCCGTTTAATTTAACGTAATGCGGTTACCTAAAATTGACTCCCTAAATTGCCAGTTGTCACAAGGGATCCGTCTGCCTGTAAACTCAAGACAGCAATGTTGATGTAAATGTGATGTTAATCATCAAAATGAGTTGTGTATCAAGACAACAATCATATACACAAGATGATATGGCATATCGCATGTAATTTCATTTAATAAAACTAGAGAAATGATGTACATAACTCTAAAAACTAAGAAAATGAATAATACATGGATTAAGATTCCTAAACTATCTAAGTTAAGCTTAAGACTAGGACTGATAAGGATTTAAAACGTACACTTTTAAAGGGTCATTTAAGGCCTTAATCGCCCACTTTTATATCCGTTACTGCTTAATTTCATTCCTTATCACTTTTTAGGTCTCTTGAAGGCAAGGACGAAATGGCGTGAATATGTGAAGAAAATGGATAAAGTCAAGATCAAGATACTCAAGCTGCTGGAAGTGCACCCGACGGCGTCAGAAACAAAGGGCAAAGCCGTCCCTATATTTTTGACGACTCAGGAGTGAAATTGCTATTTTACACCTGACGGTCAGGCTTTGAAGAGCAGGGCGACACGAAGACTTTTCTCCTCAGACGGCCTAGATCCAGATTCAGACGACGTCATAAGCTGAAGCTAACGGCGTCACAACCACAATGTGACGCCGTGCCAAAGTTGACTTGGCCAAGACAAAACCCTAATGGAGGCGATCTGACGGCGTCACAATTAAAAGGTGACGTCGTCGCAGTTGTAACTCTATACATAGAATTCGAATTTTCAGACTTTTAAAAGAGGTAGACTTATGGAGTAAAAACCTAAAATGATTTTAGTCCATCTTGGACAGTATTTTAGGGTTCTAATACCCTATTTTACACCGAGATAAATTATTTATTCCCTTGATTTCATTATGTCTTCAATTGAATGTGTGTATTCTTGCATGTTTAACATGTCCGACTAATTTACTTGTGTGTTTGCTTAGATCTATGAAACCTAATTATTAAATATTGATTGGTTGTCTCTTATCTTAATTGTAATTGGCTTAGGAGTGCTAAAAGCCATCGTTGTGTTATTAATGCTTGATTAATCTTTCTGAACATTAGTTTATAATTACTATTGGAATTGTAGGCTAAAAATTCAAAGAAAACCTTAGTGTTAAGTTTATGAATCCTAGAGATTTCGTAGTCATTAACCTTAGGTAGCTTCAAAGAGTTAGGGATAAAAGCACACCCTACGACCTTAGAAAACACAACGCGTTAAGAATAAGGACGTGACAATTCTACCATCAATAAAAGATAACTAGGGAGTAATAGTATCTAGGTAGACACATCTTTAATCATCATACGAGCACACTTAAATAGACATAGACTACCCCTTAGATTAGATAATTTGATAAGTAGAGTAATCGGTAGAAGTACCACCCCCCAAATCCAAACCCCGAGATCGTACCTTTAATTTTCTAAAAAAATATATAAAAAAAGATAAAAAAATAATCCTCCTCAACCCCAACCTTAGCGTAGTAATTTCTCACTAGCATTCCTATTCGCCTAGAGAACGATATCAATCCCGAGGCTTACCCTAATACTACACTACAACGATTAGGTTCCTTTGCCTAGGTGGTTGAAAAACTTGCTCGAAGAAAAGGAAGTTTCCTTTGACCCCAAACGCGCGTTGTACGCGTATCAAGTTTTTGGCGCCGCTGCCGGGGAATATAATAGCTAGTTAGATTTTTATCTTGTTTAGGTTCCCTTGCTTGATTACTATCAAGTAAGAATTTTTTCTCATTTTTTAGCTTCCTTATAGTTTATCCCCCTTCTTTGTGTTTGTGTTCGTAAAACCCTTTTCATTTGTCGCTATGGCAAGTGAAATTGCATTTGAATCATTAACAAATGAAGAACAATTGAATTTCACAAATTGGATTGCTTTTTATTGTTCTAATGAATTTGAGAGTGATCTTAGGGATATCCAAAAGGAGACGGGTGTAAGGTTGGATGGATTTGATAAATTACTATTCAACGATCATTGTTAGAATCAACTCCTTTCAGTGAGACCCTCTGGAAATTTTTTGAGAAAAGCCTCCTAAGCATAAACCATCAATTGAATGATCTTAGGCACCCTGATCAAAAAGACCTAGTTTTTAAGAACATGGAACCTAAACCCGAAAAAGATTGTGAGATGGTTAGAGTTGAACTACCTAGTTGCATGTGTGGGATAGATTTCAAAACATATGACACGCATGAGGAATCCTTTAGGAAAATAGAACATAGTGATCAAATTTTTGAGAATGATTCTTATGAATCGGACCAAGAATTTGAAATGGCTAAAGAATGATTTGAGATACTTAGGAGTGTATTTGGGTTAGATCATACTAAAACACATGATGAACATTTAGGAGATCTAGATATAATGGAGAATGAGGTGCAAACTCCAAGCCCACAAGCCCTACCATCACTTGAGGAACACACATCGCCTATAACTTACCCAGAAGAAGTAGAAGAGACTATAGGAACCCCGATTGATATAAAACCTTTGGACCAAACGCCATTAGAGAATGTAGGTTTAGATGCTTGTTGTCATGACCTCTCTCTTAGTCCTAGGGAAGTTCCTAATTTTGATGAACTGGAGCCTCAACCAAAAACCTTACCCAATTTTCCATCTTTAGATGTGAATCTAGGAATTGAATTAGGCCCCAATCCACCCATCAAAATAAATAGTCCGGGTAGTTGCTTGATAAAGGTAGTGGACTCTAGGCCATGTAGAGTGGAAGCTAATATAGGTGTAAAACATGACCTTACACAATTACATCACCCATTCATGGTTGATAACAAAAAACATTATGGGTTTAAACCAGGTTTATTAGGTCAAGATGGATTATTAACTAAGAATCTCTTGAAGTTGATAGAAGATGATCCATTTCTAGGAGAAAGACTTGATTCACCCGCTACACCCATAGAATTTGGTAAGGTTATAATGAATGGAGCACACCCCTTTGAGCATATAAATCACCAATTACCCTCTCCTCACGTAGCAAATTTCCACCCTAAGGGTGTGTATCGCTACTATCACCCGCACTTAAGCTTAAGTGTTGAAAAAAATTCCCCTTTATCCGTTAAATAAGGGTAGAGTCAAGCTCGTGACTCGACCAAAAACAAGCGCTTATTGGTAGGCAACCCATGTGTTTTTCTTTCTTTTTTTGTGTGTCATATATCTTTTTATTATTATATGTTATCATGTTTGAATTTGTGAAAATTCTTTATTTTGTCTTTAACCTCGTCTTAATTACATATAAAGGTATTTTACAAAAAGGATAAGTGTAGGGAGGATTACACACGTTTTTAAAAGAACGTAAACATGAGCTACAATTATTGAAAATGATATATATATATATATATGTGTGTGTGTGTGTGTGTGTGTGTGTTTGATAGAGTCAAATGCTTGTATCGAGTCATAATGGATGTTTTGCAGGAATTTTTCCAGATTTCAAAGGTGTAATTTTTCCAGAATTTTTCCAGCAGACCAGTTTCTGTTAGGATAACCTTACGGCGTCAGAATTGCAACCTGACGGCATCAGGATTGCAACCTGACGGCGTCAGGAGGAGCAGAAACAACTTATCTAACTTTCTCTCATTTTCTGTGCTAGTTACAAATTTTTGGAATTTCTCAGGTCTTAATTTTCGGAAAATCTGCAAACATCCATTTCACAAGCATTATATCCTAGTTTAGTAGAGTCATATATAGCTTTACCGCTGATTTTACGAAGGTTTCGTCTGTTTTCTTAAAGTGTGCAGGTTTTATTTATCAAGAAGAAGAAACACAAGATTGGATGGAGCTTTTCACGCATACATTCTTCTTGGAAAGAATTTCACCACTACTTCACACGGATCCTACCAAGCTAATCAGGGAAGTATTAGTTTCTTTCTCTTTTAATTACCTTCTATTATCATAACTTTGATACTTTCGGGGAACATTGGGGACAATGTTCAGTTTAAGTGTAGGGAGGGAGAATAAAACAGAAACTTTGAAACTATGCTTATCCTTGATTATTTGTCTTGTCTGATTTCATTTGTGTTATAAACCATGAGAAATATCGGTTAGGGTAATTTTAGCACCAAATTTAAAAAATTTCATGACATGTAGGAGTGGGTCTTTAGTTTTAATAAAGCGTCTCATGGATAGGAAGTTATATGACTAGTACAAAAACCCTTTACCACTCAAATTCCACCCCAAAAATGTGAGGTTCGCCCCTAGATTTGTAGGAATTAAAGCACTCATCTTTAATGCTTCGAGAGTGTACCGGTAGTATAATAGATTCTAGAACTTATTTTGTGATGCATCCCGAGATCGCTAGTGAGACTACACTTGTGTAGTTAGGAATAACTAAATGATAAGAGGCATTAGGATAACCCTTGTTTGATACCCGTATTATAATTACTTCTTCCACATCAGTTGAGTAATTCCCCCACACCTTTGCGTTGTACTCATCTTTAGTACACGATACCTTTAGTTAACCCCTCAGAGCCTATCCTTTTCGCGGTTCTCATGATGTTTCGGTTTTCCAAAATATCAATGAAGAGCGTTGTTTACAATCCACCCCCAAATGTACACCCAAATCGCCTTAGCCTACCTTGTATGCACTCACTTTTAGTGCATTATTGTTATCATACTAAACCCTTAGTTCAATTATACAGTTACTTGCATGGTTGCTAAGTAGAGTCATATCCTTTGTATACAATTTTGGGATGATTGGGACTCATGGGTAAAGTTAAATTTTATGGAGTGACGGAAAAGAACGTTAAATTCAAATTCCCTTTATTTACGTAATAATGTACTCCAAGTGTTTTGATCTTTTCAATTCGGGTCAAATTAGTGTTAGAGTAATAAAAACTCAAGTGTAGGGATGTGCCTATAAATCCCTTAGATTTTGATGTTATCGTAGAGGATGGTAGAGTAAAAGTGTATGAAAAGAAAATCGAAAAAAAAAGTGTTAAAAAAAAAGGGGCTACCATCCTACATCTATCTTTATATTTATGTTTGTTTGTTTCAGTTATCTAGAGTTTAGAGAGTCGAGTCTTGGCTTAGCAACGCCATTCTTCTCATGCTTGTAACATAAAGATTTTTGACTTGCCACCACTAAATCGCCTATCCAACCAAACCCTTTGTTTCCCTACCGTAAGCCTAACGTTACAACCCTTCAAAAGACCTCTTAGATAGTTTTTCCTAGGTGCTTAAGCCAAAGCAATGGAGGTTTGATCTAGTCTCAAGCCTATGGTAATCTATGTACTACGACCGGTTAACGAGTGTTTATTTTCCATTTCCATTTGATATATTCCATATACACCCGAGAGATGACAGTATCTAAACACCACTTGTGAGGTGCTAGTATAAAATTTCCGTGCTTGTTATAACTTTTTTGGGGCTTATACTTGTTGTGAATTATGTTAAACCATTGCTTTATGCCCCCTAACTTATGAATTTATTGGGCAAAAGCACATTTACTTGAGGACAAGCAAATACCAAGTGTAGGGATATTTGATAAGGATTTAAAACGTACACTTTTAAGGGGTCATTTAAGCCCTTAATCGCCCACTTTTATATCCGTTACTGCTTAATTTCGTTCCTTTTCACTTTTTAGGTCTCTTTAAGGCAAAAATGCTGGAATGATGCTTATTTGGATGAAAAGGCGTGAATATGTGAAGAAAATGGCTAAAGTCAATATCAAGACACTCAAGCTGCTGGAAGTGCACCCGACGGCGTCAGAAACAAAGGGCGAAGCCGTCCCTATATTTGTGACGAATCAGGAGTGAAATTACTATTTTACACCTGACGGTGTCAGGCTTTGAAGAGCAGGGCGTCACGAAGACTTTTCTCCTCAGACGGCCTAGATCCAGATTCAGACGACGTCAGAAGCTGAAGCTGACGGCGTCACAACCACAACGTGACGTCGTCCCAAAGTTAACTTGGCCAAGAAGAAACCCTAATGGCGGTGATCTGATGGCGTTACAATTAAAAGGTGACGTTGTCGCAGTTGTAACTCTATACATAGAATTCGAATTTTCAGACTTTTAAAAGAGGTAGACTTGTGGAGTAAAAACATAAAACGACTGTAGTCCGTCTTGGACAGTATTTTAGGGTTCTAATACCCTATTTTACACTGAGATAAGTTATTTATTCCCTTGATTTCATTATGTCTTCAATTGAATGTGTGTATGCTTGCATGTTTAACATGTCCGACTAATTTACTTGTGTGTTTGCTTAGATCTATGAAACCTAGTTATTAAATATTGATTGGTTGTCTCTTATCTTAATTGTAATTGGCTTAGGAGTGCTTAAAGCCATCGTTGTGTTATTAATGCTTGATTAATCTTTCTGAACATTAGTTTATAATTACTAGTGGAATTGAAGGCTAAAAATCCAAAGAAAACCTTAGTGTTAAGTTTATGAATCCTAGAGATTTCGTAGTCATTAACCTTAGGTAGCTTCAAAGAGTTAGGGATAAAAGTACACTCTACGACCTTAGAAAACACAACGCGTTAAGAATAAGGACGTGAAAATTCAACCATCAATAAAAGATAACAAGGGAGTAATAGTATCTAGGTAGACACATCTTTAATCATCATACGAGTACACTTAAATAGACATAGACTACCCCTTAGATTAGATAGTTAGATAAGTAGAGTAATCAGTAGAAGTACCACCCCCCAAATCCAAACCCCGAGATCGTACCTTTAATTTTCTAAAAAAAAATATAAAAAAAGATAAAAAATAATCTTCCTCGACCCCAACCTTAGCGCAGTAATTTCTCACTAGGATTCCTATTCTCCTAGAGAATGATATCAATCCTGAGGCTTAACCTAGTACTACACTACAATGATTAGGTTCACTGCCTAGGTGGTTGAAAAACTTGCTCGAAGAAAAGGAAGTTTCCTTTGACCCCGAACGCGCGTTGTACGCGTATCAAGGACACCACTTGAATCCTTAAGCTCAAGTTTTTTTAGGTTTGTTGACCTCATCGAAACATTCGAGGAGGTGATAAAAAATGAAACGTTGCTCTTCACGTAATTCATGTATCAAGCCTTCAACATGTTGACAATGATAACAATCTTTCACATGGCTAGGAAATGGTGGAAGTAGAAATGGAATTGCTTGGGATGAGAGGTTGGGTTGAGTTTCCACAAAAGGAGGAGGGTTAAGTGAGGAAGGTTGAGGATTCTTGTTTGGAATTATGCTAAGTATGAAGTATGCTGATGAAACTGCTGAAGGATTCTGCTGAAGTGTGCTGGATTCTACTGAAGTATTAATTCTACTGAAGTAGTATAGTACGTAGTTTTTTTCTGTGGAAATAGTTATTCCGCATATTCTATAGTTAGTTAGGATATGCATGAGCTTTATTAGGAAGTGATTATGTATATCTTATTTAGTTTTATGTTTATACGTTTCTTAGGAAACAAGTTAGGGTTCCTTGTCTATAAAAGGAACACAATAGTATGAGTAATGGAAGATTTGAAAAACAAAGTTTTAGTATCAATATAAAGATCCATAGAGGATCAACGAGTTCTAGTTATTTGTGTTTGTACTTGTGTTTGATTTCCGCTAAAGAATACAAGTTGTAGAGATTTTCTATTAGTTTGTTTGTGATTACATAATCAATACTAACGATCTACGAGTGCTTAAGATCTATCAAGGTCTAACGTTTCTACAATTCTCAAAAGAATGACGGATTTGTGGAGGTATATTTGGAGGTGATTCAACCAAAGGTGGTGGTGGTGGAACATGTGTTGAGGATGGTGGTAGAGAAGTATCTACTTCCATGTGATCGGGTGGTTGACTTTGATGATTCCTCATAATCCAAAAGGAACTATTTAAGGGTGACGTAGAAAAGGATACCGGTGCTAGTGTCGATTCAACACCTTGATTTTGTTGTGCTAACCTCTCTATAGAGGAGAATGTTGGTAATGGTGGAGGATGAGAGGGCCTAGAAGGAAATTCCTCTAAGTTTTAGAGGTGTTGAGATGAATGTGGAGTGGTAAATGACATGGCTCTAGGCACTAATGGTGATGGTTTAGTGGAAATAGGAGTGTTTGGTTTAGGAGGTATAGTGGTGTTTGGCATTGGTAGTTTTGTGGGAACAATCCTTTTGGGGATTGGTTTTATTGGTTGAGTTGGTGGAGGGGAAATCCTAACGTTTGTGGATTTAATGGGAGATGATTCGGTTGAAGAAATTTCGTGAACAACATGAGCAAGTTTCTTTGGTGGTCCTTTGGTGGATGAGTTAGCACTAGGAGCTTTCCTCATGATGAGATGACAAAAGGTTAGTGAGATAGAAGTCTCTAGTTGCTGAGAATTAAGTTGTGGATGGTGACTAAGAAGTCCTAACAAGGTGTCTTATAAAAGGAAGGATTTGGCAAATGCATTCAAGGCTTAAACCACTAAGATCCTTTGGTAATGCAATGATTGCATGCAGAAGAGTCAACTTCAGAGTTGCATTGATCAAGGAGGTTAATTAAGACAAGATGGAGTGTTCAAGTTAGTAAGGAGAGCTTGAAATGATTGATTTAACTAGGATTAGCTGAATCTGTCAACCGGTTCCCACGGTTCCCTCCAATGAGGGATCCGTCTAGGCTAATCCTAGGGATCCGGCAATCAGCAGCCAAGAAAAGAGGAAAATGATGTTTGTAAGGTCTAGTACCTATACATCTTGAGTATTTCAGTCTTCTTAAGTGTCTTAAATGATCAGGGGGACTTACATGATCAAGGGCAATGAGTGATGGTAGCTAATGATTGCCTTTTATGGAAGAAAATGGGACTTTATGAGCACCAATGGGTGATCAAAGATGACACTAGGAGATTTGAGAGTGTCAAGTGGTGTTAAATGATCCTAAAGATCAGATGGCAACTTAGGATAAATTTGGAAAATTCCTTAAAAATTATAAGAAATGAAAAAATAGTTTTTGACTCATTTTGAGGTAAGTATGACCATAATCAATTTGCTAAAATTGAGGGAATTATAAAACTAGATGTGTTGACATGTGAGAAATGATGTGTGATTATTGGAGCGGAAGGATGATGAGTTTTGGTGAAATGATAAATAAAATAAAAAAACATTTTGAGTGTGATCCTAGATTAGCTATGAGTGAGTGTGATACCTATTGAGTTTGAGGAAGACTTAAGTGGTCCTGAGGCATTATGTTTAGCTAGTGTGAAGTGGTCTAGTAGGCTGGTTTGATGTGTAGATGTCTGCAACTGCATTTCAATATCTAAGATACAATCAAAGTTAATTGCCGAAAAGACTTGACGAATGTCGGTGTTTTCAAGGAAACATTCCTTAACTACACGACCTTCATGGATAAGTCGTTTTTCTAGGTTTTTGAAGATTTTGCTATTGGTTTTTGAAAGCCCTTCTTTCCAATAGTATCTAGAGAGGTAGTTAATGGTGTCATGGTGATCTTGGATAAGTCGTTTTTCTAGCTTTTTGAAGATTTTGCTATTGGTTTTTGAAAGCCCTTCTTTCCGATAGTATCTAGAGAGGTAGTTAATGGTGTCATGGTGATCTTGTTTGGTAGCTTTAGGCATGATTGATCCTAGAAAACAAATATTCCAATTAGGTAAAATTTGTCAAGATGGGTTTATGGTTTTGATTTGTATTAACAATGCTGTTTTGAAAAACCTTTTAATTGTATAGAACCTTTTTGTAATTAATTTTTTCAATACTTAATTTCTTCAATTTGTGGTCAATTGAATCTTAATTAAAAAGTCTAAAACTATAAACCCTAGGATGAAGATGATGATGAATAGAACATATGAGTGTAATTACTTACAATGATGGTCAATAATGAGATGCTTGAGGATATGAAGCCCTATGGACATGGAAGCAGAAGTTAGGTCATTTTTGTGTTTGTGGGGAGAGGGAAAATGAATTATTTTGGTTTTCAAAAGCGTATAGCTGATTTCTGTGACACGGTTCCCCCAGATCCCTTGTTTTAGGGATCTGGCTAGTACAACTTGTGGGATCCGGCTACTGTGGACAGAAAAAAAATATTTATATTTATTCTTTTTACTTGTAATAAGTTATACAATAACTTTTGAAAAAGAACTTGTAGAATGAGGTTCCTAATTGAATAAACGTTTGGCCAAGGTGTTTTGATGGTTAGTTGATTATTGATAGGTTAACCATCAAAGGTCTATTTTGCGAAGACGGCGTACATTTGATAATCTTTAGTATTATTAAGAAAATCAAATAGGAATACTGTTCTCGATGATGAGTAAGTAAGGAAAGTGGTGAAGAGAGACTTTTTGTGATACTTGCAACTTTTGAAGTTAACGTCCTAATACATGTGTTCATATAATTTTATAGGGTTAATATACACAAAAGTTACTAAAGTTTACGGGAAATTTGTCCAAAGTCACTAAAGTTTTGTTGTTGTTATTCAGGGTACTCAAGTTAACGAGTTTATTATATGGGTTACTCAACGTTTAAAAAAGTGACATTCTCGTTACTACGAGGGTGGGCAACCGGATGATTTACGGTTCCCTTGTCCACGTCATCACTATAGTTTGAGATGTTACAAGCAAGTTACTATAGTTCACGAGGTTTATTAAATAGGTTACTGAACTTTAAAAAAAAGTCACTATCCGTTTTTATATATTTACGTATGTTTTATATGTTTTCATTTTTTTTACGTTTTTCTCCATTTTCGTACGTTTTTATACGTATTTATACGTTGTGTACGTTTTCTTTGTTGTCATTCTTTTTTTACGTTTTTATCTATTTTCGTACGTTTTTGTATATTTCCGTATGTTTGTTTACGTTTCTATCCGTTTTTATATGTTTGTGTATGCATTTCTCTGTTGTCGTACCTTTTTTTACGTTTTTGTACATTTTTGTATATATGTTTGTCCATTTTAGTACGTTTTTTTATGTATTTATCCGTTTTTATATGTGTGTGTACGTTTTTCTCTATACCTTTTTACGTTTTCATACATTATTGTATGGTTTTGTACATTTTCGTTCATTTTCATACATTATCTTACGTTTTTGTACGTTTTCATACTAGTTTTACGTTATTCTACACATTTGTATGTTTTATATGTTTTATACGTATGTATGTTTTATATGTTTTATCCGCTTTTATACGTTTGTATGTTTTATATGTTTTTATGTTCTATTCGTTTTGTCTTCTATAATACGTTTGTATGTTTTATACGTTTTTACATATAAAAATGTAAGAAAACATATAACAACATCCAAAAACATATAATAACATCCAAAAATGTATGCAAAAAGGTCTAATAACGTCCAATTATGTAAAAAAAACATACAAATGTGTGCAAATTGTAAAAAAAAAGTGCAAAAACAGACAAAAATGTAAAAGAATGTAAACGTATAATAACGTCCAAAACGTTGTTGTAAAAAAAACGTATAAAAATATACACAATTTTAGCAACTTATTTGTATATTAACTTAAATGTAAAAGAATGTAAACGTATAATAACTTAAATGAACATTTTGGCAGACTTTAATAACTTATTAGTATATTAACTCAATTTTATAATATAAATGAAATCTAAAATATTTTCCACGTAGTATTATTACCAGTAAATCTAGGTTAACAAAACAAGAGTAACAAATATAACCGGTCACAATAAGTTGAGTAACCTGAATAGCAACAAAAAAACTTTAGTGACTTAGGACAAATTTCCCGTAAACTTTAGTAACTTTTGTGTATACTAACCCTAATTTTATAAGACAATATTTAAAAGCATGTTTTTTATCATAGGAGAAAGACACATATCATCAACATATTCATATAAGCGTACTATAGATAAAGATCTGCTAGTTTGTGAGTAAGTGAACATACCTCTAAACTCTTATTATGGTTTTTAGAAACCCGAAATACTTCATGAGCTTTTAAAGTAATCCATTGTACTTAGTAGAAGTGGGTTGTGATTACTTTTAGGTTCTTCCTTGAGTGTTGGCTTCATTTTTCTTTGGATATAAATGAAGTCTTTTGAAAGAGTCCTAGCAAGAGGATTTCTTAACAAGTGTAACATATTGGATTTCACATACACATCATAACACAAACACAAGTAGGCGTATAGATGATTTTCTAGAGAGAGAAAGTTAGAGGTTTGGGAACTTTAGTGAGAGAAAGAAAAAATCTTATTATGAGCTCCAACTCTCTACCTTGGGAGGTAGAGAGTATTTATAGTCTTTACACAAAACGCCACCTAACGGGCTATGAATCAGGCATACACTGGGTAAAGACCCGTCCGTCCTCCACGGTATTACTTAACTAAATACTACATGACATTAAATAACTACGACTACGAGCTTTCTAACGATTACAAATACTTGAGGTGACCGACACTTTAATACCTGGATTTTCTAAATCCTAACAATCTCCCCCTAAGGGAGGTCACCTCAAATTACATAGAATACAAATAGATATTACATTGAGATTGTTCTTGGATTCTTGTTCTTGTTCTTTGTTCTGTAGCTCGTAGTCTTTGATTCTTCATTTTTACATGTTTGGATAATCTGAGTGGAGGTCTTTTAACTGATCCACGTGATCGAAGTTTTGAGCCACTTTGAGATCATCAGAAACATAAATCTTTGACTCATCCTTTGTGGTGTTGGTATTATGTGATGTTGTGACTTTTAGACCGACATGCTCACATTCTTGATCATGATATATTCTCATCAGAGTAGTGGAATCTTTCGTTGATTCATGATATTGGCAACAGCGTAGCAGAAGCATGGAGTGAAAACATCAGAGTCATTGATGCACTAATCATGATTTCTTTAGATATGAATGGTTGTGTGAGCATGCGGCTATAGATTGACCGCTTCATTCGATCATGCGAACGTCGGGGTGTACCTGCATAGAACAGTTAGCAATAAAGTGCATGAAAGTGTCTTTGATCACTTTCATTGAATTGAGGTACACGCCCACGGTTCCCCGTTGATCAGTACAAGTACTGCCTGTGAATAGGTAAAATTCCGAAGAATTTCCTTGACAGGGTTTCGCAGCTGCTCTAGCTATTCTCAAACCGGAACGTCTCAAAGAAGACAACACGAAGTTAGTGAACCAGCGAATTGAGATTCACTGATTGATAAAAAGAGATTTGAAAAACAATCGTATATCGTTCAATAGAAATTGTTTTTGCAATACAACGAAGGTTTTAATGAAAATCAATTATCAATCATAAACACCTTTTATTTTGAAATATTTGTACATAGTCGATGTGCTAAAGAAAAGAGTTTTTAAGCACAACGACCGGTTTTTCAAAGGAATTCGTCAATCCATAACCTGAACCAGGATTGATTCAAAAGATTGAATCGCCCCATTGTTTCTGTTTAGTTGTCAGATGGTTGATCTATTGGATAGATCTCACATGCCACCTACCAGGAGCTTGTTTGATGTTGGCTCCAGAAGGCTTTCCATCTTCATTGTGAATATGTATGCATATCACTCAGATGTTCTGACAATACCACAAGGATAATGCGTAGGACTCATGAGATATAATCTCTCTTTCCACATTGTGTGAAATAGAGAGTCTTCATTGAAAGTGTCCTAATGAGATTTATAGATGATCTCGTGGCTCTAGACTCAATAGTGCACATTTGGTTCCTATGCCGGAGACTAGGGAGAGAGTCTCCTTCTTCAATATCAACGATCTCTAAGAGAAAGTCGATAGATTATGTCGGTTCCCTGTGAGAATGAAACAAGCCCTTTTAAGAGGAACTTGAGTAGCTTGGAAAGTTGAAGTGCAGTGCGTCACTGGGTCCATGACGTCTTGTCTTCAATACCGATGTTAGCTTGGTAACTACCAGTAGCATATGAATTGAACCCGGTTTCTGCCCTAAGGTTGAATTATTGGAGGGCTATTTCTTTTCACCCTTTTCATATTCATTTCTTTTTCATTCTTCAACCCCTTCAGTGCTTACCGAGACTTCATAACTAGAACCTTGTTGGGTTTATTCTAGTTCTAGCTCTATCTCAGTCCGCACTCTTTCCATATCTCACTTTTCTCCTTTTTTTTTCGTCATACCTAAGGACTCTACACTATCTGGTGGATTGTCCCTGGGTAGATCCCTCCGGTTCTGGCGGATCGTGGGAACTAATACCTAACCTCACCATCCTTATAACTCCATGCACAAAGTAAAATGGTCGGTCTTTTGGTACAGTTTATTCGTCATTGAAACCAATTGAAAACCATTTGAAAAATCAATCCAGATACTTGTGATATTTATCAAAGCATTTTGTACCTGAATTATTTTTAATATTTATAGAAAAAGAGCTCCCCCTCAACATTTACATCAAGCATCATTTTGTAATATAAATAATTTTCATCTTTGAGGGGTTGGCTTGCATCTAAGAGTAGTTATATAAAGAATGTGGTTTTCAAAAATAGTTGCTCCCCCTCAATATGTGAGTAGGTTTTTGAAAATGTTTTGCACATATTAGGAAACAGCTGCACATTGAGATAAATTGATCATGTTTCAAATCTTTGTGGTTTAAGATAGATGCTCCCCCTCAACATGTGCATGGAAAATTTGAAATCGTTTGGCACATGTGGGAAGGAGAGCTTGTACATCCTTATAAAACCATTTACCGAATTATCAGTTTAAATCCAATTTAAATCACAAATTCTCCCACGATCACAATTATCAAAACAAGATATTTGTGATCTCTGTGGATTTAAATTGATTTTGAAAGTTTTTAAGGAGAATTGTGACTTGATTATGAAAACGTTTTAACTAATAAGGATCGGATTTTGAGACTTTAAACTCCATTGATTAAACATGCATGATTATCTTTTGAAAACAATTGTATGACAAATAACCTTTTGATTTAATTTAAATCATTCTCCCCCTCAATCAATGACATAAGTTGTTGATTGAGAGATCGATGTTTTTGGCAAAAGTTAAGTCCAGATGATTTTCAACAATAGAGTCCGAGTTATTTTTCAACACAATTAGTTTTCATTAGATAGTAAGTAATTGTTTATAGAATCAGAGCATGAGATTAAAAAAAATAGATAAGGCATGGCTCTGTTCTTTCTTTGAAAAACGGGTTACTGCCTGAAATGACAATAAGCCACTGTTTTGCATAAAAAAATTCTTTCTACAATTTTTTTTTTTTTTGTTGGAACATTCGACTAACATCTAAAGTCCCGTGTCATTCTTTGAATGACAACACAAAGACCGTAGATATTATCGAATCGAGGAAAACATGACAAAAGGACAATATTTTTGGATTTTTGAAAGTTTTATATTTTTCTCTTTGCTTTTTGTTGTTTTTATAATTTTGTATTTTGGTTTTTTGAATAAATATATACAAGAGATAGATGAAGGAAAACCTTTTACTCCTCTTCTTCCTTTTGAAGACGTTTGAGTGTTTCCGGTTGTAGGCTCTTAAGACCAAGTCGTGGAAGGATAAACTCAAAACGTTCTCTAGGAAGAGCTTTGGTGAAGATGTCTGCTAACTGGTATTCAGTCCTCACAAAGTATAGCTCCACCACACCGTTTTCAACTTGCTCCCTGATGAAATGATGTCGAATGTCGATGTGCTTTGCTCTTGAGTGTTGTACGTTGTTGCATGAGAGAGAAATAGCACTTTTATTATCACAATACAGAGGGATTTTGTTGAATTCAAAGCCATAGTCAGATAATTGGGATCTCATCCATAGAATTTGAGCACAAAAAGATGACATGGCTATGTATTCAGCCTCTGTAGAGGAAATAGAAGTACTCATTTGCTTCTTTGAAGACCAGCTCACAAGCTTATCACCCAAAAATTGAGCACCTCCAGATGTACTTCGACGTGTATCTTGACATCCTGCATGATCAGCATCTACATAGGCTGTTAGTGACATACCGGTGTCCTTCGGGTACCAAAGTCCCATGTTGATGGTTCCTTGGAGATACCGAAAGACCCGTTAACCGCTTCAAGGTGCTTTTTGGTAAGCTTAGCCTGGTATCTAGCACACATACAAACAATGAACAAGATGTCTGGTCTACTTGCCGTGAGGTACATCAGGGATCCGATCATGCTACGATATTTCGTTTGGTCTACCATGATCCCTGAGTGGTCCTCATCTAGTTTAGTACGCTCAATCATGGGAGTGTCAACAGGGTCACAAGAATCAAATCCAAATTTCTTTAAAATCTCATTTGCATATTTAGATTGATTAATAAAAATGCCTCCGGGACTTTGTGAAATTTGTAATCCCAAGAAAAATGACATTTGTCCCATCATTGACATTTGAAATTTAGAACCCATTTCATTTGAAAAACGGTCACACTCATTAGGGTCAGTCGAGGCAAATATAATATCATCAACATATATTTGAACATGAATTAAATGTTTGCCTGACTTCCTGGTGAACAATGTCGGATCAACTGCTCCTTTGCTGAATCCAGAAGATAGAAGAAACTTTGACAACGTATCATACCATGCTCTAGGAGCTTGCTTCAAACCGTAAAGGGCCTTTTTCAAGCGATAGACATGAGTAGGATGCTCTGGATTCACAAAACCCTCTGGCTGGCTGACGTAAACCACCTCTTTCAAATCTCCATTCAGAAAGGTGGTTTTCACATCCATCTGATATACAACCATATTCTTGCTAGCATCATTAGCCAAGAAGATTCTGATTGCCTCAATACGAGCAACTGGAGAAAATGATTCTTCAAAGTCAATACCCTCTTCTTGACGGTATCCTTTTGCAACTAATCGATCCTTGTTCTTTAAAAAATTACCATGCTCATCAAGTTTTACTTTGAAGATCCACTTTAGAGCAATGATCATGGCACAGTCAGGAGCAGGTACTAATCCCCATACATCTAGTCGATCAAACTCATGAATTTCTTCTTGCTTGGCATTGAACCAGCTGTCTTCATTCATGGCGGTTTTAACATCTTTTGGTTCGATCTTAGAGAGTACGGAGTTGAAGAAGCACCATAAGGCATCGGTTGCAAGTTGTTTCCGAGTGGATACTGAACGAGAGAGGTTTCCAATGATGTTGTCCAATGGATGATCATGTGTCCATTTCCTAAGGTGTTCATGTGGTTGTTGTTGAGGAACTGAAGTGGCAGAATCGATTTCCCCAGATGAAGATGGTTCTGATGATGATTCAGGAGCAAATATGTTTTCAAATGGAGCATCTTCGGGGTAGCAAAGGGATTAACTTCATTGAGTGCCGTAAACAATTCCATGATGTACACTTGATGATTGAAGGTTTGTTGATGAGACAGAGTGATCGGTAGCAGGCGCTTCTTGACTTAATGACATTGAAACTGAAGGGTTAACTTCATTGACAGGGCTAGAAGCAGCCTCTGTTGTTGGAATTGATAGATCATTGGCATTTGGCTCATAATGTTCATCAAACATTGGATCAAACAATTTCTTCAAATCATCCTCAGATGGAGGTAAATATGGAGTTGTTGGAGATGAGTTAGGTACAAGGGATGAACCAATTGGACTGTTTTAAAGTGCGGGTCCAGAACTGGATTGTCCATGAGCTATAGGACCGGTCAGCTCATCGAACGTAACGTGAATTGTTTCCATGATATTTCGGGTTCTTTTGTTGTAGATTCGGTATCCCTTTTTGTTTGGTGCATATCCTACAAATACTCCAATGTCCGCTTTAGCCTTAAGTTTGCCTAAGTCTTGACCCTCATTAGTTGGATAACACAATGCACCAAACACACGAAGGAATGAGAGATTAGGTTTTCTATTGTGGACAAGTTCATATGGAGTTTTTCCATGAGCAGTGTGAATTAGGGATCGGTTTTGAGTGTAGCATGCAGTGGCAATGGCTTCAGCCCAGAGAAACATTGGAACCTTTGAGTAAATCAGCATTGTTCTTGCGGCTTCCACAAGAGTTCAATTTCGTCTTTCAACTACACCGTTCTGTTGAGGAGTTCGTGGAACACTTCTTTGATGACTGATTCCAACACTTTCATAAAACTCACTAAGTTGTTTATTAACAAACTCAGTTCCATTGTCTGTTCGGATGATTTTGACAGTTTTGTTAAGTCGAACCTGCAGCTGTTTGATAAGTTTGATGATGATATCTGGAGTTTCATCCTTTGTCCTTAGGAACTTAACCCAGGTGAATCGAGAGTAATCATCAACCACAACTAACATGTATTTCTTCCCAAAGATATTCTGCACTCTCATGGGTCCACATAACTCCATGTGAATTGTATGAAGAACTTCTATAACTGAGTTTGTAGGTTTGGGTTTGTGGGCATACTTCTTGCTTTTTCCTAATTCGCATGCTGAACAAAGATGATCCTTTTCATACTTTAGTCTAGGTAAACCTACAACTAATTCCTTTCTGGAGAGATCATTGATGATGTCGAAGTTCAAGTGATTGAGACGACGATGCCATAACCATGACTTTGTTTTCGAAGCCTTTGACAACAAGCAAATTGGAGAAGACTTCATCATATCTTCGATAGAGATGGTGTATAGATTTTGTTAGGATTTAGAAAATCCAGTAGTTAAAGTGTCGGTCACCTCAAGTATATGTATTCGTTAGAAAGCTCGTAGTCGTAGTTATTTGGTATTAAGTAGTATTTAGTTTTGTAACACCGTGGAGGACGGATGGGTCTTTACCCACTGTATGCCTAATCCACAGCCCGTCAGGTGGTGTTTTATGTAAGGACTATAAATACTCTCTACCTCCCAAGGTAGAGAGTTGGAGCTCATAATAAGATTTTTCTTTCTCTCACTAAAAGTTCCAAAACCTCTAACTTTCTCTCTCTAAAACTCATCTTGTACGCCTCTTGTGTTTATTTTATGATGTTTATGTGAAATCCAATATGTTAAAAATGGTATCAAGAGCCATGGTTAGATCATCTCTTACATATCCTTGGATTTCTAGTGGTTTTTAGATGGTTTTTTAGTTTGAAAAAGTTTAGTGGTTTTTACATCATTTGGTTCATTTCTTGTGTTAAAGTTTGAATTTTGGGTGTACTTTTGTGTTTAGGATCATTATATGTGCTTGGGTTTTGATTTGGTAAGCTTGAATCACTGTGGTTGAGCTTGTTTTGGATTGAAAAGTGTGTTTTTAAAGTTTTTCTTGGTAGCGACTTGGCTCTCGGAGTGAATTTCTTGGTAGCGACTTGCTTTAGTAAAAGGTAGCGAGTTGTAGTGAGTTTTGGTAGCGACTTGGTCATAGCGACTTGCCTTTTGAGACAAGCCAACAAACAGTGCACTTAGTGGATTCTCCACTACGGGTAGCGACTTGGTAAGGTAGCGACTTGCTTTCAATTTTGATAGCGACTTGTTCTTTAAGTCTCTTAGCGACTTGGTGTTAGCGATTTGGACCTTAGCGAGTTGCTATTTAGCGACTTGACATTTTAGCGACTTGGTGCATAGCGACTTGCTGTCAAAATTCTTAGCGATTTGGAACTTAGCGACTTGTTTTGTTATTACTTAGCAACTTAGTGCTTAGCGACTTGGTTCAAGGATTCTTAGCGACTTGGTTGACTTTTGTGTGTAATACGGTTTTCTCTTGATTTAGTAAAATCTCGTGAAAGAATCTATTTCCCGGTTTAATCATTGAGTTATAAAATCCCGTGTAATCTTTAAGCATGTCTACCAACGTACCTATAATCATCTCCACTGTTCTCGAGGATGTTCATGCAGCAGATACTCGTCCACCCATGCTTGACAGAACCGACTACGACTCATGGGCTTAAAGAATCGATTTGTCTTGGAAAGGAAAATGGGGTCAACATTCTCAATCGATTGATGAAGGACCTTATCGATTGAGACTACAAGAGACTTAATTGATACAAATGCATATGGAACAATGATCTATGGGATAGACAGACCAAAGACATATGATGAGCTCAATGATAAGGAGAAAAGAGATTCGATGCTGATATCAGGGCTTCTAACATCATACTTCAAGGTCTTCCAAACGATATCTACAAGCTTATCAATCACAACAAGCCAAGGCAAGTGGGATAATGTCAAGATGCTTCTCTCAAGTTCTGAATTGACTATAGAAGACAGAGAATCACAACTGTATGATGAATTTGAACACTTCAAGATGAAACCAGATGAGAGTGTCTATGAGTATTACGTGAGATTCCACAAACTTGTTAATGACATGAGGAACATCAGAATGACTATGCCAAACATTCAGCTGAACTCAAAGTTTGTGAACAACATGAATCCCGAATGGCACAAGTTTGTCACCTCTGTGAAGCTAACCAAAGGATTGAAGAACACAAACTATGAACTTTATGCCTTCCTTCTTCAGAATGAGAGACATGCTATATTTGAAAAAAGGATTCTTAATCAGTTCAAAACCAACCATGGAGAGACAAGCTCATCAAATGATTCAACCGCCTTCTACTCAAACATTGGAATTACCACCAAAGCATCTCAAGTTATACCCATGGGTAATGGTAATCACAAACTCATTCCCGGTCATATGTTCAAACAAGCGATGTCGATGCACCGTGGGAAACTTCATTAATCAACTGGCTCTCATGATTAGTCAAAACATGAACTCTCTCCCACACACCAACAACAACCTCAGAACAACATCAAATCCACACAATCAAGCTACTGCCGAGATGGAAGGTTATGGTGCAGCAGTTCAAGAAAGGCGCAACAAGGAAGAGGTGGAGTCGGTAGAGGATATGTGGAAATCGAATAGGGAAGGAATGGAAATCAGGGACAAGCAAAACCTATCAAGTGCTACAACTGTGGATGTGAGGGACATATTGCAAGGAACTGCACATCTCCAAAACGCCCTCGAATGCGAGTACTTCAGGGATAAGATGTTGCTTGTGCAAGCTCGGATAATGGTGCACTTTGGATGAAGAGGAGTTGTTGTTTCTTGCTGAGGGAAATGCTAAGACATATGATGCAGATGTGGATGAGCAGCCAATTCAGGAGATAGGCCACAATCATCAGAATGCCTTTCAAGTTGCTGATTGTGATGCATACGACTCTGACGTTGATGATGAACCTACTGCACAAACCATATTCATGGCTAGCATATCTCCAATGGTCCCTCCTAAATTCTATTCATCACCACAAGTTGGTCCATCCAAAGACAAAATCATTTCTGAGGTACTAAAACTATACGATGAAGTTGATGAGCAAAAGATACATGACGAAGTACAATCAACTGTAATTATTGAGTCAGATATTGAAATATGGGTAATATCAATGTTGTCCCATATGATCAATATGTAAAACAAAGTGAAAGTGAGATTGTACCAAGTGATGTATCTTATGCAGTTAATGATGACTATGCTTTTGACGAATACACTGCATGTGCCCCTGATGATCCTGTTATCTCTGAACTTAATGCCTATAAAGAACGTGTTACTATTTATGAACAACGAGGTAAGTTTGAATTAACCACCCGTGAGCAGGAGATGGATGACCAAATGCGTACAGTTATTAGAAAAAGTAACTTTAGAGAAGAATTCTTACAACAAGAGTTAAACTCCTTACAAGAAAAGCTTTCTAAAATTGCTAAGCAAAAACAAGAACTTCAAGAAAATGTTAAAATGCTTAAGCAAGAATTCAATGCTAAGGAATCAAAACTTTTGAATGATCTTTCCAATCTAAAAACTTTGAAAAACAAGCTAGAAAATAAGTTGTACGTACAAGGGAATACCATTCAGACTGCTCACTTGATCACTAAGCATAGAGTTTTAAGCGATAAGCATAGCATTCCCCTTGTTGAGGAACTAAATCCAGAGGTCATTAAAAAGGCTAGAGCTGCTAATAAGGTGATCTATGATGGAAATGAGATTCTTAAACCTAGACAGAAATCTAGTTGCGTTGAGTGCACTGAGGAAGATAGAAAATTAGATGATGCATCTAGGGAGAAAATGAATAAGAAGCTAGAAGATCCTGAATGTAAAAAGAATAACATAACGATCAAACCCCATGATTACAAGAAAGAAAACTAGATTTCCTTGAACAAGTTTAAGCCTCAAACGTTGTTAACTCCCGAATAAGTGTTCTGGAAAAAGCATTTAGATAAGCAAAAAGCAGAGAATCTTGTTGTTACAAACCCTCCCCTTAGGAAAATGCCTTCAGCGACTGTGTATCCTCCAAATACACCAATGCATCTAGTTCCTAGAATTATTGCCACTAAACGCAAGACCTTAATCAGTCAATATGTTATCTTTAAATTATTTGTTGATTTTGAGAAAACTTATAAGAAAAGGATCACACCCACTGGGATAACTAAAGGGGAAAGGGGTTTTGAGCAAACAAAAGAATGTTATCTAACTGAGGTCATGCCGTTCTTCAAACAACTAAAAGATCAATTTGAGAGTCTTAAAAAAGGGATGGATACAGATATTAAAGGAATGGAAAAAAATTTGATGCTATGATAGTTGAGGTTAATAACTATGAGCGAGCATTAAAATATAATGAAATTGAGAGGAAGAACTTGCATACCTTAAATGAGAATCTGATTTCTGAATGTATCTCTCAAGATGTGTTTTATACTGCCACTAATTGTTCTATTACTGCTTCTCAATTTCATGAATTATCTGTTGCTTTGAAAGTCTCCCATGATCGTGTCATTGAGCTTGAAATCAAAAACTCTAAACTAAGTGAGAAAATTGAACAGGATGATCATGATAATTTGGTAAAACATTTTTCTAAGCTAGAAGTTGAACATTTTGAATTACAACTTAAATATCAACATCTCAAAGAAAATGTTAAAACCTCAAACATCAAGATATCCTCGGATGTTCCAGAGTTTGATGCGGTCTTTGAAATAAACAAAATTGATGAACAGATTCAAGCTCACTGTAACACAATCAGAAAGTTGAAAGCCCAAATTTCTCAATTAAAGGGTGAAAAAATTAATGTGACTGGCTCCCAAAATGCCTCCTCCGTTAGATTCTCGGAATTCTCAAAATTTTCATCTTCAAAACTTGGTTAATGCTTTACAAAAGGAAAATGAGAGTTTTCTAGAATAAAATGAAAAGGTTAAACATCATTTCAATGAGTTATTTGAGTCAATTAAAGTCACTCGTAACAAAAATAACGAAAAAATAACTTCGTTGCAAAAGGAAATTGAGAATCTAAAGAGTCAGGTAAAAGAGAAAATGCCAATGACCAATGGGGAGAATGGTGCTTCAAAGGTGCATGTCTGTAATAAATATGCTTTTTCTGTGAAATATGTTCCTCCTCATCTTAGGAATAACAAACTTGCTATTCAAACACATTTCTCATACCTTAAGGACAGCCTAGAATGTCTCCGTGAGATTGTAGAAGAGGATAAGTTAGTGAAACCACATGATAATGCAATTGGCCATGCATGCTTATATTCCAAACGATCTCAAGAACTTCTAGAATGCTTAATTACAATATGCCCTAAAACCTTAGGTGAGTAAGTCAATCCCTTGATACCTTGTTCTATGCCTAGTGCTAAGTATGCAAGTCATTCAATGTCCAATGTTATGAATGTGAACTTTAGTATGCCTTCAAGTAGTTCAGATCCCAACACCTCTAGTGTTAA
Source organism: Chrysanthemum makinoi (assembly GCA_910596185.1). Classification (NCBI taxonomy): domain Eukaryota; kingdom Viridiplantae; phylum Streptophyta; class Magnoliopsida; order Asterales; family Asteraceae; genus Chrysanthemum; species Chrysanthemum makinoi. The sequence continues at coordinate 263,859,875 of OU343223.1, forward strand.
GAAAGTGAACTTCAGTACGCCTTCAAATAGTTCACATCCCAAAGACATCTAAACAGGAAATGCAAAAAGTAGCAAAACCAACTAATATTCCCATTCTCTCTACAGAGTAATCGTGACATTAAAGCGAGCAGGTCAAAGTCTCAAGGCAATACAAGGAATGATAGGACCTCGCAAGCTAAGAATATGCATTGGAAGAAAGTAGAAGATCACCGTAGGGAGAATTTGAATAAAACGAATCGTGTTGATTCTAGTGTTAGCTCTAAGCGTACTGCAATTAATGCGAATTCTACTACTTTTGGCAAAACATGTAATGATGATTGCGTGGTTTCTGTTACTAATCTTGAATGTGGTATGAAAGATTTGTCTAATGCTGTCAAATGCCCAGTTAAAATTGTTAATGCAAAAAATCATGCTAAGAAGGCTAAAAGGAAAAGGCGAAAGAAAGTTAGAAAACAGTGGAAACCCACAGGAAGAACATTTAGTAAGATAGGTTATCAATGGATACCTATTGGCCATAATGTGAATCAGACAATGCCCACTAGAAAATGGATGCCTACTGGTAGAACTATTCCCTTAAGAAGTGAACATACTTTGAATAGGTCAAATACAGACACTAGTACTGCATCTATTCATAATGATTCTATTGCTTCTATTTCTGATATGGATGTTTCTATTTCTGATGTGGGTGTTCCAATCACTGTTACTAACCAAATGGAACCCATTCTTGCATGGGGATCCCAATTATCCAGTTATCCATTCTTGTCTGTGTTCAACTGCAGATCGTTCAAATCGTTCTGTCGTACCTGGACTCAGGCTGTTCCAAGCATATGACTGGACACCGGTCGTGGCTCATGAACTTTGTGAGTAAATTCATCGGGACAGTTAGATTCGGGAACGACCATTTTGGAGCTATTATGGGTTATGGTGATTATGTAGTTGGAAAAAGTGTAATCTCCAGTGTATATTATGTGGAAGTTCGTGGTCATAATTTGTTCTCTGTTGGTCAATTCTGTGATTCTGATCTAGAGGTGGCCTTTAGAAAACATACTTGTTTCGTTAAAGAACTTGATGGTGTAGAATTATTAAGAGGCACTCGTGGTTCTAACCTATACACCATCTCTATCGAAGTCATGATGAAGTCTTCTCCAATCTGCTTGCTGTCAAAGGCTTCAAAAACAAAGTCATGGTTATGGCATCGTCGTCTCAATCATTTGAACTTCGGCACCATTAATAACCTTTCCAGAAAGGATCTTGTCAGAGGCTTACCCAGATTGAAATATGAAAAAGATCATCTTTGTTCAGCTTGCCAATTGGGTAAAAGCACGAAATATGCCCACAAACCAAAACCCACAAACTCAGTAATGGAAGTTCTTCATACCCTTCATATGGATCTGTGCGGACCAATGAGAGTGCAAACCATTAATGGGAAGAAATACATTCTTGTAGTTGTTGATGACTACTCTCGATTTACTCGGTTAAAATTTTGAGGACAAAGGATGAAACTCCAGATGTCATCATCAAACTAATCAAACAGCTTCATGTTTGACTCAACAATACATGTAATTGTTCGAATGACAATGGCACGAGTTTGTTAACAAAGACTTAATTCAGTTTTATGAAAATGTTGGAATCAGTCATCAAAGAAGTGTTCCACGAACTCCTCAACAGAACGGTGTAGTTGAAAGACGAAATCGAACTCGTGTGGAAGCCGTAAGAACAATGCTAATTTATTCGAAGGTTCTAATGTTTCTATGGGCTGAAGCCATTGCCACTGCTTGCTATACCCAAAATCGTTCCCTTATTCATACCTCTCATGGAAAAACTCCATATGAACTTGTTCATAAACGAAAACCTAATCTCTCCTACCTTCGTGTGTTTGGTGCTTTGTGCTATCCAACAAATGTCGGTCAAGACCTAGGTAAATTAAGAGCAAAGGCAGATATTGGAATTTTTGTTGGTTATGCACCAAACAAGAAGGGTTACCGAATCTACAATAAGAGAACTCGAAATATCATGGAAATAATTCACGTTACGTTCGATGAGCTGACCGGTCAAATGGCTCCTGAACAATCCAGTTCTGGACCCGCACTTCAAAATAGTCCCATTGGTTCATCCCTTGTACCAAACTCCTCTCAAGCAACTCCATATGTACCTCCATCTGAAGATGATTTGAAGAATTTGTTTGATCCAATGTTTGATGAACATTTTGAGCCAAATGCCAATGATCTGTCAATTCCATCATCAGAGGCTGCTTCTATCCCCGTCAATGAAGTCAATCCTTCAGTTTCTATGTCATTAAGTCAGGAAGCGCCTGCTGCTGATCAATCTGTTTCATCAACAAACCTTCAATCACAGAGTGTACATCATGGAATTGCTTCTAATTCACAAGATGAAGTTAATCCCTTTGCTACTCCCGAAGATGCTCCATTTGAAAATATATTTGCTCCTGAATCATCATCTGAACCATCCTCATCAGGAGACAATGACTCTGCTACTTCAGTTCCACAACAACAACCACATGAACACCTTAGAAAATGGACACATGATCACCCATTGGACAACATCATTGGAAACCCTTCTCGTCCAGTATCCACTCGTAAACAACTTGCTACTGACGCCTTATGGTGCTTTTTCAACTCCGTACTCTCTAAGATCGAACCTAAAGACATTAAAACTGCTATGAATGAAGACAGCTGGTTCAATGCCATGCAAGAAGAAATTCATGAGTTTGATCAATTAGATGTATGGGAATTAGTACCTGCTCCAGACTGTGCTATGATCATTGCTCTAAAGTGGATCTTCAAAGTGAAGCTTGATGAGCATGGTGATGTGTTGAATAATAAGGCTAGGTTAGTGGCTAAAGGATATCGTCAAGAAGAAGGTATTGACTTTGAGGAATCTTTTGCTCCTGTTGCTCATATCGAAGCTATCAGAATCTTCTTGGCTAATGCGGCTAGTAAAAACATGGTTGTATATCAGATGGATGTGAAAACCGCCTTTCTTAATGGTGATTTAAAAGAGGTGGTTTACGTCAGCCAACCAGAGGGTTTTGTGAATCCAGATTATCCTACTCATGTCTATCGCTTGAAAAAGGCCCTTTACGGTTTGAAGCAAGCTCCTAGAGCATGGTATGATACGCTATCAAAGTTTCTTCTATCTACTGGATTCAGCAAGGGAGCAGTTGATCCGACATTGTTCACCAGAAAGTCAGGCAAACATTTAATTCACGTTCAAATTTATGTTGATGATATTATCTTTGCCTCGACTGACCCAATGAATGTGATCGTTTTTCAAATGAAATGGGTTCCAAATTTCAAATGTCAATGATGGGACAAATGTCATTTTTCTTGGGATTACAAATTTCACAAAGTCCTGGAGGCATCTTTATAAATCAATCTAAATATGCAAATGAGATTTTAAAGAAATTTGGATTTGTTTCTTGTGACACCGTTGACACTCCCATGATTGAACGTACCAAGCTGGATGAGGACCATTCAGGGATCATGGTAGATCAAACGAAATATCGGAGTATGATTGGATCCCTGATGTACCTCACAGCTAGTAGACCAGACATCTTGTTTGTTGTGTGCATGTGTGCCGATATCGGCTAAGCCTACTAAAAGCACCTTGAAGCGGTTAAACGGGTCTTTCGGTATCTCCAAGGAACCATCAATATGGGACTATGGTACCCGAAGGACACCGGTATGTCACTAACAGCCTATGCAGATGCCGATCATGCAGGATGTCAAGATACACGTCGAAGTACATCAGGAGGTGCTCAGTTTTTGGGTGATAAGCTTGTGAGTTGGTCTTCAAAGAAGCAAATGAGTACTTCTATTTCATCTACAGAGGCTGAATACATAGCCATGTCATCATGTTGTGCTCAAATCCTATGGATGAGATCCCAATTATCTGACTATGGCTTTGAATTCAACAAAATTCCTCTGTACTGTGATAATAAAAGTGCTATTGCCCTCTCATGCAACAACGGTCAACACTCAAGAGCAATGCACATCGACATTAGACATCATTTCATCAGGAAACAAGTGGAAAACGGTGTGGTGGAACTTTATTTTGTGAAGTCAGAATACCAGTTAGCAGACATCTTCACCAAAGCTCTTCCAAGAGAACGTTTTGAGTTTATTCTTCCACGACTTGGCTTGAAAAGCCTTCCACCAGAAACACTCAAACGTCTTCAGGAGGAAGTCGAGGAGTAAAGGTTAATGACTCTATCATCTTCTTGTAAATATCTATTCGAAAAACAAAATACAAAATTACAAAACCTTCAAAAATCTATAAAAAAATTTGAAAAATCTTGAAAATTTTCAAAAAATACTGTCATTTTGTCATGTTTTTCTCAATTCGAATATATCTACGGTCTTTATGTTGTCATTCAAAGAATGACACAGGACTTTATATATTGTTCGAATTTTTAAAAAAAATCAAAAAATCAAAAAATCAAAAATATTTTTGGGAGAAAGTGAAACAATGGTTTATTGTCATTTCAGGCAGTAACCCGCTTTTCAAAAGAAATAACAGAGCCATGCTTTATCTCATGTTTCAAACCTAATGCTCTGATTCTAAAAACAAATGTTTGTCTTTAACAAGACAAATGTTTAATTTCAAATATTTTTCCTTCTAAAGATTCCTCTGCAAAATATTTGCAATCTTATGAAAACTCAATTGTTTTGAAAACACTTCGGACTCTATTTTTGAAAATCAAAAGAACTTATCAAGTGTCAAAATCTCAATCCATCAATCAACAACTCTCGTCATTGATTGAGGGGGAGAATGATTTTTCAATTAAATCAAAAAGTGTTCTTTTCAAACAATTAGCATTTAAATGAGCAAGGTCTACTCTAAATGTTTTACAATATTTTATACAATTGGTTCAAGACATTGGTTCTTATTATGTTTTCAAAAGATAATTATGCACGTTTAATCAATGGAGTTTAAAGTGTCAAAATCCAATCCTTATCAGTTAAAACGTTTTCATAATCAAGTCACAATTCTCCTTAAAATCTTTCAAAATCAATTTAAATCTACAGAGATCACAAATCTTAAATGATTTGATAATTGTGATCGGGGGAGAATTTGTGATTTAAATTGGATTTAAACTGATAATTCGATAAATGGTTTCATAAGTGTTTAGAATGTTTTCCTCCCCGCATGTGACAAACGATTTCAAATTTTCCATGCACATGTTGAGGGGAGCATCTACTTTAAACCTCAAATTATTGAAACGTGATTGAATTGTCTCAGTCAGGGTTCCCTCTAATATGTGCAAAACTCTTTTAAACTTCGAGGCACATATTGAGGGGGAGCAAACTTTTGAAAACCTCATCCTTCCTCAAAATGTTTTATCTACTCAAATTGACTGGGAAGTGATGATGATCATTTTAGAAAATGTTAATCAAAAGATTGGACCTTTCATTCTTAATCTAACGATTTCAAAGATCTCTTGCCTCCATGTGCTAAACAATTTTTGAATTTTTATGCATATGTTGAGGGGGAGCATTTCTAAAATATCAAAACAATTAAGATACAAAATGCTTTGATTCTATACCACAAGTATCTTGATTGATTTTCAAATGGTTTTCAATTGGTTCCAATGGCAGATGAACAATACCAAAAATACCGACCAACTGTACTTTATGTATGGTGATATAAGGATGATAAGGTTAGGTTGAGGTCCCATGATCCACCAAGAACCGGAGGGATCTACCCAGGGACAATCCACTAGATATTGTAAAAGTCCTTAGGTATGATGAAAAAAGGAGAAAAGTGATATATGGGAAGAGTGCGGATGGAGACTGAGCTAGTACTGGAATAAACCCAACAAGGTTCTAGTTATGAAGTCTCGGTAAGCACTGAAGGGGTTGAAGAATGAAAAATAATTGAATGAGAAAAGGGTGAAAACAAATAGCCCTCCAATTATTCAACCTTAGGGCAGAAACCGGGTTCAATTCATATACTACTGGTGGTTACCAAGGTAACATCAGTATTGAAGACAAGACGTCATGGACCCAGTGACGCACTGCACTTCAACTTTCCAAACCACTAAAGTTCCTCTTAAAAGGACTTGTTTCATTCTCACGGGGAACCGACATAATCTATCGACTTTCTTTTAGAGATTGTTGATATTGAAGAAGGAGACCCTCTCCGTAGTCTCCGGCATAGAAACCAAATATGTACAATTGAGTCTAGAGCCACGAGATCATCATTAAATCTCATTAGGACACTTTCAATGAAGACTCTCTGTTTCACACAATGTGGAAAGAGATATTATATCTTATGAGTCCTACGCATTATCCTTGTGGTATTGCCAAAACATCTGAGTGATATACATACATATTCACAATGAAGATGGAAAAACTTCTGGAGCCAACATCAAACAAGCTCCTGGTAGGTGGCATGTGAGATCTATTCAATAGATCAACCATGTGACAACTGAACAGAAACAATGGGGCGATTCAATCTTTTGAATGAATCCTGGTTCAGGTTATGGATTGACGGATACCTTTGAAAAATCGATCGTTGTGACCAAAAACTCTTTTCTTTTGCACATCGACTGTGTACTTATTTCTCAAAATAAAAGGTGTTTATGATTGATAATTGATTTTCATTAAAACCTTCGTTGTATTGCAAAAACAATTTCTATTAAGCAGTACACGATTGTTTTTCAAATCTCTTTTCATCAATCAGTGAATCTTATTTCGCTGGTTCACTCACTCCGTGTAGTCTTCTTTGAGACGCTCGGTTTGAGAACACTAGAGCAGTGCGAAACCCTGTCAAGGAAATTCTTCAGAATTATACCTGATCACAAGCAGTACTCGTACTGATCAACGGGGAACCGTGGGCCGTGTACCTCAATTCAATGAAAGTGATCAAAGACACTTTCATACGCTTTATTGCTAACTGTTTTATGTAGGTACACCCCGACGTTTGCAGTTGATCAGAATGAAGCGGTCAATCCATAGCCGCATGCTCACACAACACATTCAGTTCTAAAGAAATCATGATTAGTGCATCAATGACTCTGATATTTTCACTCCATGCTTCTGCTACGCTGCTGCCAATATCATGAATCAACGAAAGCTTCCGCTACTCTGATGAGAAGAAATCATGATCCAGAATGTAAGCATGTCAGTCCAAATGTCACAACATCACATAATACCAACACCACAATGGATGAATCAGAGATTAATGTGGCTGATGATCTCAAAGCTGACTCAAAACTCAGTATCACGTGGATCAGTTAAAGACCTCCACTCAGATTATCCAAACATGCAAAAATGAAGAATCAAAGACTATGAGCTACAGAACAAAGAACATGAACAAGAATTCAAGAACTATCTCAATGTAATATCTGTTTGTATTCTATGTAATTTTAATGTGTGTTTGAGGTAACCTATTTTAAGGCAAAGCTCATTAATCTTACGGCCAGCAGGTATCCATTGATAACCTATTTTACTAAATTTCCTTCCTGTGGGTTTCCACTGTTTTCTAACTTTCTTTCGCCTTTGCCTTTTAGCCTTCTTAGCTTGACTTTTAGCATTAACAATTTTGTTAGGGCATTTGACAGCATTAGACAAAACATTCACACCACATTCATGATTAGTAACATAAATCAAGCAGTCATCATTACATGGTTTGCGAATAGTAGCAGAATTCGAATTAAATACAGTACGCTTATAGCTAATACTAGAATCAACACGATTCGTTTTATTCAACTCAAACTTAATATTCCAAGGTTGATCTTCTACTTTCTTCCAATGCACATTCTTAGCTTGCGAGGTCCTATTATTCCTTGTATTGCTGTGAGACTTTGACCTGCTTTCTTTAATGTCATTGATTACTCATGTAGAGGGAATGGGAACATTAGTTGGTTTTGCTACTTTTTGCATTTCAGGTTTAGAAGTGCTTTGATCTGAACTACTTGAAGGCACACTGAAGTTCACTTTCTTAGTTCTAAAGGTGCGGGGATCTAAACTATTTGAAGGCACACAAAAGTTCTCATTCATAACATTGGGCATTGAATGAATTTCATACTTGGCACAAGGCATAGAACAAGGTATCAAGGGATTAACTTGCTCACATAAGGATTTAGGGAATATTGTAATTAAGCATTCTAGAAGTTCTTGAGATCGTTTGGCATATAAGCATGCATGACCAATTGCATTATCAAGTGGTTTCTCTAACTTATCCTCTTCAACGATCTCACGGAGACATTCTAGGCTGTCCTTATGGCATGAGAAATATGTTTGAATAGAAAGTTTGTTGTTCCTAAGATGAGGAGGAACATATTTCACAGACAAAGCATATTTATTACAAACACGCACCTTTGATACACCATTCTCCTCATTGGTCATTGGCATTTTCCCTTTAACCTGACTCTTTAGATTCTCAATTTCTTTTTGCAACGAAGTTATTTTATCATTATTATTGTTACGAGTGACCTTTATTGATTCAAATAACTCATTGAAATATTGTTTGACCTTTTCATTTTCTTCTAGAAAACTCTCATTTTCCTTTTGTAAAGCATTAACCAAGTTTTGAAGATGAAAATTATGAGAATTATGAGAATCTAAAGGAGGAGGCATTTGGAAGCCAATCACATTATTCTTTTCACCCTTTAATTGAGAAATTTGGGCTTTCAACTTTCTGATCATGTTACGATGAGCTTGAATCTGTTCATCACGTTTGTTTAATTCAAAAACTGCATCAAACTCTGGAACATCCGAGGATATCTTGATGTTTGAGGTTTTAACATTTTCTTTGAGATGTTGATATTTTAGTTGTAAATCAAAATGTTCAACTTCTAGCTTAGAAAAATGTTTTACCAAATTATCGTGATCATCCTGTTCAATTTTCTCACTTAGTTTAGAGTTTTTGATTTCAAGCTCAATGACACGATCATGGGAGACTTTCAGAGCAACAGATAATTCATGAAATTGAGAAGCATTAATGGAACAATTTGTAGCAGTGTAAAACACATCTTGAGCAATACATTCAGAAATAAGATTCTCATTCAAGGTATACAAGTTCTTCCTTTCAATCTCATTATATTTTAGTTCTCGCTCATAGTCACTAACCTCAACAATCATCCCATCAAATTCCTTTTCCTATTCTTTAATATCTAATTCCATCCCTTTTTTAAGACTCTCAAATTGATCTTTTAATTGTTTGAAGAAAGGCATGACCTCAGTTAAATAGCATTCACTAACCTCAACAATCATCGCATCAAATTCCTTTTCCTATTCTTTAATATCTAATTCCATCCCTTTTTTAAGACTCTCAAATTGATCTTTTAATTGTTTGAAGAAATGCATGACCTCAGTTAAATAGCATTCTTTGGTTTGTTCAAAGCCCCTTTCCCTTCAGTAATCCAGTGGGTGTGATCCTTTTCTTACAGGTTTTCTCAAAATCAGCAAATAGTTGATAAATGACGTACTGACTGATTAAGGTCTTGCTCTTAGTGGGAATAGATCTTGGGACTAAATGCATTGGAGTATTGGGGGATAAACAAAGGGCAGGAGGTATTCTTATACATGGGGGGTTCTGTGCAACAAACTCATCAGCTTTTTTCATGTCCATATCCTTTCTCCATAACACTTATTCCGGGGTCAGCTGTGTTTGAGGTTTAAACTTGTTAAAGGCAATCCAATTGTCCTTAGCATAATTGGGTGTTTTATAGCTGATTTTCTTTTCTATGCACAAAGGGCTCTTAAGTTTTTCATCCAACTTCATTTTAGTGACTTCTTCTAGTCAGCCTATCTTCCTCAGTGTTCTCAACAAGAACTAGGTTTCTGCCTAGGCTTAAGGATCTCATTACCATCATACAGTACCTTATGAGCTTCTCTAGCCTTTTTACAAGCCTCGTGGTTTGGTTCATCAACTAAGGCAACACTATGTTTGTCACTTAGAACTCTATGCTTAGTGATCATGTGAGCACTCTGAATGGTGTTTCCTTGTACGTACAACTTATTTTCAAGCTTGTTTTTCAAAGTCTTTATATTAGAAAAATCATTCAAAAGTTTTGACTCCTTAGCACTGAATTCTTGCTTAAGCACTTTAACATTTTCTTGAAGTTCTTGTTTTTGCTTAGCAGTTTTAGAAAGCTTTTCTTGTAAGGAGTTTAACTCTTGTTTTAATACTTCTTCTCTAAAATTACTTTTTCTAATTATTGCACGCATTTGGTCATCCATTTCCTGCTCACGGGTAGTTAACTCAAACTTAGCACGTTGTTCATAGATAGCAACTTGTTCCTTATAGGCATTGAGTTCAGAGGTAACAGAATCATCATGGGCACATGCAGTGTATTCATCAAAAACACAATCATTATTGACTGCAAAAGATACATCACTTGGTACAATCTCACTTTCACTTTGAGCCACATGTTGATTATATGGGATAGTATTACTATTTCCAATATTTTCAACATCTGAATCATAAGTTTCAAGAGATTGTACTTCATTATGTATCTTTTGCTCATCAACCTTGTCGTACAGTTTTAATACCTCTGAGATGATTGATTCTTTGGATGGACCAGCCTGTTGCGGTGAAGGAACCTTAGGAGAGACCATAGGAGAGATCCTTGCCATGAAGATTGACTGGGCAGTTGGTTCATCATCCACATCCGAATCATAAGCATCACAATCAGCTACTTGAAATGCATTTGGTTTTTTCTGACCCATACCCCTCACTGCCGCTCATCTACATTAGCATCAAATGTCTTAGCATTCCTTCAAGAAGAAACAGAACTCCTCTTCATCCAAAGTTGCTCCGTTGTCCTGAGCTTGCACAAGCAGCATCTTGTCTTTGAAGTATTCTGCATTCGAGGACGTTTTGGAGATGTACAGTTCCTTGCAATATGTCCCTCACCACCACAGTTGTAGCATTTGATTGGCTTTGCTTGACCTTGATTCCCAATCCTTCCCCGATTTTGATTAGCAGCATAACCTCTAGCAGCTCCACCTCTTCCTTGTTCATACTGCCTTTCTTGAACTGGTTGCACCATAACCTTCCCATCTCTGACAGTTGCTTGATTATGTGGATTGGATGATGTTCTGAGGTTATTGTTGGTGTGTGGAAGAGAGTTCATGTTTTGACTGACCATGAGAGATAGTTGATTGATGAAGTTTTCCATGAATGTATTTGGGTCTGGTGGCTTATATGCTAGATCCGGGATGATTTTGTAATTACCATCACCCATGGGAATAACTTGTGAGGCTTTGGTGGTAATAGCAACATTGGTGTAGAAGGTGAGAATCATTTGGTGAGCTTGTTTCTCCTTGATTTGTTTTGAATTGTTCAAGAATCCTTTTTTCAAACATGGCATGTCTCTCATTCTGAAGAAGAAAGGCATACAGTTGCTCATAGTTTATGTTCTTCAATCCTTTGGTTAGCTTCACAGAGGTGACAAACTTGTGCCATTCTGGATTCATGTTGTTTACAAACTTTGAGTTCAGCTGAATATTTGGAATAGTCATCTTAATATTCCTCATATCATTCACCAGTTTGTGGAATCTCACGTAATATTCATAGACACTCTCTTCTGGTTTCATCTTAAAGTGCTCAAACTCATCATACAGTTGAGATTCTCTGTCTTCTTTAGTCAATTCAGAACCCGAGAGAAGCATCTTGACATTATCCCAAACTGCCTTGGCTTCAGTGTTGTGATTGATCAGCTTGTAGATGTCTTTTGGAAGACCCTGAATTATGATGTTTGAAGCCCGATGTCGAATCGAATCTCTTTTTCTCCTTATCACTGAAGCTCATCATACGCCTTTTGGTCCGTCCAATCCAAAGATCATGGTTCCATCTGCAGCAGTATCAATTATATCTCTTGTAGTCTCAACCTAATAAGGTCCTTCATCAATGGATTTGAGAATGTTGACCCCATTTTCCTTTCCAAGACAGTACAATCTGATTCTTTGAGCCCAAGAGTCGTAGTCGGTTCTATCAAGCATGGGTGGACGAGTATCTGAACCAGCTGCTTGAACATCCTCAGAACAAGTGGAGATGATTGTAGGTACGGTGGTAGACATGTTAACAGATTACGGGATTTTAAAACTCGTGATTAAACCGGAAATAGATTCTTTCACGGGATTTTACTGAATCAAGAGAAAACCGTATTACAAACAATAATTCAACCAAGTCGCTAAGAAACCTTGAGCCAAGTCGCTAAGCACCAAGTTGCTAAGTATTATGAAATCAAGTCGCTATAATGTCAAGTCGCTAAGACACCAAGTTGCTACGAATTTTGACAGCAAGTCGCTAAGCACCAAGTTGCTAAGTAGTCAAGTCGCTAAATAGCAACTCGCTAACACCAAGTCGCTAAGAAACTTAAGTACAAGTCGCTAACAAAATTGAAAGCAAGTCGCTACCTTCACCAAGTCGCTACCCGTAGTGGAGAAACCACTAAGTGTACTGTTTGTCGGCTTGTCTCAATAGACAAGTCGCTAAGCACCAAGTCGCTACCACTTCCACTACAAATCGCTACCAACTTACAAAGCAAGTCGCTACCAAGATTAAAAAATCCGTGGCTCAAGTCGCTAGCTAGAATAACTCAAAAACACCACTTTTCAATCCAAAAACAACTCAACCACGATGATTCAAGCCTTCCAAATCAAAACCTAAACACTTATGATGATCCTAAACACAAAAGTACAATCAAAATTCAAACTTTCACACTATAAATGAACCAAATGATGCAAAAACTACTAAACTTTTTCAAACTCAAAAACCACCTAAAAACACTAGAAATCCAAGGATATGTAAGAGATGATCTAACCATGGCTCTTGATACCAATTGTAACATATTGGATTTCACATACACATCATAACACAAACACAAGTAGGCGTATAGATGATTTTCTAGAGAGAGAAATTTAGAGGTTTGGGAACTTTAGTGAGAGAAAGAAAAAATCTTATTATGAGCTCCAACTCTCTACCTTGGGAGGTAGAGAGTATTTATAGTCTTTACACAAAACGCCACCTAACGGGCTATGGATCAGGCATACAGTGGGTAAAGACCCGTCCGTCCTCCACGGTATTACTTAACTAAATACTACATGACATTAAATAACTACGACTACGAGCTTTCTAACGATTACAAATACTTGAGGTGACCGACACTTTAATACCTGGATTTTCTAAATCCTAACAACAAGAAATTGTTAAAATAATCTATCACTATCCAACATTTAAAATAAAATAATTTCTAAAAACATGACTTTTTGTTTTAAGAAATTTCATTCTTAGTAGTTTTCAATTATACACGGATCGTATCAAGTTTTTAAAGTATAATATACTCTAAGAAACTTGGTAACGAAGCTCTGGTACCAATTGTGGAAAACTAGAAGGGGGGTTGAATAGTTTTACCGATTAAAACTTCGTTTTAAACTATTTAGATCAACTTATGTCAATCTATTTATTGATAGATCAAGCATATAAACAAGTGATGCAAAGATAAAGGGTAAGAAACACAAAACCACGACGCGAGTATTTATAGTGGTTCGACTACAAGGACACCTTCCTTGCCCTACTCCACTCCCTGAGTCACCTACTCGAGAGTTCGTAAGCACTACACAACACAAGCTCCTTATGGCGGAGAAGCCTTCACAACGTCGCCTACTCTTTATCTGGTACAAGGCTAGACACCGGGTTCTTCCACGAGGTAGAACCAAACCTATCACAACGTCGCCTACACTTTATCCGGTACAAGGCTAGATATCGAGTTCCATTACAAAGGAGGATCTACTACCCAACACAACACAACAACCCCAAAGGAGACACACTCCTTATTACAACATCATAAGGATATCAAGATCCTTTAACACAAACTAGTCTATCTTGTACATCGATGCACCATATCGAATGTACACCATTGGCACCTTTTACTAATGCCTTTGACACGGCCCTTCGGCACCTTTCACTAATGCCTTTGTCTTGACTCTTTGGCACCCTTCACTAATGCCTTCGACACGGACCTTTGGCACCTTTCACTAATGCTTTCAACTTGACCCGTTTGGCATCTTTCACTTATGCCTTCAACACAACACTTCTAAGGAGGGAGGAAAGAACTATCAACAAGATTACTTCAGTAGTCTTGATGATGACGAAGCTTGGCAACCCATGGACTTGAGCTTGCTCGACTTCAAGAGGTGGTGATCTTGCCTCTAAGAGGAACCTAGAGAATCACACAAAACACAAAACTACATCAGAAAGATCCTTTGGATCTGAGGTTAGAGAGTTTACAATACTAAGAGAGAGTATGTGTAAAAAGGGTGAGTTGCAAGAGAGAAATGGCTCACTATTTATAGGCAAATTTCTCTACTATTCCCCGGATCCCACGGATCCCTCCCAAGAGGGATCCGACTAGTGCAATCCAAGGGATCCGCCAGACTGGGTCAGTTTAAGTCCGGATTTTGGGTTGCAAACCGGGTCATGGGTTATGGGTTATGAGCCAAGGGTTATCTAGTCATTGGATCATGGGTCATGGGTCATGGTCCATGGATAATACCCAACGTGACTTCATGCATGATGTCATGCAATGGGTCATGGGTTATGGATCAAGCTCCATAGGTATGGGTCATGGACTTTGGGTTTTACCCAACTACGTTCAATGTATCTAGTCAATGGGTCAAGTACTTAAATTTTTACCCATTACATTACCCATTATAATATAAGTATGCACATTTCATATTATGTAAACACTAGTTGTTATACATATGTATTTCTATAAAATGTAAACACTATTACTTGTTTAGTGTTTTATATGAAAATGCAAGTGTGTTAGTAAACTATTGGCTTAAACCATTTACGTATTTTATTTGTTTCGCTAAAATGATTTTACGTTTGTTATCGACAAAACAATAGAAGATCGTAAAATATAAATAAACGTTTTTACGGCTTATATGTATTAACACAATCCTTAATAAATTTAGAAATTTATCTTTGTCGTTAAATGCGATTGCAGTAACAGTCTCATCTGGTTAACTTGCGTCTCAAAGACTGTCCTTAATAGATTTCAAAATTCATCCATGTCGTTGAATGTGATTGCAACAACATTCCTTATGTTAAATATGTGACTATTTGTGTAACGAAAATTTACACAAATAGTATCTTTAGTTACCTACTGATTTCAATAACGTTCTCTGAGTTAAATTTATGGATTGTTTGTGTTACAAAATATTACATAAATAGTCCATGTTAGTTACCTCACTTTACAAAGAACGTCTATAATTTTAAAATGTAACAAAAAAGATTATGCCGGGTAAAAATGTTTACATCTGTTTTAACCCTAGAATGTCAACTATTGAACTAGATGGAAGATTACATGTTTTAACTCCAGGTGTCGTGGATTTGAAACTGAAAGTAAGAATGATCTAAACCCCTCATTTGAAACCAATATAAATTGTTGTGTTTATCTCTCTTTTATTAACTCTTTACTTACTATTTATATTGTTTATTATTTGTTCACATCCTTGCATGCAATCTTGGTACTTAATCTACTTAAACTTAAAATAAATAAATAAAAATGTATTCACTCCCATCTACGGTTTTACAAAGGAATTTACAGAAAGAAGTTTGTGAAGTTAGCCTTTAAGACCAGAGAAATATAACAGAGATGCTTCAATAAAGCTTCAATTAGTTCTAAGGGTATTAGTTTAGCCAAATGGAAAATTACATGTTTTAACCTAGGGATGAGCACGGTACTAGTCCCGTATCGATTCCGTACTGAATTAGTGGTATCGATTTTTTCCAGAGCATAAATTAGTGGTACCGGTACCGTACTGAATGGAATTCGGATACCGGTACCGATACTGGGAAATCGGGTATTTTCCCATTTTTTTTGGAATTTCCTGATTTTGTACCGGTCCCGTACCAAATTAATGGTCCCGGATTTTTTTCACATTATTTCGTAGTCCCGGTACCGTACCGTATATCGAGAATCGGTACGGTTCCGGTATGGTTCTGGTACGGTTCCGGTTCGGTTTCGGGATTCGGGTCAAAATGATCTTCCCTATTTTAACCCCAGAATGTCATAGGTTTTTCAATTCCTTCCTACTCGTTTGAAGATATATATGTTGAACTGACAGACAACGTTGTTATGTTTGATATTGTGCTTCAAGTTGTTATGTTTGATATTTGAATTTCATAGTTTTTTGTCTTAGTATTGAGTTGTTCTATCTACGTATAGTTTAATGTGAGTTTCTTAAGTTTCGAAGGCAATATTTTTAGTTAAAAGTAATGGTTTAGTGGATCATGCGTA
The DNA here is from genome assembly GCA_910596185.1 of Chrysanthemum makinoi. NCBI lineage: Eukaryota > Viridiplantae > Streptophyta > Magnoliopsida > Asterales > Asteraceae > Chrysanthemum > Chrysanthemum makinoi. The sequence continues at coordinate 263,876,154 of OU343223.1, forward strand.
TTCCTCTAGTTATTCAACTCATTTGAGACCCTTAGGACCAGTCTTTTTACGCACAAAAGGAATAATTAGCAATGGAACGCAAGCTATAAAATCCACATGTCCAAAATTTATTGATATTGAGACACACATGAGATGGACTATGCTACATCAATACACACGATGGTGTGATAGTGAGTCTCATGTTATTACTTAGAGGGATCGATGGCTTAAGCAAATAGCCACATTTAGAACCAGACGGCACGCATTTGGCATGATTGGGTCATGAAACCGCATTCCTTGGGCAAGTTCTGAGCCATGCTCATCATCTGTCCCATCTGTTGTTGCTGGGTCCATCCTTGCATGTTCATCATCATCTTGATGCCTTCGCACATACACATCTCACCCATGTTCTCAAGCTGCTTGCAGCATTGTTCCATGTGTTCCTGTGCTGGGTTCATGTATGATCCCCCCTGCCTTCGTCCACCTGACAACACAATAATTGCAACAATTGGTCAACACCAATTTTGAAATTTTAGAAAAACTAAAGACCAACTACACAAATGAGTTTGATGCAAAATATTCGATAAGGTTTTTGCAATTAGTTTTCCTTAAAATGTTATCTTCAAACACTATGGTAGTATAAAGTTCTACCTTTAGCGGTGAGGTAGTTTATGGATAATTATTAATATATGTATGACTGGATTCGAACTCGAGACTTCGGGATTGCACGCATTACGTATGAGAATCAATGTATAAATAATTAATATATAAAATGTTATATTTAATTATTTGATCACGAAATAAATACTTAATGATATTTAATATTTGACGAGTTTTGATTATCGGTCATTAAATGTCAACGGGATATGAAGAAAAGTTAACAAGTCAAGAGAAGGTTTTTGGAATCCTCTTTTGGGCTTGTGTTTGGCCGAAAACTATAGAATCCCACATCGGATACTATAGCAATCTTGACATCTACCATAAGGCTATAAATACATCCCCATGTATTCATTCTTTGGTACACTAGATTTCAATAGAAGGCCAAACTTCTTCTTTCTTCCCTCTTGTTCTTAGGTCGACGATGCAAAACCCCATGTAAGGGATTTGCGAGTGACCTTGAGCATAACAAAGATGTTTGGTTAATCTATTGTGATCAAGAACCTAGCTTTTCTCATTGATTCGCTACTAATACGTGTGTACAAGAACGAAGAGCAAATACACTTGTGTTTGCATATCTTGGTGGGTCGACATAGGTGTTGGTCGACATTCATAAACCCTAATTTATTAGGGTTTAAGGTTTCTTGGTACTTGATCTTAATTGGGGGTTTTTCATAAACCCTAATTGCATTGATTCACAAAAGGTACGCATATACTTTTAATTCGGTTAATTAATTTACAAGTATTATTCCTATTACTTCCTCTGCATGCTTTGATGATGTTTACTTGTTTTATATAATTGTTATGATTAGTAAAACCCAACAGTGGCATCACGAGCCGTTAATATGTTGTAATTAATTACCGAAACACATAAAAAATTGAATCTTTATGATTATTATATGCTTTTATGGTTTCTAGGGTTTTGAAAATTGGAACCCTAATTTTTATTATTGGGTCGATTACCCTTTAATTGTTTATTAGGTTTTATTTTTTGTAAAACTTGTAGAAACCCTAGGATTGCATGTATATTTTATGTGGTTTTCATGAATAATTGTTATGTGCCATGATTATATGCGTATCTTGGGATTATAATTGTTATGAGGAATCCATGGTGAAACATGCATGTTTTGCCATGGAGTATTGTTTTTGATTAATTGTTAAGTGATATACACATGTTTATTTATTTGATAATATTGAATTGGGGAAGACCTCAATTATACTAATAAAAAATTGTTATGTGCTATTTGGTATACTATTGACTTTGGCTTACGCAATCGACTTGTCGATGTATGTGGCTTATCTACCTTGTAGTTGAAAGCCCTAGTTGATGTATGCATTTTTACGCCTAGAATTGTTTATTAGGTTTTATCGAAATAATTATGCATGTGGCTAATTGTTTTTACATATGTTAATTGTTAAGTTATATGTATATTATTTGAGTTCCTTTTAATTTTATTAAAATGCCTTTTGTTTATATTGTATGACATGTTAGTAAGCAAAAAGGGTTTTTTTAGAATAGAAAATTAAATGGACTAAATAATGGCGAAAATTTGATTTGTTTTTCTAAGTATTAAAATCTTGAACTTTTAATCGATTGATGCGACTGTACTAAATGGTTAGAATGGCTCACCCACTAGAACAAACTATAAAGGGTTTTTAATAAGTGAGCACAGTCTCACTGAATGGATGTCTAAGGTTATGCTTTTACGCTTACCTGGTCCTCTGCCCCCTGTGAGTTCGATTGGAGCTACCTAGTATAACCATTCTATGTACGAAGCATCTTAGTGCAAAGTTGTAAGTTTCTCAACGCATCGATTAAAACTTTGTAGAATTTAATCTTAGGAATTAAAATCTTATGTAAGGTTTTCGAAAATATTATGCTATAAAGTTGTATGCATGCTTCTTTATACATAAGTTTTGATTACACGTCAAAAAAATTGTACCCTTTAAATTTAAGTTTATGCCATCTAATGATATGAAACACTTGAAGTTGTAATTTAGTTATGTGAGACCTTGATCTAGATTACAATGACAAGGTGAATTATTTTGTTGTGTGAGACTTCAGCTTAATGATTTGCGTTTCTAAATTAGACAACTTAATTAAGTTAGTTAGTGAGACCTATGACTTAAGGCATAAGATGGGATAAAACATGCTTACATTTTGCATTAATTGTTTTGGCAAAATTGTAAATCCCATATTTTCTAGGAATTGAAAACTTGTTTGTCAATTATTGTTCTTCGACAATTACCTATTCTATACTTTCATCACTAGCAGATCACCTGATGTGGTGAAACTATGATAATGAGGGTCCTAGATTCAAGGAAAATTCTATGGTTAATATGAATATTGACCAAGGGTATTTTATTTTCTTGAAAGATTTTATTATCGAAAATACTAAAACTGAATTTTGAAAATTCTTTTGATTGTATTAATGCAACATTAAACCGTAAACGTAGTTTGGGCTTTGGTAAATTGATCTAGTTCTGTTTTCAAACGAATGTTTGATCAAGAAAAATTTACTAAAAGACAAACATAAACTCTTTTCCATGGAAGAATAGTGTGACTTAATCCTATTCCTTTTCATGATTGAGAAAGGTATGTTAGGAACATTAGAATTGTCTAAATTCTAATATAACTCATAGCAACTTTAATAGTTAAGAAAATTGCACACCATGTTTTCCTTAAGAGATTTCATTACCCTCTGTTGGTGATTGAATTCTTATATGACATTTTGGTCAACTAGAAAACATGTTTGATATTATATGAGTTATTACATTAGAATCTAGACTAATTACCGCAAAATTGGTAAAAGACAAACTAGTATATTGTATCTAGTTGTTTTGATTTGACCAATTAAAGGTGCTACACACCATTGTGGGGATAGTAGACCTATTGAGGAAGAAATTGCATGCTCAATTTTTCAAGTTAATAGTATGATGGATGATTCATCATCTACTGAGTAGAATACACTCTTTTAGTACCTAAGTAATTGTTACGAATAGTCTTTGAAAGGAGTTACAACGTAATAGCACGCTATTTTCACTGGTTAATGCAACAATTACAATGTTGTCAAATCCAGTGGGAGTATTGTGGTGTATTACTGAATAAGACATTATTGTAACGTTGTCTAATTCAGTGGGAGTTACAAGATTTATTATCTTGGTAGTGACTCAGATTATTTCTAGATTTTCTTGAAATAATACATTACGTTTAAAAATGTAGACATTCATATTCTCAAGGATAGTTATGAACGTTTCCTTGATAATTAAGTGCTCCTACATCTACTTGTAATGCTTATATATCTATGACACTATCATATTGCTCACATAAACAAACGAATGTCATGGTGTTTATATGCTATATGGTGTTGTTCTATGCACAAGTGGGAGAAGTATTAATTGTGTGCAAAAGAACAAACACATACAAATATGATTAATGGATTCTCTTGATCGTAAGATAAGAGATTATCGTTCTAATAAGATTGACTTGTTTAGAACATGTGTCAAGATTATAACATATACTACTTTTATGTCTTATGTCATTAAAAATATAGAAACACTTGAAGTTACATTTTAGTTTAAGTGAGATCTTGGCTAGATTGTAATCTCAAGGTAAATCTCCACTTGTCGTGGGATCGGGCGTGGATGTTTTTACAGTTTCTTAAGTTGAACACTTCTTGGAATGACATAAAATAAATATAGTAAAGTAATACTATCTTAAATATTTATGTATTTTTAGAATGACATAAATAGATAGAGTAGTATATTAACTTGAAAATAAATTAATTGAAACCATGATATGGTGTTCATAATTACTTTAAATTATAAATGTTTATGTGTTTCTTTGTAAAGTCACCAACATGAAGTCTTTTAAAGACTTATAATATAAAGTAAGATATTATAACTGTTATGTCTTTTGACTTAGTCAAAGAATACTCATGTTATAAAGTATGCAATTGGCTTAAAAATTCTATTATACCATTAAGTTGTCTTAGTTGGTAAATAGGTAAGCCAAAAGGAATATGTTTATCTTATATATTGTTAGATTGTCTTACAATATTAATTCTAACGAAATACTGTATGTATATGGAATGTTCAGTTAGAAGAATCAAACATTTGTTATATTGTTTGATTTAAGATAATAATATCTTCTTTCTTCCAAAAGTTATCAAGGTTAGAAAATTGAGTATTGATTGGATATACTTAATAAAACTCAAACCTAGAAGATTAATAAGACACCATTTTAGTATGGAATGTGATGAATCACATTGAGTCTTATATATTGAAGTTTTGAATTGTTAAAACTACTTATGGAGTAGGTTATTAACAAACAAGATTTACGAACTGTCAATGTATTTTGTAATATCCCACAAGAAAACAATTTAGTGTTGTTCTAATTGCTAAAGTATTTATAGATAGTCTTTAAATTACAAAAGCAAGTGGGAGTTTTGTTTAGATCTTGAAGAGATTAAATTACAATTACAAAACACATAATCTTCTAAAATACACTAGTGAATATCATGATGAGGTCAAATATGATATACCTCAAAATGATGGAATTCTCATTCATAGATCCGCAAGGATATCTCTGATATTTGATATGATGAGAAATATGATTTACAGGATCATGGTAAACCTGTTAATCATAATGATATATTACCTAATATTGAATTGTGGTAAATTATTCATACTATGAATGTAAAGATGCTGTCCAAAGAGATAATCAACTTTGTAAACTTGGTTTATCTTAATAAAGATGAGTTTCTTCAAAGGAAAGAAAACCCTAGCGGTTTAAAATTCTTTGTGTAGAAATCATATGGACAAAATTGTACATGTGTTTAATGCATGGCTTGTGACAAGATTATTAATCACACTTAAGCAATTAACTGTGATTGAATATTCTTTCCTTGGCACATTAAATATATAATGATTATGATTGTCATACTTATTTTCATTGATATGAAAAATGACAATTGGATATTAAAACTCTTTTTTGTGTGATTACTTTATGAGGACGATAAGTAATACAAATGAGTTTTATGAATTCACATAATCTTTGGAAATGTACAAACGACAAGAATCCATGAATGGATATATGCATGCATCTAGGAGATGATTCTTATGTTTAACTATTAAATCCATGTTTTGGTTTAAAATTAAAATAAGATAATTTCTAAGTATTCCTGAAAGCTAGTGGGAGTATTGTGTTTATTTTCTTTAAATCTTATATGTTGTGGGTAGTAACATTCCATCTAAGCTAAATGTTAAGTTTGGAATGGAACTTCACATGAAAGATTTAGAAAATAAGACATTCAACCTTGGAGTATATGTTTATTGTTAATAAACATGGCGGTATTAAATTAATGAGTCTAATAGAACATGATATATCATTTGGAAAATGGATATGTAGAACATGAATTAAATCTTTGTTTGACATAAGGATTTTTCATGTACATCATGTTATTGTTGTATCATGCTTGAATGCAAGATGATTTGACAACATTGATATCTAATGAAGTTATTAGATAACTAGTGTAATGAATATTCTAATAGAATATGTTTGAATCTAGAATTACATTCCTCAGCCTGGATTTGCTCTCAAAATTCTAAGGATGAGCAATACAGCAATTGTTGCATAATTGTCATAGCCAACAAACTTGAAAGTTTGGAAGGTATCAAACATTACACTATAGATATTGAAGTTTACGGAGATTTTAAAGAGCATATTGTTGTTTGTATACAATGATGATGGTTTAATTGAGATGACACTCAATACTAGTCATGGGAGGATTTCATCCTTGTAAATGGTCATGTGAACTAGTTGTGCTCAACCAAGAGCATAGTTGCATTATACAATAAAGACTTAGAATGCTTTAAACTTTAAAAATTGTTTGAAAGTTTGATTGTCATAAATTGGTGTTGAGGATGTCACACACTTTATGAAATATATTATGTGGCAATATCAAGATATTTTGAATGCACACATACAAGAACTTCACTAGTTGAATTCTTGAAATAAGTATTCTCAAAATTTCGATAGATCAAAGTTAGTTGAAATTATGCCTTGTCAACAAGTATGATTGTCATTACTTGAGACATAATTCATTAACAAGTATTATCATGCATTGATCTATTTAGTATTTGGATAAGGGATGTTATGAACAAATATTATTTAAATGGAATAAAATATTGGTTATGTTTATTTTTCATTTTCTTAATATTATATCCTATATTTGCATGTTTAATCCGTGAATAACTTATGTTATTCTAAAAGTCCGTTGTCGATCAATGATGTGGGAATGTCATTGAATTAAGACAAATTTGAGTTTTGGTAGAATATACTTTAAGTATATTGATGCGTGGGACATGCCAAATTCACATGATATTCAATGAATTGAATATAGGACTGATCCCAACTTTACATGATGATACTTTATGGATTTTGTCATTAAGTATATCATGAAGTGTTTATCCTCAGACTTGAGATACCGATAACTGTTTAGAATGTAGTGCATTTGTGTAAGATAGTTTAACGCTATCCGTAATCGGTAGTTATAAGGGCTATTTTCGGAAGTGTTACAAAGTTCATGAGTTATGTTTGTAGTCAAGAGAATTTGTTCCTTTGAATTTGTTTCAAAGCATAATACTATATTTGGGCCCCTCGTAGGATTGGCAAGATGTTTGTAAGTCCTTACCCAAGATCTATCCGAATACGTTCGATGATTTGGTAATCTTGTTCAATCAAATACAACGAGAAATGAATATTAACTTATGAAATGACTTGATCCATATTCATAGTTAATGTAGTATTAGTAACAAAAGGATAAGTAAAAATGATGAATCATTAAATGGTTTTTCCAGGAGACCATACTCGATTTGATCTGGGGGCATTGGCGTGTGAAAGCTAGACTAACCAATGTCATTACTATATTAAGTAATATCCAAGTGGGAGCTGAAAGGTTTATGGATAATTATTAATATATGTATGACCTGATTCGAACTCGAGACTTCGGGATTGCACGCATTACGTATGAGAATCAATGTATAAATAATTAATATATAAAATGTTATATTTAATTATTTGATCACGAAATAAATACTTAATGATATTTAATATTTGACGAGTTTTGATTATCGGTCATTAAATGTCAACGGTATATGAAGAAAAGTTAACAAGTCAAGAGAAGGTTTTTGGAATCCTCTTTGGGCTTGTGTTTGGCCGAAAACTATAGAATCCCACATCGGATACTATAGCAATCTTGACATCTACCATAAGGCTATAAATACATCCCCATGTATTCATTCTTTGGTACACTAGATTTCAATAGAAGGCCAAACCTCTTCTTTTTTCCTCTTGTTCTTAGGTCGACGAAGCAAAACCCCATGTAAGGGATTTGCGAGTGACCTTGAGCATAACAAAGATGTTTGGTTAATCTATTGTGATCAAGAACCTAGCTTTTCTCATTGATTCGTTACTAATACGGGTGTACAAGAACGAAGAGCAAATACACTTGTGTTTGCATATCTTGGTGGGTCGACATAGGTGTTGGTCGACATTCATAAACCCTAATTTATTAGGGTTTAAGGTTTCTTGGTACTTGATCTTAATTGGGGGTTTTTCATAAACCCTAATTGCATTGATTCACAAAAGGTACGCATATACTTTTAATTCGGTTAATTAATTTACAAGTATTATTCCTATTACTTCCGCTGCATGCTTTGATGATGTTTACTTGTTTTATATAATTGTTATGATTAGTAAAACCCAACACATTCTGCAGTGGCTAAGCATCTCCTGCTCAACCATCTTCATGCTACAGTCAGCTCCAGTTTTTTTGCCGTAGGGGACGGGGTTGTCGTCAATAGAGGTGGTGGTAATGATTGAGGCCTCAGCAATGGCCACCATGGCGACAAGGAGGAGGGCTCCTGCAAACACAGCTGAAAACCTTGCCATAATTGAATGATATTGATATGTACGTATTAGTTGAATGATGATTTGGTGCATAATGTGTTATGAAAGTTGGTGTATTTATAGGATAGTTATGGGATTGCATGGTGAGTACGTGTGAAATTGCCTGAATACATTTGTTGAAGGGCGGAGGAACAATATTAACACGTCGTTGCATGTCACTTTAATAGCCATTTGTGAATTTGTAACTTATTTTTGTTTTTACTTTTTTAGGTTTCTATGTCTTTGACGTTTTGTGTTTCTCAACAAAGTATTAACCTTGTATTAAGAGACTAGCAAAAAGATATGAAAACGAATATCACAGTCTGTTCTTAATTAAATACGTGACAAAAAAGGCTTGTGTTGTAATGGTACATCATATTGTGTAAGAAATTTCTCAACTAAATGGCTATAGATTCAAATCCTGTTTAGAACAAGTGAGATAGATTTATGATGTACACATGTGAGATTATTAAAAATTGACGTTTTAAAAACAACAACAACAAATAAATAAAGAGAAAATTCCCAAAATAAGCCAAAAAGCCTTGTATGGTTCGTTAAATGGTCATTTTTTTAGGCCTTTTCTCATTTTGGTCATGCTCGACTCCACCCAAATTTTGACACGTGTCATTCTTTTGTACTTTTTTTTAAGAAAAGTAGATAAGAATGACACGCGGTCAAAATTTGTGGAGTCGGAAATGAAGAATCAAAGTCGAGCAGTTGACCATTACCCAAAAGAATGACACGTGTCAAAATTTTGATTGAAGTTGAGCAGTTGAGCAGTCGAGCATGACCAAAATGGGAAAAGCCTAAAAAAATGACCATTTAACGGACCATGCAAGACTTTTTGGCTTATTTTGAGAATTTTCTCATAAATAAATGTATTTGTTTCATTAATATGTTTTGGTTATAAATTTGACTGTCACATCTTAGTGTTAAGAGGTAGCTATAAAGTCTCAAAAATGTTGTTTGTTTTTTTATATTTGTCTAAATGGTTTTAATTGTCTGTTTTTTTTTTTTTTTTTTTAACAATATTAAACTATAGAATACAATGAATATCTTGAATGTATTTTTAAAAATGAATTTGGAAAAAAATCTTCAATCTTGAAATTCATAAACACACAATTTCAGTTCACCTTTGTCCACAAACGTGTTACGATTATCACTTCAATTTCTCGATTTCACGAAAACTAATACGTAATTATATCCAATTCAATATTCAACGTAAATAAGATTGTAGTCCAATACCAATACGTCAAGCTGCAGCCTAAACTATCAACAATTGATATTTGTCCAAATTGCAATCCAAATTTATAAAACCTATTTAATCCCTTTTAAAAGATAAATTCCAAGTATATTGTTTATGAGTCCAAAGAGACATGAACTCAAATAAGATGGTAGAGAGAATTTCAAAGATTAAGAATTAAGTAGAGAATAAAAATCATAGAAATGTAACTGAATGAGAAATTAATTGAATTCTACTCTTTGGTAATGTCAGATAATTGAAATAAAATAATCATATATATTTTTTTTTTCATTTGAGAAATATATAAATAAAAAAATTGATTATGCTATGATAATTTCACCAAAATATTTTTTTGATATTACACACACGTAATTTGTTTACATAAAAATTTATTAACGAAATACATTTTTTAATAAAATTATAGTTTGAAGCGATTATGAGAAAAATTATAAAAATTACTAAAAAAACAAAACTCATTTTTCCAAATTCTCCACCAAAATTATGAAAATGGAGGTAACCAAATTAGATTATCCATTTCTCTTTATTTGTTAACTAATTTCTCTTCAATTTTTTACCTTTTTTAATTATCTCTATCAAACAAGAAAATTTGATTCAATTCCATTTCTCTTATTTCTTTTCTTTCTACGAAACACACCCACTATTGGGCATATTGACTAAATGTCTCACCAATTCCATTTAACTTCTTCTTTTTTTAATTTAACATTAACCCATTTACACATTATATATATTTTTTTATTTTAATCAATTTTTACACAAATTTCTCTATCAAAATACTTACTCTTTACCAAAAAAACATGAATGATTCATCCTATTCTGATACATCCAATCTCGATGATCAAAATGACATCGAGTTGATTATGCAAGCTATTCAGTGTGATCAATCCTTGCAACAACAATAAGCCGAAAGTTTACGTACCCATACTTTGATCTACCGTGAAAGTGATGTTGCTGAAGCATGTTTGATGGCCGACTATTTTTGTGATAACTCAAAATATATGGATTCCTATTTTAGACGTCAATATCGTATGAGCCGCAAACCATTTTTAAAAATAGTCCAAGGTATTGAAACTTATGTTCAAATTGTCAATCCCTTTCCCGAGTATTTTAAATTCTTTGTGGTTCGACCCGATTGTACAGGTCTAATGAGTTTTAGTGTTATTATGAAATTCACATCCGCTATACGCCAATTGGCATATGGTACAACACATGATGCATTTGATGAATATTTACAAATGGGGGAGCATTGCGCACGCCATTGCCTAGATCATTTTACTAAGTGCATTATTTAATTGTATACGCCCGAGTTTTTAAGAAACCTGACTTCAATGACATTTAAAATTTATACAATGCACATAACATGATTTATGGTTTTTGGGGAACGCTTGGAAGCATTGATTGTATGCACTAAGAAAAGAGTAACTGTCTGAAATCATGGCACGGGCAATTTACAAGTGAGCAACTTTTGTCAAATCATTTTCGGTTGCACGACGCGAAAAAGATGCCCTATTTAAACGGCGAAAAGAAAATGCTCGAAAAGATGTTGAAAGAGATTTGGTGTCCTCCAAGGACGTTGACATATTGTAAACTAACCGGCGCGTGCTTGGAGTGTGAACAAGCTACGAAGAATCATGTACACGTGCATGATATTGCATAACATGATTTTAAAAGATCAAAAGTATGCGATATCCGTAATGAACGAACTTTATATTAGTCCGCAACAAAATCTGCTACGTACCTGGATCGAGAAATGCGGAAGTGCAACGGAAGAAAGCCAAAGAACTCCGTGATGAACCAACACACGCAAGGCTTTATTGAGCATGTTTGGCAATGACATGAACAACATCAACAAGAAAATTAGTTTATTAATAATTTGATGTATTTTTTTTAATTTCGTATATATTTTTTATTTTCGTATTGTATTATTGTAGTTATGACTGAGTAGACGTGTATTGTACTATTATAGTTATGACTATGTAGATGTGTGGTTTAGGGTGTGTTTGATTACCACTTAATGATATGATCCAGCACTGAGTAATAAAAACTTATTCGGTCAGCATGTTTGGTTAGAAATTTTTAGCCACTGGATCACAAAATACGCTCTGACCGATTATGATTGATGAGGCTTGCAAAATCATTCAGTAGCTGCACATTCACCCAAATATCCTTGACATTTCATGTCTCTCTCTTCCACGTGGTTTCTTCCCTCATCCATTCAATTTGAAGAACAATAATTAATATTTTATATTACAATATTGTATACTTTTAGTATATTGAAATTACAATAATATTGAATTGGTCCGATTATTGGTTACATATATTCGTTGGGTTTGAAACTACATAATATGATATTTACGATGAAATATTGAAATGGGTAAAGTTATAATATTAATTTTATTAGTAAAATAATTCTTTATATACTTAAGTTATAAAAATTACTAGTAACATTATTTTCGCACAACATATAGTGTTAAATTAGTTTGGAGGTTAAAATGGTAATTTTTTCTTATTCAGAGGAGACAATCACAAATTTATCAAACAGTTACATGTATTTAGGAACATGTTCATTCAGCACATTTGAATTATTCAGAGGCTTAAATTCATTCAGCGCTAAATTATTCAGTTTTATCAAACAACCCCTTAGAGTATTAAATTCGTATGTATTAAATTCCTGAGTTTACTCTTTTCATTAAGACAATCAACAAAATTAGTTTTCTTTTCTTTTCTTTTTTTTAAGTTTTGTATTGTTTTTTTTTTTATTTTTTTTCAGATTGTTTTTTTCTCATATTTTTTTTAAGTTTCGTATTGTATTATTATTTAAATGAATGAAATTTAGTTTGTTTGAAAAAATGGAAAAGAAAATTAAATTGTTGGTGGGTGAGGCCCAAATGGGAGAAACTGGCATGTCACTAGTGAAAGGGTGTTTTGGAATTTGAGTGTTGAAAATGTAGATGATGAGGTGACGTTGAGGTGACACCAAAAAGATAAAAGTGGCTTAGCCACCACATCTGACGGTTTAATATCTCACAAAACACACACCTACACCTAACTGTAATATTTCTCTCACAAAACACACACTTACTACCCTCCTTTCTTCTCCAGTCACTATACGAAACAAATCTTGGTGTTCTTTCTTTCTTCTATCAATAACCGAACCATACACACCCCTAACCCTATGAAGACAAGATTTTTTGTTGTGGTTTTGAACCCAGGCAGGTGTGATGTTTTTTTTATAGATCTTTGAAAATCTTTTCTTACTATATAAAGTTAGGGGAAATGATGCCTACTTTATAAAGTAGGAAAGTTACATACTTTCCTTTGTAAAGGAAGGAGGAAAACATGTATTTGTGATATAATGAAGGGGCTTAATTGTAAATATTTTAAATTTTTTACAAAGAAAAGTAGGCAACTTTCATACTTTATAAAGTAGGCATCATTTCCCCATAAAGTTAAGAGGCAATCAGAGATTATCACCACATTTTATTGGGTAAGAGGGATAACTTATTACCGTGTTAGACTAAAAAAAAAATGCCCAGCTTCTTACCGCGTCTGACCGGTAAGAGCTCTTTTTAGAAAAATAGACACATCCTAAGACAACCCTATAAACGCTACTTTGTTAAACACTCACTGTAAACCAAAAAAAAAAAAAAAAAAAGTAGTTAAAGGGCAAAAGGTTTGTTACTAACACACTAAAATTAGAAAAATGATTAGGAAGCCTAAATTATGTGACTAAACATGTGTGGCATGATTGTTTGTAAGAAAGTGGTTCTTTTGGCTGCAGCCATCAGGATGATGTCACACAGGCTTAGGCATTAATTTAAAGCATCTTTAGGAAAAAGGATCCTCTCAAGTAACTGGACACAAGTTAAAGGATCGTAAACCATTGGATTAAAATCAAATGTCAAGATGATGTGGTTTCACTTTTAATCTTGACCTTTGTTTAATCTAATTGTTAAGGATCCTCTAACTTAAGTCAAGTTGTCCCACCAACTTGAGAGGATCTTCATCCCATCTTTAGGCCTCCCAATCAGAATTCCTAAAATTATGAGGTCTCAAGTTCAATTTCTTTTAGGTTAAAATAACTCTCAAGTGACCGAAGTATGTGTGACGGTGGGTTCAACCTCCGCGGATCAAAAACAATAGTTACAAAAAGAAAATGATTAATTTGACAATTTACGACTGTTAAGTTCCCTAACATTCTTCTTTGATTAGTATCTAAAAGAGGATCTTCTCAAGTAAAACATTAAAGTGGGCAATGGGAGTGTGATACAGTGTTTACCGATGTTCCATGTATGTTTTAGAAGAACTACCGTGACAGTGTGACACTAAATGTGATTGCCACATTAGTGACAGACATGAACTCGATGTAAACATCAGTGAAAATGCTATCCTAAAAAGGATATAGATTAACATTCCCATATTACCCCTGATATATTATGATTATAATTACAGAACTGAAAAAAAAAAAAAAAAAAAAATTATTATTATTATTATTATTAGTCAGATGGTGCCAAGAAAAATCATTATGTGAAACTCAAACTTAGGTTGCCTTTTCTTGGACTTTTTATATCGACAATGATTTTGGGACGGACGGAAAAAATACAAGCCTTTTGTATTTCACAAGATTGTTGCTACATATACATATACAAAACTGCCTTTTAGTTTGTCCTGTAAAAAAATCACATGGTCAGTGACCAACTCACAACAAATTGCCTCCAACGCTGCCTTGCTCGAATTCTCAATGTGAAAATGATCATTAAAACTCAAAGCTATAAAAAGAAACCTTAGAAGCTTGTTCACTGAATGCTTTGCCGTTTTTGCCTGCAATGACCCGCAAACACATTTATTTACTAGAAGCTTACCTGAAATATCAGATATAGACTACGAAAATACCTTTTTAAATACTTCTTGTGAATCTTCATGGCCCCTGTGCAAGCTTTCTTGGCATCCATATTTCCAGATATGTCATTCAATATCTGCATTAACGAAATTGATATAATTCAAGTAATCTGCATCACGTAAAAAGAAATAAAGAGTATCTTTTATGTTTTATGGATCATGTCAAAAAGTTACCTTTACAACGTCATCTAGTCCCCTAGCTTCTTTTAATAACTTGTCACTCCTGTCCTTGAGGACACTTGCTAGAACGAAAACAGAAATAGGTAGTGGTGCGGCGGGTTCTCCTCTGGCACGGGCCCTACTTCTCCTGTTTGCTCTTACGTACTTGCCATATTGGCGTCTGGATTTTCGTGTTGCTTTGTAAACATCATATTTGTTTTGTGTTTCACCTCCTTCGTATAATGAGAATAGTTCTGGATCATACTCTAAAGCCCACATCATCTGTTTGGTTAACAATCATCAGCACAAACATGTATCATTCGAATGTGCATGTTTTAAAGTATAATTTAGATGATTGTTGTCGATAGTAACTATGACAAAACTTATTACCTCCCACAAGACTAATGAATCTCCAAAGGAATATTCTCGCCGGAACAAAACCATTAGCATCCGAAACGCAAACAGGTAACCACTTCCACCAAGGTGTTCTGCATTTACGTAAGTAAATTTTATGGTACATTTGACTTTTATTCGTCTAAATCAGAACTACAACTTTGGCAAACTTCTTTTCTATTTGATAATTAGGGTACAATTTGACAAAGTGAACAAATTTTAATCAAAGCAACTTTGAAATAGACAGTTTTTTATTTCGTGTTCAAATGATACCACGTATACAATTCTGATCATAAATTTATATCATTAGTGAAATAAAATAACAAAATTTGAGACACTACATATTGATAGAAGAAATTAATACTTTTGGCAACAAAAAAAAAGGTATTTTAGGTCGGGTGTGGACCCACCCCATTCTGACCATAACATTTTGACCCAAGCCCATTTTGACCCCGTAACCTGACCCACCCATTCTGCCACCCTGAGTCTTATACATATGCATGTAGCAATGCAAATGAAACGTAAACATCAGGATGATACCTAAATGCTGGTGAAGTTTAGGATAAACAACTTTAGTGACATTAGCCAAGTTATCAAGTTGTGCCTCTACCCCCACCGAGTTCCCTGTGCACCTGAAATTTCCTCGCTTCAAGGACATGAATAATTATGTTATTAACAAGCTAAAAATCATATGAAGAGAAAGAAACTTTACTTACCACTCTGCGCATTAAACGTTCAAAGCACCAAAATGCATCTGCTTCATTTTCTAGAAGCATAATCATGGGAGAGCAAAGATCACTCATACCTGTTTGGTGAATTAGTAATTAATTAAGAACTAGAATTTAAATCGAACTATACTCTTTCATTGGTGGCAATTTCGGACCATTTACTTACAAATGAGTCAATTTGGGTTGTGTTCTATCTCATGCGTATTTTAAAGCATACAACATTCTATATCTTTTTTTTTTCAAGATTTATAATAGTGGTGGTATGATATTGTTTTTGTAAATAAATTAATTATCTATAAAAATAACTGTTGACCAGTTCTTCTGTAGCTCGTTTTGACCCGTTACCCAGCCTACCTAGTCACCCGACCCAACCATCTTGCCACCTCTAAAACTTTGACATATCTACCTTGGCCATAACCAACGTCTTTATCATGCCAAGCATAGACAGCAAGAACATCCCAAAGTTTTGCCAGATTCTCTTGCTTCTCATAAAACGTTAACGTCCTGTCCGTGCGAACTACATCCAGACCTGCAATAATTGTAATCCAAATTGATAAAAAAGTTATATATTGATTAAAGAAATGCATGGCACATCACTTGATGTGAATTACAAACTAACAAGACATGGTAATATGGTTTAAAACGATTAGCAAATTAATGAAAAAACAAATAATTACATGATTCATAGGAAGCATGTGTTTATATTCTATATATCAACCTATTTGATGTAGAGCAAGCTTCCACTGAATTATTTCTTTATCATGCTCTCGAGAACCCACTGTGACTGGAATCAGATCATCTGCAAGAACACACGATGCCCTGTATTAGTAAATGGCCGGGACCCGGGAGTTCAAAATGGGTTTTTTTTTATTCGGGGTGTAAAGGGCCACCCTCTTTTTTCTTATATAAATAAGTAATATGATTACAAAAACTTAATTATAGCAAAAATAATCAAACTGGTTAAACTATGAGTTTTGCCAGCTTTAGGGCTCAAGATTTTAACATTACCACTTTCTTGAGATTCCGGTGTTGGAAGCTGTTCAAGATCTGTTCCTAGAAGTACTGTTGGGTCCTGGATTGGATCACCATTTGCTGTGATCACACGTGCAGTGATGAACTTGCCACTTCCAACAACAGGAAACATATGACTGCACGATTCTTTTAACTGAGCATATTGATCCCTGAAAGTAAAATAGAGAATATAAAATTTTAGTACCTTGGTCACACAACAATTAACATCAGTATTTTAGAAGGAATCCAGAAGTTACCCATTAGCCTTTTATCATTGTATTATTTATGTCATTTATCTGAGCCAAAAAGCTTACTCTATTTGCCTTTATTGAAGGATGTTGTAGATATTTCACATATATTCATCAATATGTTTACTGATTTTCAATATAAGTAGTTTTTAAAATAGCAATTTCAAGTAAGTTATTCAAAACAGCTTGTTTTGCTTGCAGATAATTAAATGAGCCGTTTGGATAACCAATCCCAAGCACCCTTGAAAGTGCTTATTGTACGTATTATTTCAACACAATAGGTAGAAAAGCAGTTTTAGTATGCAATCTCAATCACCCCCTAAGATGTATTATTTTCATTATTGATTAATGTAGGCAGTCACGGTCTCTATATAACTAGTTTTCAACAAGTAGCATGTACATATAAAAAACAATGCAACTGATTTAATACTCCCACTCAAATGGTAAAAAGGTGGACAAGTCAAAAATGCCACATCTGCATAAGCTTATAAGAAGATAAAATACCTCCGTCTCTGTCGTATCTGTTCTCGTTCATCAAATGTGCTTTTAGGATCATAACAACCAAGCAGAAATTCCCACACTTCTCCTCTAATTGATGGATGAATCCCCTAATTATTATCAATGTACATGAACAATATTAAGTGATTTGCCAACACAACAATTACTAACGGATACCGGATGTAGAAAGAGATCCCTATAGTAAAAGTATAAATATTGTACTGATATAAATGAACTCTTCCATGGTCTTTTAAATAAAGAACTTACTCCCCGACATATTCGATTAAGGCATTTGCCAATATCAAGTGAACCCTCAGGTGTAAATGAAGCCCGCCACCTTTTTACACTTAACGTCTTTCCAGCCTGGGTAAATAGAGATAAGAAGCATTTAGCGACAACTTCAAGAAACCATTAATGAGGCTAGGATAAATAGGTTTAGTAAAGCCTTAAAGCTCTACTTGAAAGGAAAGTAAGACCAAAGAAACACATAAGATATGCATAGAAAAATGCTACATATCATTTTTTTTTTTCTTTATTAGAATCCAAATTTACTTGTTAGCCAATAAGCAGTCAGCCAATCATCACAACATGTACGTGACCTTGATTAGGCAAGCTTATTCAAACATCTTATTATCATATCACATTAAAATACAACTAAAACGCATGTCTTTAGTGTTGGATAATTCCAAACAGCTTATGCTCATCAGCTTTCCCAAACACCCCCCAAACAATTTAATCACATCCCAAGCTCCCAACAGTAATTATAACTGCAAACATCTCCTACTAAAAAAAACATATCTGTCAAAATGAAACCCAAAAACACAATCCAAGAATAATATGTCCACTTGATGAAAGATCACATTTTTTAGTATTTGAATAGAGCCAAACAGCTTACCCTCGGAAACTTTCCCAAACACCCCTTAAATCTATCAAAGAATATATTCGTCTAATAATCAAGAACTTAACTTTTACTAGATTAATATCACCTTATAAATAGCTAAAAACATAATTTAAATTACTAAACAAGAATCCACATTCTACCATATCTAATGTGATCAATAATCAAACTAAATAAATAACTCAGGGATGGTAAAAAGCTAATGATCACTAAAATGTGAGAGGTCTCATTTACAATATTTACCAAAAAGAAATAAAAAACAATAAAACTAGATAAATTACCTTGATTCTAAATTTGGTTTCTTGAACATCAGTACATCCAGCTCTAATCTCATAAAATGAGTCAGTTGGTAACCCAGGATCTTTTCTACATATATTCATCTGATATCACTTTTTTTTATAAAACTTAGATCTAGAAAATGGGCTTTTTTTTTTACAAAATTTTCAAGAAAAGCACATAGATCAGCTAAAAAAAGAAGACCCAGATGGGATCTTGACAAAAAGGTTCCAGATTTGTGGCGGGTGATGATGGCGGGTGGTTGTGGGACCGGGTTTGAGTTGTATGTAAAGACGTGGCTATGGTCAACGGTTTGACTTTGTACTGTTTGTTTGTTTGTTGTCTTGTCTCCATCCACTACCATATTTTCTTTTTGTTAGGCTGGAAGGCAAGGAAGGTGTTCACTCACCTTACACATCAGCGTCACGTCAGCTTTCTTTCTCCTCTCTCTTCCACTCACTTTCACTATGTGACAAGAGACTCTTCCACTCACCTTAACTCTTTTTTTTATAAAGCAAAAGGTAGAAATTTGGTGGGGACACTATCAACTAGGTGAACATTTCACCTTAATTTGCATTGAACCGATAAACTCACGGGTGACATGTTTGGCTTGGCATGGAGACTCACCTTACCACACCACTTCCACACTTACTTATTGCTACTACTAGTTGTGTTTTATAAAAGATTAAAAAGATTGGTTAGGTAGGGGTGGGACCGAGTATCAATCGCATGTTAGAATGCGGGTACACCGTTCACTACTTCGTACCAAAATCGGTACCAAATCGAGCTCGAAGCCGCCGAGATACTAACCTTTCTTTTATATTTTTTTGTCTTTTGTGAAGGTAGTGTTAGGTTGTTAAGATCGGCATTTCAGGCCCACTTGCGTGTTAGGGTAGGAATGGGTAGTTTTTTTGAGGGTTATTGGATAGAGGTGGTGTGGACAGGCTATTACTCTCTCCCGTGTTTGGCATCGTTTTATTAAATTGATTTGTAGAATATCAGTTTTATAATTTTTGATTACTTGCTAAATGATACTTCTCATGCAACTTGTGTCTTATCATTTGTTGAAAAGAAAATAAATGTATGAAAAGAAAAAAAAAAAAAAAAGATGATGACTTAATTTGGTTAAAGAAACCTTAAATGGACATCTTAACATTCTCAAAAGACAAGGTCGGATTGAATTTAAGTGGTTTACTTGGCCTACATATCGCGTTAGAATGATAAATGTTGTTCGTTAGAAAGACTAAAAATTACTCCTTTCATCTTATAGTTATTGTTTATTATTGACTTTTAAAGTATTTAACTTTTAGCTTTCACTTAAGATTTTTTTATTGTGTTATATGATACTTGATGCAAAATATATGAATGAATTAAGTATTAAATGTATTTTCATTCATCTAATTTTCATCAAATATTATACAACAAAATAAAAATAATTTAAAATCAAAGTTTAAAAATAAAAACTTCAAAAAGAGTAACATATAACAGAGCTTACCTTGAATGAAAGACGAAAGTGATACGTGTTTCAAAAATAAGGGATAACAAGATTTAGCTCCGTTTTATAAGTTTTGTAATTGATTATACAGTATGTTAACTAATCAGAATAAAATTTTATTTTACACTAGGGCTAAAAGTAAAAAATATATATATTTAAAAATATAAAAAAGGTAGCTCCCAAACCACATGTATATATCTTTTTTTTAATTAATCTGATCGATTGTTGACCACGGCTGATTTCAAAACTTTTATTAATTAATCAAGATGTTATATTTTGAAATCGAGTTTTCGTGTTAGTTTAATTTAGTTTTCAAACGTAAAATTTGAATTAAGCTCTGAAATAGACATTTTACTTTCTAAGATTATTATCATAGCAGGGTATCCGCGCGTTGCGGCGGCGGGTACCCTGTAACTAATTTTTATGACTGACAATCTTTTTTAAAATGATGTAATACACTAATTACAATCTATACTATCTATACTATATAAAATGGAAAAATGGTCAAAGTGGAAAAAGTGAAAAATGTTGAAAGTTGAATGTTGAAAACATAGTCAATGGAGAGAGAAATACAGTAAATAATATAATTAATACTCTTATTAAAACACCCCATTACTTAAAAGTACAATAATTTATTCACATTGTACACCCAATTAAAAGCACATCTACCAAATTAAAAACAACCAATTGAAATCGATATCGGGTTGACCCGTTGAAATCGATAGGGTTGACTGTTGAAACCGATACCGGGTTGACCGGGACGCCTAAACCCGTCGGTTTAATTTGATATTTTCGACCCAACCTATCGGTTTGACTCGGTTTAAATCGACTGCTTTTTTTTCGAACGGTTCAACCGTAGAACCACCGTGAAATCGGGTTTCAAATTTGACAAAATTATATGAGAAATGATGAAGTAGTTGTGGAACCCGTGACAATTTTTTTGAAAGGAGAGCCAAGATTGTAGTTTTTGGTTTATTTTGCTTTGACACATGTAATTTGTCATTTGTATAATGTTATTTTAAAAAATGTTGCTCTTGCACCATTTAAAGGACTAACATATATGAATCGCCGTTTAAAAGGTAATATATATTGTATTTTCATTCAGGTGTATCAATAATGTTATGTAAGTTTATTAAAATCACAAAAATAAATAGTATTGTTATCTTTAGCGATAATTATTTGTCGCCAAACAAATACTTTGAACAATGCATAAATATTTATACAAATTGATAGTACAAAATAATCATATATGGTGATATCCATTTGCAAAGTTCAATTTTAAAGCAACACACCAAATGATAAACGTTATGTAAAAAAATAGTTATCATTCTAAATTATCGACAAAACAAAAGCGGTCAGCGTGTTGTATCTTACTCTAAAACTACAATATAATATTGCCACTACATAACACCGCTGCTTTGAATGTAATCTATTATTACTAAAAATCTTAATAACTTAAAACAATCCTATTAGAAAATATCTTACTTTATTAGATCGACTCCATAATTTTTTAAAAACTATATATTTATGCCGCATCTTACCACGCAATTGTAGTTATTGAAAGCGATTCTCTAATGCTACAAATAAATTTGTTGAAAGAAACTTATGAGTCATCTAACTTTAAAACTAGATATCATTGCCGTAGCGCGGTCTTCGTCTAGTATAATAAGCATTACATGTTACAACTCCCTAAAGCGTCCAATGCAATCAATGTACGATGTGTCTCTTTTATTGGTCGATGATTTATTGCGTACAACACATCTTTGCCACAGTAAATAAAACACAAACTAAAAACTTCTTTCGTACACCTCTTCAAAACCGATTCTTCAATCAAAGTGGCGCTTCCTTTTGAATTAACTTTTTCATTTTCTTCAGCTTTCAACATTCACTTTTGAATTAACCATTCACAACACCAACCATTATTTTAGATCAAAGCACAACATCGCTAAAAATACTACGTGATATGCCAATGATTTCATTACATCACTCTACCATTGATTTTTATGTTGTCATCATAGAAGAATGGTAAGTAATGAAATCACTATCTGTTATAATCGAAACCCTAAATCTAATATAATTGTAACATGGAATCATCAGTTATAATAGATTTAGGGTTTTGATTTATTTAGTTCCATGTTACGCTTATTTTGTTTCGATTAAATAATAATATATTTTCCTTTGATTATGTTCAATTTAATTGTTTGTTATCAGAACTCTAGAAAAACAAATTCGTTATATCAGTGTAATCTTTATGTGTCTATGAATGATTATGATTGAGAGGTTGAAGAAGGTTGTGTTGTTGGTATCATTATCTAATAATTGTTGATGTAAAAAAAATCACACCTATTTGTTGGTGTAGTTCAGATTCCATAGTTTGTGCATTCAGTTAATCCTTTTTTGGATTCTTTATCCTTTTATGTGATATGATAGATTTTAATTGTTATAGATATTGATACATAGCATGGAAGCTGTAAAATGCATACAAAGTGAAGAAATTGTTAAAAAGTATGAGCATTTACGTGCTCTACTACAACTACTTCAAAAACTATGCACAAAAGATATGGTACGTTATTAATCATTTCCTGAATATTACAACTACTTCATCAAACAAACATTTCCCATGTATATGACAAAATTCTCATTATGCGCTTTTTATCTCTAAACCTTTTCCAAGATTAAAGTATGGTTTTCTTCCGTCTCAAGGATTAAAATTTGTTTATGTTGGCTTAACAAAGTAGGTTTGGTGAAAGAATATCTCGATTCATTCAACTATTTTGTTACAACGAGAATAAATAAGATTGTTGCTGCTAATTATAGTACAATAACTTATGGAATTAATCCTACAAATGTTTATCTCAGGTAAGGAGTTTATTCTCATTATAGTGTGTCATGTCTTTTTGGAACTATTTTCTAAAATGCCCGTTCGTTTATTGCATATATGAAATAAATTGGCTTATCGTATGATGTAGTTGATGGTGTGACCGAGTTGCTTAATCCTCAAACATGTCACTAAGTGACAACACGTGAAGTCAAATACATCTTTTAGTATTTTGCTAATGAATGGATTTTAAATTGTTGCTAAAAGTGATAAGTTAAACAATGTAGTTATGTTGTTCCCATACTTGTGAATATTAAGAGTATTGCAGCTCAATGCTAGCAAGGGTAAGGAGCCATGGAATATAAAAGGTTAGTCTTTTAATTAATTTGATATTTAAGGTATGTAAAAATGTATACATTGATTAAAGTCTATTGTATGATAAAGTAATTGTCTGTTAGGAGACCGCCTATTATGCTGAGTTGTCATTGTATCCTACGAGAAGGATGAAGGTGCAATTATTGTTTCATCGGTGTTTCATCGTGGATACCCGCTATGGTGTTTAAAATACTATTTTAAATTGTGGAGTATTTCATCAGAGATAACTTGGTTGTGGTGAATTATTAGTTAAATTTTATGGATTATCACTTTTTAATCAATCATTTCATTGATATCTAATGTATATAGAAGTTTGTAGCTTTGGTGGATAGTGGAGTGTGGTCATTTTTCCTTTCTCGATTTGTACTTTGGAGTCACAGACCATAGTCCGATTCATGATATCTTGTACCTAAATTGAGTATAAAGGTAATTATGTCATTGTATTATATGTCCAATCCTTAAAGGTAGTATTCATATTCAAGTCACACAAAAGATACATTGTTCAATAAGTTTCTCTTTACAAATGCATGTCTTCTTTATATATGTGTCTTTTTTTTATAAGAGCTATTTTTTTAGTGGGTGAAAATCATCAAATAGTAACCAAGTTCGAGATATGTTCCAATTTGGTACCTCAAATCAACTATAAAATAAAACCATCAAAGTTTCAAAAGCTGCTCCATTCTTGTGTAATTTTATTTTAGAGTGACCTCAACGAACACTTCTCAAACTTAGTTATTGTTTATGTTAAATCTTGCATTAACGAGTTTTACATAAAGTTGGTTGGTAGTAGTAAAATTGAGGGGGTGGGTGTTTAGTATTAATGTACAACATGTTAATACATATATGGATAATTTAAGCATACTAATTTTAGAAAATGTTTTTTCTGATTGATATAAAGTTTGAGGTTAATTAGTTGAAACACTCATAAAACTTGATTACTATTGAGTGACATATTCCTTTTTCTTTCCTCCATTCATGCCATGCACTTTCATGCATGTTTTGATAATGTATCATGTATTAAGGAACTAAAGATGTTGATTTATCATTAGTTTTAATATACATGTGACATGTTTTATGTCATTTTTTAGGTTCTCAACAAATGTTCATTGGCTTTTCACTTAATTCTCTCGACATATCGCTTGCTTTTCAGAACACACGAATTGTAAGCAGGCGTTTATGAGATTAATAGTTGCATCCATATTTATTTATTCTATCATTGACTTATTACATATCATTCCATTCAAAGAACAACAAAAAATCTTTACCTTCATTGATTTTTATTACTTTATTCATATACTTCATTTCTTAATGCATTATTTTATCTAAAACCCCGTGAATCCACGGGTCTATAAGCTATTTATATAGATATGAGATGTTGTAATACATTAATTACAATTTAAATGAGATAAAAATCCCAAACTCATAAACACTTGATATTGGAGAAACATGATCACGGTTACATTACGATATGATATACGTGGTCATGGTTGTTGACAATGAAGTGTAATTGCAAGTAGTTAAAATGTTGTGTGATTAATACACTCTACTTTAATAACAATCATTCAGGCCGTTTAAGTTATTTTGTCAATTAATTTTCTTTTTACATATAATAGAAGTTTGGTCAATCAATGCTAAAAATAATATGTTACGGAGCATTATGTATAATTTAGTTATACATTATGCATTTTATGTTATATCGAGAAATTGTATTTTTCATAGTCGGGTTGGTTCGCAAATTTGCATATATTATAGCCCAAAAATATATCAAAACCAATTCCTTAAACGAATGTATATTAAAATACTCCGACCAATTTTTTTCTTTTATCTAAAATAAATCTCAGCAAAACTTTATCTCAAAATTAATTTGACCCACTTTTAACCTAAATATAACTCATTTATAATTTATGGAATAGTAGAGAAGTAGATATTAAAATTTTAAAATGAGTGTTACATATCTCTAAAGGGAATGGTTGGGTGGGTACATGTCTTTTTACTGTTGTATACGCATACATAGAGGATCAGGAAACAAAAAACCAACAAGACTTATCATATCATTCTCTCTCCCACAAACAACACAACAAAAGAATAGAAAAAAAAAAAAAAAAAAAAAAAAAAAATCCCGCAGATCTGTGTATCTTTTCTTCTTAAACACAAACAAAAACCTCCTCAACCCCAAAACCCTTCTCAGATCTAATGGTAGAGATAGATCTGTGATTCTTTCTTTGGTCGGTTGGGAAAAACTTTATCTTTTCAAGAACATCATTTTTCGTTTGTGGTCACCATCACTTGTTAACCGGACCTGAATATCCTCTTCTTTTTATTCGAGTCTAAAGAAGACCTAAACACTTTCTTCTTCAAGATCCTTAAAAGGGTCTCTGGTAGGTTTCACTTTCGTTTTTCATTCAAGTCTAACCGAAAAAAAGATGGAATGAAACACGATGTGTTTTGTTCTTTCTTTTAATTTTCGGATATTAAACTAAAGGACCTATGCTCCTAAAAGATCTATGATGATATTTCAAATACTCTTTGTTAGAACGACTTTGTGAGTATGTAAAAGAGAATCTGAGATCCTTTTTTTTTTTTTTTCGAATCTATGTGTAGGATATAGTGTGAGTTGAGGAGTGATGTTATGGTTGTGTCTAGGTTGGTTTGATATGATGTTGTTGTTTTTTTGCAAGCGTGGGGTACTTGTAGGGCGATTATTGCCGTTTTTTCTTTACCTCCTTGCGGTTCTTTATTTTCTTTGGTTGTAGAATTAACAGATGTTGGTTGTGTTTTTGTTTCTAGCATGTGGAAGGGGATTTATATCCCTAGGTTTGTGGTGTTACAAGTTAATTAATTGGTTGTTACAAGATAATTAATTTTTAGTAATGGGGTATTACTTTGCATATGTTACTCATGTTTTTAATTGGGCTATTACAATGGGCTCTTTGAATGTGCTGTTACAAGTTGACTCAATTAAAACTCCGAACGCTTTATATATTGCAAAAAATATTTCTAAAATAAGAAGTTAGAATAATAATGAATTTTAAGCCTTGCTATTTAGGGAAATATCCTAAATGCATTATAAGGTAGTATAGATTGTTGTTAAGTATTATTATTGTTATTATTTATTTTTTCTTTTTTATAAGACATCACTTCACTAGAAAATCATAGGATTTACAAGAAATTAGTGGAGAGCCGAGAATAATCGGGCCCCACCTCCTCTAGTTATAACAAAGTCAATCCTACTAAAAATACGGTCAGCGACCAATGGCCTGTGTCCGAGTCAGCAGGATCATGCGCTTTAGTAGGTTATCGCATCCTTCTCAAGTTCCCAAGGAAGATATCCAATGTGCATTTAGCCCTCGTGACTTTACAGCTTACGTTCCGCTTGATGATGTCAGGCCGATTGCAATTAACCATATTGGTTTGTGTCCAGGAGACGACCTGTCAAATCGACACATACATCACCTTGCCTCGTGAATATAGCAACATATCAGTTGGACGTAATGATTTGTCCCTATCACCACATAGCATAATGTCAACCTTTTTTTTTGGATAGAGATCGAAGCATATATCAACAAGGTCTCACGCGCTATATTGTGCTTAGATGTCAACTATTATTATTATTATTATTATTATTATTATTATTATTATTATTATTATTATTTTAAACCTCACTTTATTATTATTTTATTATAAAACATCACTTTCATAAAAACAAAATTATGATTACAAAGAGAGAAATTAGTGGGAAACTATCAGGCCCCACACCTGCTTGATAGCAACTAATCCCTGCAAGATATGAATAGCGAAGATCGCTAATATCTTGAGTTATAGAGAACTTCTAGATCCGCGTAAGTAAGGTCTTGCTTCCGCCAAGTTCCCAGAGAAAAATGAGAAAGGGTTAAACCCATATCCAATATCCGCAGACATTTGGCTCGACTTGACGACTTACGCTTTTGTGTCAATCATGCCTGACGCCACAAAATCAATCATACCGATTTGCGAGGAGACGATCCCGTAAATCGTACATACATCTTGCCCCATCATTCTATTATTTCATTTTCTTTTTTTATTATAAACATCATTGTATTAAAACTCAAAGGAAGTACCTTTCAATATATATATATATATATATATATATATATATATATATATATATATATATATATATTATAATTATTGTTATTATTATTATTGGTATAAGTCATAAAATACATTACTTTCCACATATACAATTTGAAACACTTACTTTTTTATTAACATATACACTCGTCTTTTCAAATTTATTATTTAAACTTGTAAAATAATATTATTTTAATATGATATTATATTAATATAAATCAGTTAGAGCACAAGGTGTCTGAATCACCAATACACGTTATTGGTATGTCACTACATGCATCATCACTTAAACATAACATAATAACTCAAACACCGCCATATTGGCAATAACGTTATTTATTGGATTCATTTTATTTTTATTTAAAATAAACACTTTTTTTAAACATAAAATAAAATTACAATTACATAAATTAAATTACAATAATAAATTTGGAAAAAAAAAAATAATCTAAATTTTTCGAAAAATAAAATACATCAATAAAATTACAATACGAGACTCTTCGTGTATATCGTATAAACGTAATAATTAATCGGCTCGAGTTTCAGCGTTAAAAAGATCCATGAAAGTTAAAAGGAGTATATATAGTTGAAACTTGAAAGTGAGTGTTTTTTTTACCGTTGCTAAATCTATCCGTTACATAACGTTTATAAAAATGGATGTGTATGTGAAAGTTTGATTAAAGTTGAATTGGGTTGAAGATATGAAAAATGTTTAGAAAAAGTTGGTATTTAAAGGTGAAAAGTTGGTTGGTTTTAAAATGTATCAATTAGTTTTACATTTACTCACTTTTCAATTTCCAAAAAATGTTACAGGTTGCAGCATTGAATTAAAAAAAATTAAAAAAAAAATAATAAAAAAAAGGATAAAATGGTCCATTTTAACGTTTGTCGTGAGCCACTCAATTAGCTCAAACTTTGGCATGAATTTAACGTATTGCATGGTATGGAGTTTAACATGCCATTGGTACAAAAAGGTTGCATATGGCGTGTGGAATTTACCCATACCATCTGCTCTCATATTGATGAAGTCATAACACGTTTTGAAATGCGCTGAGTGTATATGTTAATAAAAAGATAAGTGTTTTAAGTCGATACATTTTAAAAAATGCGTGGTTATTTTATGGTTTTTACTTTTTTTTATAAACGCCATCACTTAGAAAAACCTAAATGATTTACAAGAAGTTGGGAAGCCTAGACACTAGTTGGGCTCAAAACCTCTCTCGATACAAAAACTTAGTCTATGAAAGTAAAAGCACCACTTTTGACATTATTATTATATACAATTTTTTTTTTTAACTTCACTTTTATTAAAACTTCATAGGATCTACAAAAATTAGTGGGAAGTATCAAACCAGTAGGCCCCTTTTCTGCAATGGCAAAACCAATCCTATTAAAAATATGAATGCTTTGCAGCGCTCCAATGTCTTGAGTCATAGAGAATCGCGACACGCTTAAGTAAGGTAACTGCATCCTTCTCAAGTTCTCCAAAAGAAGAAAAAGATAAGGGGAGAAACCTATATCCAATATCCGCACATTTCGCATTGTACTTGACGCTTACGGTGCGACATCAATGATCGCGCATACGGCATAAAATCGATCATCCCAGTTAGCGTCAAGGGCGACGATCCCGTAAGATCAACACATACATCACGTCCACTATCCCACGAGTAAAGTAATTGTTGAAAACACAAAGACCTTGATAGATCTTTAAGCACTCGGAGATCGTTAGTGTTGCCTATGTAATCACAAGCAAACTAATAGAAGATTTCTACAACTAGTATTTTGTAGTAAGTTACAATAACTAAGAACTCTTTGATCCTCTATGGATCTTTTGATTATAGAAACTCTATGTTTCAGATGTTTTACAAGACTTGAAAGACTTTTGAAAAGCTTTTTCAAAACCTATCTTTTTTACAAACTAAGCATGGTTTCTTATATAGGCAAGAAACCCTAATGAGCCGACAATTTACACTCCTAATACTAATGAGACTAAGCATGCATCTAGACAAGCATGCAACTAATCATATTGTTTTGTTCATCATTTTGTTTTATTGATTAAGCTCTACATAATAAATATTATCTTTAATACTGTGACTTTTACTCTATCTTGAGCTTATCTCTCTCTATTAGTGCACGACTTTGGAAACAACAATATCTGCTTTAGCATTTTGGCGAAGTATAACTTAGAATCCATTCTTCTTGACAAAATCTTTGTGAAGATCGGTAGTTTGTTAATTCCCAACAATCCTCCTTTGGAATTTGACAAGGTTAAGTTCGGTTCCGGATAGATCTATGAAATTGTTGAGGATTGTGTTCAAACATCGACAACAAAAAGAGGAACATCTCTATGATGGTCAGGCGCGCCATGATCTTTCTTGACAACATATGACACCATGTACATCAAAACATATAAGTTTCATACTATTCTCATCACTTCGTGTGTGTTAACTCGTGAGAATCATGAGAATTAATGGGTTTGATGTCTCTTTACCAATAGCCATTACCTCTGGAGTAGCCACATGTTTAGGTTGAAAACTATGGTACATTGATAACCATCCGATTTATTGGCAAACCAGCAACCATATAAACGGATTTGTCTTGTCTTTTACTGTGAGCGTTCTTTGGGATCTAGTCAATTCTTAGAATTGGTGAATTGAGAACCAAATAGTTCAGTTGCCTTTACCACATGCCATACACATGTGGGCTAGCCAATTCTTGGATTCCAAAAAGGAATAGACCATGGTGAATTTATGACCATACAACCCCTCGGAGTTAAGCACGGGTGGTTGCATACCCTATGATTTTGAGCAAACCATTACGACTATCAACAGTTTGATGTGTACCAAAGCGCACTTTGGACTAGCCAACTCTTTGACATACAAGGTACATCCCAGGTGGTTAAAGACCATCGAATTGGACAACGAACAAACTTTGCATAAAAGTTTTTTTTTTAACTAATAATAAAATATAAAGCTGAAAAAGATTAATAATAAGTTGAAAAGGAAAATTAAAACTTAATTTTTTTATTAAATAAACGCATATACTATTTTAAAATGATGTTTTTGTGAGTTTTCCTTTTATGAAAGTCTTTTATCTAACAAAGAACTTAGACAAAAATAGACAAATAACATAAATAAAGCAAACTAAATGATCAAAACAAAGTGATGTGCAGGTACCAAGTGTCCCGATATGGATGAAGAAAATAGGCCTATTGGGTTGTTGGAGTTGAGTTTTGATCAATCCACCAGTGTTAAAGCGATGTCTTTCATTTCCCACGTGATCGGAGGAATTTCCAATTTTGACTCGCATCTTTTCCATAAGTCTTTGGGGCAAGGGATACTTTCTTTGAAAGCTTATCTGCAGTGATTCCACCCTTAGTCTCAAGCACATGCACAGGAAGGATAGAATCTCCGGGATGTAAGCTTCCACCGATGTGAGTTTTCCCAAATGGAAGATGCTTTGCTATTAGGAATGTGGGAGTTGGAGCGAGAACTTGAAGATCTCCCAAGATCATCCCGAACCTTGTGGTTCCTTGTTGCGATAATAGGTGTTGACTTGAGAACGAGCAGAGAAAGTAAGTGCGCCTACCAAGTAGAATTTCCTTTAGAAAGGTGAATTCTATTAAGTGGAGTCCCTTCAAGAAGAACATTCATCTCATCATCCTTTAATTTCCACTCTAACACTCACTGAATTTCCATCGGAAAATCGCCATGGACCACTTCATAATGAAAGTTGATTCATCAGGCTTCAAGATCCAAAAGAAGATCTTTTGGCCATTCTCTTCTTCCTTCTCGGTGATAGATTCCCTAGAGGGAGCATTTTCATCTTGTGCATTTGTGGTAGGACTTGAACTGGTAGATTGAGACTTGGTTGAAGCGCGAAGTGCATTCATCCGATGGAATATCTTTAATAGCCCTCTCGTTTTAGTTTACGTGAGATCGCCTTCCTTTACCGAGAATCTTCCAAAGTGACAACAAGTGCCACCGAGGAGAGGGAGTTGTTGGGTGCTTAGGAGAAATGGAAGATGGTTCGCGAGATTGATGATAGTAGAGCAACTTGAAGTTGCTTGTGAGAGAATGACCGAAGAGGATTCCTTGGTTGGAGCATCATCAACCTTGAGTCTTTTGGCCGGAGCATCTTCATTCTAAATCCTTTTAAGTTGGTAGAAGGAGGCGGGGATGATGATCGTCCTTCATGATTTGGTTATATTTGCGTCTGAGGACATGATCGGAAAAGCCTTGACTTGTTTCATTGTTAACGAGGTTGTACATTGAGCATTGGTTCTTCACCACCTTCTCATTTCATCTTTAGGGGGTTTGTCTTTGGCCTTCCGAGCTTGGATGGCCCTCTTTTTTGTCAATTGCTTCTTGCCTCCTTTGTCTTCCCGAGCCATCATTCGCTCTACATAATTGTCAGAAAATCACCACCTAGTATACTTTGTGAGCTAGAGAAGGTCTTGAAATGACTTGCGGAGGTTAGAATATCCCATGTTCGTGGGCATCGAACCCTCAGTTCATCAAGTTCTTTTCTTCTCTCGTGAGTTAAAGATGAAAATTCCTCGCCAAGTTTTTAGCCAATGCTACACTTTCCTTTGACTTCTCCAGGCTCAGCCCGAATCTACTTGCTTGACCCAAATTTCCACCTCACTCACCGTGGGGACCAAGCTCATCTTCGGTGATGACATTTTTCCCTTTATCATCAGGCTTCTTGGCACACTCTTCTTGGTTAAATCAATGAATGTACCTCAGTTAGTAGTACCTAGTCAACATGTTGATCTTGATCATCAAGCTGAGTAATCATAGTAGCAATGTCGCATGTCTGCCGAGGGAAAGATGCATTTGGTACTTGAACGTCTTGAATTGATTAGGATCTCAAGATACATCATCCATAGTACATCGCGGATGCATCCTTATCAACCCTGTGTTCCTTTGAAGCTGAAGAAACCTTATGAGAATAAGATCTCTTCCTTCTTTTGTAAAGACTCTTTCTTCTTTGAGGAAGTGGCGGCTAATGATAAGGATCATTGAGAGCTTGACAACATGTGGGAAGACTCAAAATGAGGATCTTCTTGTTCTTCATCGGAGAAACCACAAGTTTCCTTTTGGAGGCACTTTAGTTTGTGCTCTAAGACTGACTTTGGTTGGGTTCTTCAACCCCGAGAAGACTTGGTCTCACGCAAGCCAGGACTATTAACCTCTGCGGCATTACACGACAAAGAGCATACAGATGATGAGAGTGTAATGGGGTCCTCAGGCTCCGCAACGGTGCTGCGTGGTGGGGGAGCCCCATTGGACCTTCGTATAACTGGTCATGCTCATGTGAGGAAGATCTTCATCGAGAGAGGATTCCTCCACGGGACTGTGTGGGTGGTCTATTGAGATCCGACTCATCATGAGTAGCTAGAGTGGGTGGAGGGCTGGGACATGGTGGACAGTGCGGAGCAACATGAGTTGCCAACAGCTTGAAGATGGGCCTCATCAAAGTGAACCAATGGATTACCATCGCGAGCAACATGTGAGGAAGGAGGACTATGAGCATTCTCCTCATGAGCCTCATTACCTTGGGGCAACATGGTACGCTAGCAAGGGATGATGTTCCCCGAAAGTGGGTTCTCATTGTAGCAAACAATTTAGGCTTAAAGTACTTATGGGATAGAAAGATTGGGCTTGGGTATTTGTGTCCAATATCATTTGAAGAAACTCTACATTAAAAACTTTCCTTTGTCTTTTGAATATTTTCAACCAAGTTTTCAAAAATATACTTAGAAAAATTGAAAGTTACCCCTTGTGCAAGACACACAATACCACTGCCCGGTCAGTAGAAGCGGTCCCATCCTCCGGTCTTGTTGCTCATGCATTGGGCGGTGTGAACCGGGAACCTCCATTTGGCGAGTTCCTTCTTTAGCCACATATGCGATTTCTTGTTCCTCGTACCCAATATTAGCCCATTAAGCACATCTTCGATTAGAGTGAAATACTCCCCCGACATCTTCGGTGAAGCTTCCTCTGACGCTCCTGGTCTGTCATGCTCTATTTCATCAATCACAGTTCTAATCTCTTCTCTCCTCTTCTCAAAGATTTTCCCAAAATTGAGTGATCAAGTGGCTCATATATCTCATTTGGAGAATGAGAGATAGAGCATAGCAAATCTTTGACCTTTTAGTGAATTCCACCATAGGTTTAAATACAGTTCATATCCCTTGCCGTTTCCCAGAAATGCAACTTTGTTGTGATCATGTTTGAATTCAAGAGCCATGAGGAATATGAGTGTTTAGGATTATGATTCTTGAAATGGTGAGTGTTTGTGAAAGTGGAATGAAAGAGAATTGGTTTGTTCGAGCGAGTAATGGTGGATGAAGGTTTTGCCCAAATTATAGTCAAATAAAATGGACCGTTTGGTTGACCTTTGGCGGCGGTATTGCATCTTTGTCCCAACCCAAAATAACACTTCGTAGTATGATCAATCTTCTTGAAGTTATAACTTATGAGAATCAAGAGATTAGATATCCGTAAGTTTCTAGAATTACTTGTGCCACTTGCATTAAACTCATTGAACCTCCGTCGGTCTATAAAATGATCCCAATGTAACTCATCTCTTATCAAGATCCCAAATAATTACCATAAACCCTAGATGCAAAATAAGCCCAATTAACAGAATTGCACCATGAATACCAAACACGAGATCATAGATCTCCTCCTCATCTTCATCAACCTCCTTCATCATCATCATGGTGAATCAAACCCATGGTTCCATTACTTCCCTCAACCCTATCTACGACCAAATAAATCACCCTTTCTCCCTTCTTGGAGATGACAGAGTGAATAGTGAATCTGGTGAATGATTACGATGACTCCTGGAGGGGCGTCTTACTCCCAACCTCGGCACAGCCTTGGTCCCACAAAGACCTCGTGCCGGGAATCCGCCACTCCCCAAAGATAGAGGTGGTTCTTGGTCTCAGCTGGCATACATCTTTTGGTGCATGAACACACATGTCGATATAGTAGGAGGGCTTAGGTGGATCGATTGCATTTTGGTTGAAATGGTAGATGGCACCACGGGACACGTTAGTTCTCTTACGTCATCTGCGTGGTCATCGTCATCATCAA
Organism: Chrysanthemum makinoi; assembly: GCA_910596185.1. Lineage (NCBI taxonomy): Eukaryota > Viridiplantae > Streptophyta > Magnoliopsida > Asterales > Asteraceae > Chrysanthemum > Chrysanthemum makinoi. Next base: position 263,911,016 of record OU343223.1, read on the forward strand.
TCGTTTGCATCAATCCATCCTCCCATTTTGATCCTAGCATCTTCATCGAGTTGGTCATGCATATCCAACCGACGGTTAAGTGGAATGGGTGGATACGCTAGACCTAACAAAAGCAAAACATCTAGCATATCCAACATTCACTTAGATTTTGAATGAGGATATACACTAGTTAGGCAACTTAAGTGTGCGGCTACATTATCTTGTAGATGCATAGTAGTAGGTTGACTTTATGTAAACCGTGGTAAAGTTGTTTCTTGAATGAATGAATGAATGACAATTTGACTTCAATTTCTTTTCTTGTTATTATAACCGGTGGAATCAAATTGTATGCTTGATGTTTGATACTCGAAAAAACAAGTAACACCCTTTATTTATCGACCATTTACTAATGAACCACACTTGATGACTTTGATCTTGATCATTGGGTATATACACTGCAATCGAGATAAAGGCAGACAAAATGTAGTACGAACAAGCTGCAATGTAACACACAACATACACAACAACAAAACAAACAAACTAGAAAATATTAGTAGTTAGTGTTAGAATACAAACTAATATACAAAATAATGCGAGTTTGCACAAAATCCTCCGGCATATGCTCCCCGAGGCCTATGCCTCCTCAAACTATCAGATCAAGGGTTTAACATTCCAATATTGACCACGAGGTGTTGAAACCTTGGTCCATCACACGCTTTTGTTAACAAATTACATTATCATCAAGATGGATTTTAGCCACTTTTATCAAATGTTTTTCATAAGCATCTCTTATAAAGTGGTTCCTGATTTCAATGTGTTTCGCTCGACGTGGCTGGATTTTGACTATGCAGATGGTACTTTGATTATCTATATGAATTGTAGTGTTCATAAGGTTGTACCCATAGTCCGCAATTGGTTTCAATCCAAAGGACTTGTCCACAAAGAATTTGCGCAAAGAACGCATCGCTTCAAGAGGTTGAGGTGGCCAATATGGTTTGTTTCTTGCATTGCCAAGAAATCAACCTCTTGCCAAGAAATTGGCAAATTTCTGGCCAGGATCTTCTATCCGATTTTCAAAGATAATCACCGCCACTATATGCTTCCAACTTGAAAGGAGATTCTTGGGTACCAAAGGCCTAAAAGAGGTTGGCCTTTGAGGTACTTAAAGATCTTCTTGACAAAGATTGAGATGGGAAGCAAGTGGAGTGACTTGATGTCGAGAACAAACACTCACAGCAAATGTAATATCGTGTCTTGAAGCCGTCAATACATCAATGAACCAATCATGGACTGCATTGCATGAACATTCATGTAGATCGTTCATTATTTGCTTTAGTCTTTGGAGCTTCATAAGGTGTTGTGGCAGTTCTAACACCTTCCATACCAAACTTCTTCAAAATGTCCCTCACATATTTATCTTGACAGATAAAGATGCCATCCGGTTTCACAACCCGAGACCCAAAAGAATGTAAGCTCTCCCATAGCACTCATTTGAAATTCACCCTTCATAAGTTCCCTAATTCCTCGCACTAAGCTTCGCTTGGGAACCAAAAATAATGTCGTCCACATACACTTGCACCAAAATGATGTCCGAGTAATTCTTCTTGAGGAACAGAGTTTTATCAATAGCACCTCTTCTATAGCCATGCTTCAATAGAACGATGAAAGCCGAGCATACCAAGCTCTAGGTGCCTGATGTAAGCCATAAAGAGCTTTAACCACCTTGTAGACATGATTTGGGTGATCATGGTCTTCAAATCCCTTGGGTTGAGTGACATAGACCTCCTCTTCAATCTCACCATACATAAAAGCACCCTTGACATCCATTTGATACACCATGAAACCCATGTATGGAGCATATGCCAAGAAAATGCTAATTGCTTCAACTCTCAACAAAGTGCAAACACTTCATCATAATCAATCCCTTCCTCTTGTCTAAAGCCTTGAGCTACCAACCTTGCTTTGTTTTTGATCACAATCCCTAGCATCTCTTATTCTTCAAAACCCATTTTGTCCCAATGGCATATTTGCCATCGTGAGTGGAACCAAAATCCAAACTGGCCGACAGAAATTGTTGCATTTCTTCTTTCATTGCTTCGATCCGTTTTGGATCGTTGAGAGCTTGAGAAACACTAGTTGGTTCCACTTGAGAGAGAAAAGCAAGCAAACGACAATGCTTGAGGTAGTGTGATTGTCTCTTTGCCGTGGAGACATAAGAGAAAAGCAATCATCTCAAACCGAGGACCGTGATAGCCCTTCTAGTTCTAATGTTAAGATCACCTATAATGTTGGATTGAGGATGAGCTATGTTGATCCTCCGAGTAGTAGGGTTGACTTCAATGGATGAATCAAGATTAGTGATGGTTGGTTCAAATTCAAAGATCATAAGAGGGTGAGGTGAAAATGCCAGCCTGGGTTGATGATTTCCAAGATCCGAAGGTTTTGGAAAGCGCGTATAGGGTCTCACCAAAGTTCAAGATACTTGAGAAGGAACAAGATAGCCTTCAGATTTGGGGAAGGTAGGTGTGATGGAATCAACTTCAGAAACATGGTTTCTACCGACTCTTCATTATTAACCTCTCCATTCAGTTTCTCGCTTCAAGCTTAGCCGCAAATTCTTGAGTCCGAGCCTAGCAAGGTCCTCAAAGATAATGAGAGTCATCTTCATCACTGAATCAAGAAGTATCCTTGAGGTGGTACTAATATTGTTAGGGGAGAAAGAAGGTACAAGTATGGGTTGCTCATCATCCTCAAACTCATTTTCAGAGCCATCATCTAGGGACCCGCATTGTTAGTTGGAGACACTGAGGACCTCGCATTTTGTTAGCCTGATGTCTGCGGGTAACCCGTGATAATCGCCAGTAGTCAAGATCAAAGGACCATGAATGACCTTATCCTTGAACATTAGGCTTATCTTCCAAAAATCTCGTGTTCAACGCCTCTTCTCTATTTTGGCTTGCAAGTTGTACACCCCAGATGCCTTACTATGAGTTGAATAGCCCACAATATAACCATCATCACTCTCATCAAACTTTCCCAATGGATCACTTGTGTTCATAATGGTCACTTGACAACCAAAAGGTTTTAGGTAGTGAATGACATGAACTTTCCCAAAGAGAAGTTCATATGGGGTTTTGAGTTGTGGTCTAGTAATGGACACCCCTCTGAAGCACATAGCAAGCAAGGCCAAATGCCTTCCATTCGTAACATAGTGGGTTTTAGAGTCTCCGCAAGCATGGATCTTGGTGTTCTATTAAGGTCCTATTCTTTCTTTCAGCCACCCCATTTTGTTGTGGGTTCTTGGATTACTATAGTCCCTTTTTATGCCTTTTGACCCACAGAGTTCTATAAGAACAAAGATTTTTAAACTCTCCCCATTATCACACCAATACCCTTTGACCTTTTGTTCAACTCATTTTCAACAAGTGTGATGAATTCATAAAGACTTGAGATGTTTCATCTTTGGTTCCGAAAGAAAACCCAACAAAATCATATAGCCATCAAGGATCACCAAACGTAAGTACTTATGATCAATGCTTCTCGACTTGAGTTGGACCAAACAGATCCATGTGAAGCTAAACCGGGAGGTTCGATGATGCTCATAGCATTGATAGCTTTGTAAAGAGGCTCGCGGTTGTTTTCCTTACGCAAGCTTACACAATTATGATCATTGGTAAAACTTTGGTGGAAGACCTTCAACAAGACTCATGTTAGAGAGTTTGTTAATGGTCTTGAAATTACACGCCATCCTCCATGCCATTTTGTAGGATTCATCAAGTGATGCTTTAGCCACCAAACATGTGAGGTCACCATCGTGCTGAACTTTATTAAGGTTGAATGTGTATAAGTCATGAGCGAGGAACTTTCAAGAGAATTGAAGTTTCTTCGAGTTTGAAGTCTTTAGACAAAGACAAGACATTCATTCTTCTCAGAAGAGGACTTTGTTCTTAGTGTCACAGATTTGTGAAACAGAGAACAAGTTGAAATGTCAAGTTCCTTAACATAGTACACATTTTCA
>OU343223.1:263915112-263960795 GCA_910596185.1 Chrysanthemum makinoi
TATTTGAAACATCGTTTGGATTTGTAACATATTTGTATTTCAGCATTTAAACAGCACAGGACCGATGTTGTACTCGATTATGTTTTATAGAATATCCAACGATGTGTTTTAAAGCGACACTTTAGGATCGTTCAATATAATTTGTGATGTGGTGCTATGGCGGTCGATGCCCCAGGAATTCCATTCATTTGCCAAACAGTAAATTGGGGGTGTGACATGTGTCTAGGTTTAGGTTTGATGTTGGTTGTTGTTTTTGCAAACGTGAGGTAGCAGTAGGACAGTTATTGTTTCGTTTTTCTTTACCTCCTTGCACGGTTCTTTATTTTCTTTCGGTTGTGAATTAACAGATGTTGGTTGTGTTTTGTTTGCTGTGTGGGAAGGGGGATTTATATCCCTAGGTTTGTGGTGTTACAAGTTAATTAATTGGTTGTTACAAGATAATTAATTTTCAGTAATGGGGTATTACTTTGGATATGTTACTCATGTTTTTAATTGGGCTATTACAATGGGCTCTTTGAATGTCTTTGTTACAAGTTGACTCAATTAAAACTCCGAACGTTTTATTTGTGCAGAAAAATATATTGCAAAAAGAAAATTATTTCTAAAATAAGGAAGTTAGAATGTCTGAATTTTAAGCCTTGCTATTTAGGGAAATATCCTAAATGCATTATAAGGTAGTATAGATTGTTGTTAAGTATTATTATTGTTATTATTTATTTTTTCTTTTTTATAAGACATCACTTCACTAGAAAATCATAGGATTTACAAGAAATTAGTGGAGAGCCGAGAAACTAATCGGGCCCCCACTCCTCTAGTTATAGCAAAGTCAATCCTACAAAAGATACGGTCAGCAGCCCGTGCGCCAATGTCCTGAGTCAACGAGAAACTTCGGATGCGCTTTAGTAAGGTTATCGCATCCTTCTCAAGTTCCCCAAAGGAAGATATCCAATGTCCGCGCATTTAGCCTGCAGTTACTTTACACGCTTACGTTGCGCTGCTTCGATCCCGTCCGACCCGGTACGAAATTAACCATATTGGTTTGTGTCAAGGGAGACGACCCTGTCAAATCGACACATACATCCTGCCCACTGTCTCAGGAATATAGCAACATATCAGTTGGACGTAATGATTTGTCCCTATCACCACATAGCATAATGTCAACCTTTTGCAGCCGAGATCCCAGAAGAAAAGCATATATCAACAAGGGTCTCACGCACTATATTGTGCCGATGTCAACCCCTATTATTATTATTATTATTATTATTATTATTATTATTATTATTATTATTATTATTATTATTATTATTATTATTATTATTTTAAACGTCACTTTATTATTATTTTATCGGAAACAAAATCATAGGATTACAAGAAATTAGTGGGGAGCCGCGAAACTATCTGGGCTCCCACACCTTTAGCAATAGCAAAACTAATCCTACTGAAGATATGAATAGCAGCATGCACCCCAATATCTTGAGTTATAGAGAACTTCTAGATCCGCATAAGTAAGGTCACCACATCTGCCTCAAGTTCCCCCAAAGAGGAAAATGAGAAAGGGTTAAACCCATATCCAATATCCGCACATTTGGCTCTGTACTTGACGCGCTTACGTTTTGCGGCATCAATCACCACACGACCTGGCACAAAATCAATCATACCGATTTGCAAGAGGGAGACGATCCCGTCAAATCGACACATACATCTTGCCCCCCATCATTGTATTATTTCATTTTCTTTTTTTTATTATAAACATCATTGTATTAAAAACTCAAAGGAAGTAGGCCTTTCAATATATATATATATATATATATATATATATATATATATATATATATATATATATATATATATATATATATATATATATATATATATATATATATATATATATATATATATATATATATATATATATATATATAATTATTGTTATTATTATTATTAGGGTATAAGTCATAAAATAGCTACGTACTTTCCAACATATAACAACTTGAAACACTTACTTTTTTTATTAACATATACACCCACGTGCTTTCAAATTTTGTGTCGACTTCACCCATAAAATAATATTATTTTAATATGATATTATATTAATATAAATCAGTTAGAGCACAAGGTATGCAAGATACCAATAACACGTTATTGGTATGCCACCTCAGCGCCACATCATACACTTCCAAATAACACGCAATAACTCAAACACCCATCGCTTATAACACACCAATAACATGTTATTGGGTCCCACTTTTTTTCATTTTATTTTATTTAAAAATAAACACTTACTTTTTATTAAACATAAAATAAAATTACAGTACATAAATTAAAATTACAATAATAAAATTTCGGAAAAAAAATAACAATACGAAATTTTTCGAAAAATAAAATACATCAATAAAATTACAATACGAGACTCTTCGTGCATATCGTATAAACGTAATAATTTATCGGCTCGAGTTTCAGCGTTAAAAAGATCCATGAAAGTTAAAAGGAGTATATATAGTTGAAACTTGAAAGTGAGTGTTTTTTTTACCGTTGCTAAATCTATCCGTTACATAACGTTTATAAAAATGGATGTGTATGTGAAAGTTTGATTAAAGTTGAATTGGGTTGAAGATATGAAAAATGTTTAGAAAAAGTTGGTATTAAAATGTGAAAAGTTGGTTGGTTTTAAAATGTATCCATTAGTTTTACATTTACTCACTTTTCAATTTCCAAAAAATGTTACAGGTTGCAGCATTGAATTAAAAAAAAAAAAAAAAAAAAAAGGATAAAATGGTCCATTTTAACGTTTTTCGTGAGCCACTCAATTAGCTCAACTTCATTTGGCATGAATTTAACGTATTGCATGGTATGGAGTTTAACATGCCATTGGTACAAAAAGGTTGCATATGGCGTGTGGAATTTACCCATACCGTATGCTCTCATATTGATGAAGTCATAACACATTTTGAAAGTACGTGAGTGTATATGTTAATAAAAAGATAAGTGTTTTAAGTCGATACATTTTAAAAAATGCGTGGTTATTTTATGGTTTTTACCTTTTTTTTTTTTTTTTTTTATATAAAACGTCACTTCATTAGAAAACCTAAATGATTTACAAGAAGTTGGTGGGAAGCCGAGACACTAGTTGGGCTCCCACTCATTTCTGAATACAAAAACTTAGTCTATGAAAAGTAAAAGCACCACTTTTGACATTATTATTATTATACAATTTTTTTTTTTTTTTTATAACTTCACTTTTATTAAAAACTCATAGGATCTACAAAAAATTAGTGGGAAGCCTCGAAACCAACTGGGCCCCCACACCTCTAGCAATGGCAAAACCAATCCTATTAAAAATATGAATTGCTGCACGCGCTCCAATGTCTTGAGTCATAGAGAATCGCCGAATACGCTTAAGTAAGGTAATTGCATCCTTCTCAAGTTCTCCAAAAGAAGAAAAAGAGAAGGGGAGAAACCTATATCCAATATCCGCACATTTCGCATTGTACTTGACACGTTTACGGTTGCAAAGATCAATGATCGCGACGCATCGCATAAAATCACTCATCCCGTGATTGCCAAGGGCTAACGATCATCCCGTAAGATCAACACATACATCACGCCCACTATCCCACGAGTAAAGTAATATATCACGGCGCAAGGATCTGTCCCCTTCTCTAGAAAGCCCAATATCCACCTCCTTCGGCGAAATTCGGACCGGGAACATATATTAACAAGAACATCACGCACAAGGTTATGCCGATGTTTAATGCCAACAATACCGCATATGAAACAAAGATGATCCCGTAAATATCTCCGTAAAATACCTTAGAACAAGCTAACACCTGGTACTGAACAAAGGAAAGAGGAACACCCAACGATAACATAGCACAACGATAAGCCCTGGCATTCATATTTTGTCCCATCCGGATATCGGAGCCACCCTAAGCCAATCCGAAGTGTGATCCTCCTTTAAAGAACTCCATAACGCCATCTCGCCAGGGAGAAAGATGGAAAGTAGACTCAACAGTTTGGGTAACCCGATCGAAATATATATCGCGCCAATTTCTTCATAAGTTTGGGGCAGCGACTCTTGGGTTACTCAAAAGGTCAATATCCATATTCACATTAAAAGTACAAAGAGCATCATCAAAAGAGGGACCAAAGGTAACAATACTGTAACTAAGGAGAAGCTTAGCCTGTAAGCTAGCAAATTGAAGTCTAGAAGCAAGGAAGGCATAATTCAAGACGTCACCCTGAATACAAACCAAGCCCCCAAAAGCAAAGGGTAAGGTGGTAGTCTCCATGCAATCACCAAAACCAGGCCCGAATGACAATACGCTCCAAGGAAGAACGAAGTGCCGCATTAAAAGAAACCTGAGCACACTCAAAGACCGAGGAGAACATAATGGCATAGAAAATATAACTTAGAAATACCAAACACATGTACCGGAGAAGCAACAACTCGCATTGAGGGTCATTGAGTTTGAAACCGCCTCCATAAGTTCAATAGTTTTAGCAACCCTTTTCAAGACCAACTTACTACCAAACTCAAAATCCACACTAACAGGTCCACCCAATAATTTAACACCATGTGAGGGGAGAGAAATATTGGGGAAAACACCGCATACCCGCTCAGTCCTCCCTGTGGCCAAAAACTTCAGTTTTATCAACATTGAGGTGTAAGCCACGACAAGGTCCATCCGTCATAATCAACTCTAAAACCTTACCCACAACCAAGGTATCACCAATAATAGTGCCATCATCCAGATACCATGCTTGAAACGAAAGTTCAAAAGAATCTCTAATCTTACATGCCAGGGGATGTAACACCAAAGCAAAAAGAAGAGGCCCAAGAGGATCACCTTTTTGCACACCTTGATGAGACCAAAGAGTATGCTCACCATAATATAATCTGGCAGGACAGGAGTAACAGAATTCCACCCACTGTGAAATAGCCGGGAAATGAAGCCGAACCTCATGCAACATAACAGTCCGATCCACCATGTTGAAGGCGTTTTTAAAATCAACCAACAACATAGACTGACCAACATCACCCCCACGGTCCTCAACCAAACGATTCACAGGATGAAGAATAGCCTCCCCTCCCCCCGATACCCCAACACCAAATTGTAAATCATCTAAATACCCGTCTGAAGAGTGGCCAATCATAGAAGCACAAACCTTGGAAACTAAACGCCTCCAAACAGTCCCCACAGCAATAGGACGGATACCCCCTCCTGGTTTGACTAAGGGTGTGAGAGGTGCACTAGCAATGTACTCACCCAGCGCCCTCGGGCATTTACCAGCAAGAAAAAGGTTTACCACTTGGGTAATAGAAGCGACCAACAAAAAATATAATTATTATTTTATTATTATTATTATTATTATTATTATTATTATTATTATTATTATTTTATTTATTATTATTATTATTTTAAATCATAAGATTTAAATATAATTTTAAAAAAAAATTATTATTATTATTATGTCAGGTCGCTTCATGAATTTCGAGCGCTTAGTGCTACTTATACAAAGTAGGCCCCTCAAAGAAGCGTTTTGTTGCTTAATTAATAAGCTGAAAGTAGCAAAACATCATGGAAACAAGGATATCAAAGTGCTAAATTATGTTCTCACTTGAGATCTCTTTCTCAAATATAAGTAGGATTACATAATGTATATTCTTCGATCCTATTGATAACAAAATATAAAAAATTTATTACATAATATTCAACTCTAAGTTCTTACAAAGTTATTTATATTAGGCGAGTACTCCTGCATAGCAACATAATTTCTAACGATAAATAGTTATAGTTGCGATATTTTAGTTAAGTGTTTAATGTAACGTTTATTGTTAGCCGTAACATTTTTATTAGAAGTGATGGTCATTCACATTTAGGAACTTTGTAACGTGTGTTAGATATCGTACTAGAATAGTCAACGGGCTTGTGGATTGGGCTAAGCTAAATGGCTAGAAGTTATGTTAAGCTAGTCTTGTATAAGTTCATGAAACCCAATCCAATCCAAGTCCATCCACGAAGCCCATGGAAAGCCCATTAGGGCATCTAGTACTTGTAGTATAAATACACCTCAAATGTGTCATTTGAGGTGTGTGCTTGAAAGTGTGTGTGTGTGTGTTTTCCTTTGAAATAAACAAGTTCTTCTTTTCATCTTTCTCTCTTGTTTTCATACGCATAAACATCAAGTCACCATCTTTCTCATCGTTGTTTCTTTCTTTGTTTACGCATAGTGTTTGTGTTTGTTACGTGTTCATCTGGTGTTGAAGGTTGTTACGCGTAAGGTTGGTGTAAACGAATGGTCCTACAATTGGTATCAATCGCCTAACAATGGTTTAGGAGTGTTTGGTTGAAGTTTGTTGTGTAGTGTTACGCGTAGCTCTCGTTCTCAAAAATTTTCTTGCTTAAAACTTTAATTTTTGCACTAAAATCTCCAAGATTCTTATGGTTTGAGGTTCCTATAGTGTTAAGGATTCTAGTTTTTAGAAAAAGTTCAAAGTTTTACGTGTTTTCAATCAGTTTTAAACTCGTACGTTTTGCTTTGTTCGTTTCTACGCATAAGCTGTAAAACCACTTTGGGTGATTTAGGTCAAAACTTTTGTGTTATTTGAGTGTTTTGAAGGCTTTGAGTGTATCGGAAATCGTTTGAAACACTGGGAATTTGTTACGCGTAAAATCAGAAAGTCAAAACCCTCGAGTTACGCTTAGAAAAAGTCAAAACCCTCTTTTTACGCATAAGTTTTTGGTTAAGAATCTTCGTGCAACAACGGTGACTCAGTGCTTCCCTCACTTGGATAAGTTTGTGGAACACTTCGACTTGAGAAATCTCACTAGCTTGGATAAGTTAGAGAGATACGATTCGTGTTTTACGCGTAAGCTCGTTTTTACGCATAAGATTTCTATCTTACGCCTAAGACTGTGTTTTATTGATGAGTGTCTAAATACTCATCATTTTTGTACAGTTTAAACTGCAAAAACATCTGAAAACACTCAGAAATGTATCAAAATGATGAAAATATCACAAATAAGTGTTTTATGTGTTTTAAATGCAAAAATACCAAAATCAGATGAAAAACGTATCAAGTTTGCATAATTGGCAGTTTTAGTCCTCCAAGTTTCAAAAATTGTCAAAACTAGTCCCTGGTAATTCAAAAACTTGTAAAATGTCATTTAAGGTCCATGGATTCAAAAGTTGTCAAAATAAACCCTTTAAAGTTTAAAATTTACAAAATGACAACTTTAGTCCCTAAAGTTTGAAAATTGTCAAAAATAGTCCTTGGTTAATTTAAAAAGTGAAAATTATCAAAAATAAACCTTGTACTATTCATAAATGACAAAATTGGTCCTTATGATAAACTTTTGGAAAATTACATGTTTGGTCCCTTAAGTTTCAAAAATGACATAAAAGGTCCCTGGAATTATAAAAAATGGGATTTTATCACTAATGGTCCTTGTACTATTAATGAATGGCAAGTTAGGTCCTTATGATTACTTTGGATTGTTGACAGGATCAGTCCTTGAAAATTCAGCATATTACATCTTTGGTCCTTGTGGTTAACTAGCTACTAAACCAAACGGACCTCTTTATTATTAAATACCCAAACCCAACCCAGTCCATTACACACAACCCGACCCAATTTTTAAATTGAAATAAAACCGCCACCACTGTACATCCCTCTCCCTCACCCCTGCATACCTGAAACCAGGTGGTTTCACCACCTCACCACCACTTTCCACCTCACCTACCTTATCACCCCAGCTGGTTAACAACCCCCCTCCACCTCTACATAAACCAAAAAGCATTAAATGCATAAACCTGCTATCAAAGACTTTTCCCGCCAAATTTCCAAGTGGACGGTTAAGATGAATTCAATGGCTGGATCAAAGTGGGATAGTTTCAGAAGTCGACAAGGAGTAAAATGGATCATTATAAAGGAAAAAGAAGCAAGGAAGAAGACCAAGTAGTATAATTTTATTTTTACTTATGTCGTTTTAAGTTTTTTAAGTTCTCCAGTGTATGTTTAAGTTTTTAAAGACTTTTTAATCATTTCTCAGTGTAATAAAACTCTACTGACAGTTTCAATTTCAGTTTTTAGATACAAATCCAGTTCATGAATATCTCATTGTCTAAATTATCAAAATACTTAAGTGTTGTTATTATTTGTTACTAAGGACTGAAAAAGATCAAATAAGCTCTTATTAAGCTTTTCTAAGCTATTAGAACCTTAATAACTTAGTGTAGACTCAAAACTCAAAAATTTCCAAAAATTCCAATAAATTAGTGAAAAAATTAAAAATCAAAGGAAAATGGTGAATGAAGGCAAGGGGTAAGATATGGATTGGTTTTGGGTATAGAGCTTTGTGGAAAGCTATAGGAAGTAGTATTGATCATCATTTCTCTGTTTTGTGCCTAAACTCAATTTGTAAGCCATTTATTTGCAATTTGCATTTTCTAGAATATATGTTTAATTCCTGTTAAATTTAGCTTAATCATGTTTGAATATAGTTATTACAAGTTAATAGATAGATTTCTTGGTTTAAAAGTTTGTTTAAGTACTCAAAGCTTCTAAACAGCCTTATTAAAGAGTGTTTGGATTTGCTGAGTTAAGTATGCTAGAGGCTTGTTAAGTTGTTACTTGTTGTTAATCTGAGTTACATTAGTTCCTAATAGATCAGTCAAACCAATAAAACCAGTGTTCAATTTATAAAAAGTCAAAATCTCCTTTAAATTTACTTAAACAGTTCAATTGTTAGGAATGAGATTATGAAATTTATCATATTAGCTTATAACTTAGTACTCTAGCTTAAATCAATCCTATCATAGCTTATTATAACATAATTAGTGAGTAAAATCAATCCTAAGTTCATAAAAGTCAACATAGTTCATAATTTAAAAAGTCAAATTTTTCTAAATTCAGTTTTTGAATAAACTTTAGAATTTAAGTGTGTGTTATTTACTAAGATTTAGCCTTTGAGCTTTTGGGATATCATAGTTTAGTTGCTTAACTAAATTAGAAAAATAATAGTTCACTTATAATTAGCTTATTCAGTGCTTATTCATCAGCTTCTTTCAAGACCTTTTTCAAAATGTGCCCTGTGCATCTGTTTCACCACCACAACAGTGGCCATCACCACCACTTAGGTGGGTCCCATAGGCCACATCAGTGGACCCTAGTGGTGGTTCTTGGTTCCATAGCAATCACCACCCAACTGACTATCTATTTCAGTCAAGCTTTTGAGCTTAAGCTCTGTGGACCCCACTCCTAGATCAGCCACAATTTTGTCCCATTTCTGAAATAAAACTAGTTTATGCTTTGCTTAATTCTTGGCTTAAACTGCTTTTCAGAGGTTTAGGATGGTTGGAATAGGTTAGTATTAAGTAATTATAGCATAACCTAGCTTCTGTGATTATTTGGTGTCCATTTGTGGCTTTTGGCTTATTTTGAAGTGCTTATTTATAAGCGGTTTCACTGCCCTCATATTCTCAAACATAAGCATATGTTTTTATATTTTTCATAGATTAAGAATAATATTTTAGTATTTTCCTGAATTTTTCAGATTTTTCCATCACTGTTTAGTATTTTTCCTTATTTAAAACAGTTTTTAATCCTTTTTAAATAGCTTTTAATACAAATAAATCAGAAAAAGTTTTAAAAAATATGTTTTCAATATTCCTAGATTAAGATAAATATAAAAAGACAAAAAAAATATTTTTTCATAATTTTCTTGGTTTAAATAGTATTTTCTAGCATTTTAATTAGTTTTAAATAGTATTAAATTAATAATAAATACATAAAAAGTCTAAAAAATATATTTTCAGTTTTAAAATAAGTTTTATCATATTTTAGAATTTTCTAAGTTATAATTTCATTTTTCTAGGTTAATTTTGTATTTTCTTGTATTTTAGTGCATTTTAAATACTTAATAAATAGTTTTTAATTAATACTAATTAAATAAATAGTTTTAAAAATAATTTTCTTTTTCTAATAATTTTCTTTTATTATTAGGATTGTAAAAATGTCATTTTTATACTTGTAGGACTTTTATTTCATAAATTTTACGTTTTTGCTTACTTGTATTTCTGCGTAATTTTTATAAATAACTTACGTTTTCATTTTAAATCACGTTTTTAGATAATTTAAGTTTACGTTTTAGTTAAAATAGTTTATTTAAGATATTTTGTTTTATAAAATCACAAAACATCATTGTAAAAATAGTGATAGCGTTTATTTAATATATTTTAACTTTTAATTTCCTTTAATTTGCATTTAAGTCGCTGTAATTTATAGATCTTTTCTTTAGGTATTATTCATCAAAATCCTTACTGATCACTATCCTTAGTGATTATTCGACATCTGTCTGTGTGAAACACCAATTCATCCTCCGTGGGACTTAACGACCCGGAATCCCTATATTCCTCGATCTTAATTGCATTAATGTTTGAACTGTTTTAAGTTTCTTACGGTTAGCCATTCACAAGTGGCTAACTTGTGTGAGATAACTTAACGGTTTAGCACGAATCAAATTTTGGCGCCATGCTAGGTGTAAGGCGTGTTTTTTAGCATTTACCCATATTTGCACATATACCATCGTTTGTAAACAGTTTTTTGTAAAGTTATTAAAAATCAAAAAGTTCATTAACACTTTTCCTGAAGTGTTTACAACACCAAAAAGATTTTCTTTCTTATTTTTACAGCATGTTTTTCAAAAATGCCAAAAATATTCATCTTTACCCTCTTACCCTTTTTGATTCTTTATTCCTTTACCCTCTATCCATTTGATTCTAACTTCTTCTATTCTCATGGAATCTCTCGACTACGACGAATTCTGGAACGAAGTTGAAAAACTTCCTACTTTATCACAAATGTCAAGAATTCGTTTTGTTCATGATGATCCATTAATTCTGCATAGGGAAATGGAACGAGAAACCAGGGTGACAAAGGACCAGGTACTTCCCTCTGATAATGGAGGTGCTAAATATGTCCAACCTACGGTTATCCAAAGATCTAATCCCTCGATTGCTCCTAAGCCATCTAAAATTGATCCTACACTTTCACGATTTACGGTTAGAAGCAATCATGCAGAATTTAGACCGGTGACTAGCAAGAATGACTTGCCAAATCTTCACGTTTCTCAAGAACCGAACCCAGAGATCATAACGGAAGGGGTGGAAATTGCTAGCTCTCAGAGCACACCACTTGTCCCACCTCCGGATTTTTCAAAATGTTCTTCGAGTCTTAATAATCATTCGGATCACCATGTTGGTTTTGTTGATTCTTTGAATGAACCGATTCCTTCTCATAACTCTCAAATTGAATCGTTTATTCCTTGTGTCGGTTGTGGTGAGCCTCTTTTTGGTTCACCCTGTCGCTGGTGTACGTGTGTACAGTGTGGTAATGATATTCAGAATGGGAGTTGTTTGTTTTGTGGTTCGAGGAATTCATTTGATTATGATCCTAATCCGAACTCATGTAACGACCCTTCAAACTTTTCCAATTACCCACCACAGCCCGACTTATCTTCATATAATCAACATCACTGCTGTGAATTTTGTGGAGGTCCTCACCAAGGATTTGAGTGTCAATCCGGAAACACGTTTGTCTACGAACAGTTTTCTGGTAACACTCAGGACTTTGGAAATGACCAAATTCCATATTATTCACATGACCAGCCACAACAATCATTTTGTTGTGAGAACTGTGGAGGTCCCCATTTCAGCTCTGATTGTCAAACAAGGAATCCATTTCCTTGTAACAATTACGACTATCCATATCACGACCAACCTCCACAGTGCCAAATGACTCAAACTCCTCAACAAACCCAACAAGACACTTATCTAGAGCTTCTGGAGTCAGTGAAAAGAACTGAGGAGTTGAGTAAAACAGCATTTCTTAATGTTCCCAGTTTTTCTTCTGTATATTGTGGGGGTCCTCATGATGATTATCAATGTCAACCTTTCGGTTTTGACAAATCTCCACTCCCACAATGTCCCGTCATTCAAAGTTCACATGAGAAATCCATGGAAGAATTGTTAGCTGAAGAGCAGGCTGCTAAAATAAATTCCCAAATTGCCTTTGAAAAATCTGTTAGGGAATCAATTGCAAAAGAAAAAGCAGCCAGATCTAGCTCGCAGTTTCGTTTTATTCCTGATGACAGTGATGATGAGGATACACTTGGTATCCTACAATTTTATAAAGATTCATCAAGTTCATCAGTTGATATCCCAGCATTTGAGATTCATTCTCAAACAACTGCTATCACACCCAAGCTCCCACTCACTCGAACATGGGGGCGAGCATCTTGACATTGTTCCTGAAAAGGAATCGGACGAATTCATAAAGTCTAGTGTTGAGGACCTTGTCCCAATCCCGAGAGAGTCACAGGGAACTTTTGACCATATGTGTGATATCCCTTCCCCTCTTGAGTGTTCAAAAGATCATTTTGAGACTTTCTCTGATTTTAGCGATGATTGTAAATCTTATGGGGACATTGAGAATGTTGAGGCATCACTTTCACATTTTGATGTTGATCCTCTTCTTGAGGAGTTCACCGATGAACTCACTCACATCATTCCACTTACATCGGAAAGTGACGATGGTCTCTTTGATTTCGAAGCCAACCTAGGAGAAATTGAAAGTCTCCTTTGTAATGATCGTTCACTCATTTCTTATCCCAACAGTCCAGAAGAGAATGTTAATCACTTTGTTCCTAAAACGTTCAAAACAACTCTCACTAATCCTCTATTTGAATTCGAATCTGAATTCACTTTAATTTCTGAGAATCCACTCTTTGATACTCAGATTGAGGATAGTGATGAGTCTCTGATGGAAAAGAATTCACGATTTACATCTTGTGATTGATTCTCTTTACGAGGAGTTCTCTGGTGAACTCTCTCATGACATATCTCCTCTGGAATATGATCATTTCTGTTTTGATCTTGAGGATGATATTGGCTCGGAGGAAGGTATACTCTCTCATAAGAGTTTGCTTATTGATGATACTACCCTTAACCTTCCTCCCGTTATGTCTACATTTGAGGATGAAGAATGGATCTTGATTGTTATCAGAATCTTTCTTCCTTTCCTCAAATATCTTGTGATTTATCTTCATCTTCACTCCTTCGGGAATGAAGACACTATTTTTGATCCCGGCATTTTCATTTATCATTTGTGAGCCGGTTCTATGTATATCTCATCGATGTGGAACTTTCACGTACTTCAATGTTTATACAAACATCTTGAATGAAAGTCCGATGGAGATTGTCTCTTCCACTTACTTCCCCATGAACAAATTAATTGGGGGTCGAGTCAAGCTAGCGACTCGGTAATCAAAAACAAGAGTTAAACATGGGTTTTCACCCGTGTGTACCACCTAGTGTGGGGAGATACCCCACATGTTGTATTTAGATCTAAAAAAAAGAGAATAATTGTTGTGTTTCTACACTTGGCTAGTAATGTTATCTTTTACGTTCTAAGTTTCGCATAACAGCAGCGCACTTTGAATATTGAGGACAATATTCATTTCTAAGTGTGGGGGAAATTTCTGCGAATTTGATCATAAAATGTACCCTTTTAGTCCCTTTTCCCCCCAAAATGGCCAAATTTTAAAATTTTTTAGTGGAAGTACTATGTACTAAACACAACAAATGGTAATCAGTCCACCATGTCTAACCCACATAAGGATTGGCTAATCCAGGAGCAAACGGCTCTTGGTAAAGATATCTCAAATCTGTTGACGGCTTGCAATTTGCCCAAAATTGTATGGTGTTCAGCTCACCATATCTTTAAACCAGTGAAAAGTTGGCTAGCCCGCAAGTTTATGGCTTGTGGTAAAGGCAGTTGAAAATCTATAATTGGTAATCGGCTCACCAAAGATGATATTGATAATTTATCTAAGAGTTGGCTAGTCCAGAAGCAAACGGCTTCTGGTAAAGACAAATCAAATCCGTTACGACTTATGATTTGCTCAACATCATTTGGTTATCATTGTACCAAGGTTCTTACTTGAACTGAAACAATTGGCTACTCCAGAAGTAATGGCTTTTGGTAAAGAGATAAAATCCATTAAATTTTCACAAATCATTGCTAGGGACTAGCAATATCTTAGTGTGGGGGATTGATGAGTGTCTAAATACTCATCATTTTTGTACAGTTTAAACTGCAAAAACATCTGAAAACACTCAGAAATGTATCAAAATGATGAAAATATCACAAATAAGTGTTTTATGTGTTTTAAATGCAAAATACCAAAATCAGATGAAAAACGTATCAAGTTTGCATAATTGGCAGTTTTAGTCCTCCAAGTTTCAAAAATTGTCAAAACTAGTCCCTGGTAATTCAAAAACTTGTAAAATGTCATTTAAGGTCCATGGATTCAAAAGTTGTCAAAATAAACCCTTTAAAGTTTAAAATTTACAAAATGACAACTTTAGTCCCTAAAGTTTGAAAATTGTCAAAAATAGTCCTTGGTTAATTTAAAAAGTGAAAATTATCAAAAATAAACCTTGTACTATTCATAAATGACAAAATTGGTCCTTATGATAAACTTTTGGAAAATTACATGTTTGGTCCCTTAAGTTTCAAAAATGACATAAAAGGTCCCTGGAATTATAAAAAATGGGATTTTATCACTAATGGTCCTTGTACTATTAATGAATGGCAAGTTAGGTCCTTATGATTACTTTGGATTGTTGACAGGATCAGTCCTTGAAAATTCAGCATATTACATCTTTGGTCCTTGTGGTTAACTAGCTACTAAACCAAACGGACCTCTTTATTATTAAATACCCAAACCCAACCCAGTCCATTACACACAACCCGACCCAATTTTTAAATTGAAATAAAACCGCCACCACTGTACATCCCTCTCCCTCACCCCTGCATACCTGAAACCAGGTGGTTTCACCACCTCACCACCACTTTCCACCTCACCTACCTTATCACCCCAGCTGGTTAACAACCCCCCTCCACCTCTACATAAACCAAAAAGCATAAAATGCATAAACCTGCTATCAAAGACTTTTCCCGCCAAATTTCCAAGTGGACGGTTAAGATGAATTCAATGGCTGGATCAAAGTGGGATAGTTTCAGAAGTCGACAAGGAGTAAAATGGATCATTATAAAGGAAAAAGAAGCAAGGAAGAAGACCAAGTAGTATAATTTTATTTTTACTTATGTCGTTTTAAGTTTTTTAAGTTCTCCAGTGTATGTTTAAGTTTTTAAAGACTTTTTAATCATTTCTCATGTAATAAAACTCTCTTGACAGTTTCAATTTCAGTTTTTAGATACAAATCCAGTTTATGAATATCTCATTGTCTAAATTCTCAAAATACTTAAGTGTTGTTATTATTTGCTACTAAGGACTGAAAAAGATCAAATAAGCTCTTATTAAGCTTTTCTAAGCTATTAGAACCTTAATAACTTAGTGTAGACTCAAAACTCAAAAATTTCCAAAAATTCCAATAAATTAGTGAAAAAATTAAAAATCAAAGGAAAATGGTGAATGAAGTGGCAGGTAAGATATGGATTGCTTTTGGGTATAGAGCTTTGTGGAAAGCTATAGGAAGTAGTATTGATCATCATTTCTGCTTTTGTGCCTAAACTCAATTTGTAAGCCATTTATTTGCAATTTGCATTTTCTAGAATATGTGTTTAATTCCTGTTAAATTTAGCTTAATCATGTTTGAATATAGTTATTACAAGTTAATAGATAGATTTCTTGGTTTAAAAGTTTGTTTAAGTACTCAAAGCTTCTAAAACCTTATTAAAGAGTGTTTGGATTTCTTTGAGTTAAGTATGCTAGAGGCTTGTTAAGTTGTTACTTGTTGTTAATCTGAGTTACATTAGTTCCTAATAGATCAGTCAAACCAATAAAACCAGTGTTCAATTTATAAAAAGTCAAAATCTCCTTTAAATTTACTTAAACAGTTCACTGTTAGGAATGAGATTATGAAATTTATCATATTAGCTTATAACTTAGTACTCTAGCTTAAATCAATCCTATCATAGCTTATTATAACATAATTAGTGAGTAAAATCAATCCTAAGTTCATAAAAGTCAACATAGTTCATAATTTAAAAAGTCAAATTTTTCTAAATTCAGTTTTTGAATAAACTTTAGAATTTAAGTGTGTGTTATTTACTAAGATTTAGCCTTTGAGCTTTTGGGATATCATAGTTTAGTTGCTTAACTAAATTAGAAAAATAATAGTTCACTTATAATTAGCTTATTCAGTGCTTATTCATCAGCTTCTTTCAAGACCTTTTTCAAAATGTGCCCTGTGCATCTGTTTCACCACCACAACAGTGGCCATCACCACCACTTAGGTGGGTCCCACAGGCCACATCAGTGGACCCTAGTGGTGGTTCTTGGTTCCATAGCAATCACCACCCAGCTGACTATCTATTTCAGTCAAGCTTTTGAGCTTAAGCTCTGTGGACCCCACTCCTAGATCAGCCACAATTTTGTCCCATTTCTGAAATAAAACTAGTTTATGCTTTGCTTAATTCTTGGCTTAAACTGCTTTTTAGAGGTTTAGGATGGTTGGAATAGGTTAGTATTAAGTAATTATAGCATAACCTAGCTTCTGTGATTATTTGGTGTCCATTTGTGGCTTTTGGCTTATTTTGAAGTGCTTATTTATAAGCAGTTTCACTGCAGCCTCATATTCTCAAACATAAGCATATGTTTTTATATTTTTCATAGATTAAGAATAATATTTTAGTATTTTCCTGAATTTTTCAGATTTTTCCATCACTGTTTAGTATTTTTCCTTATTTAAAACAGTTTTTAATCCTTTTTAAATAGCTTTTAATACAAATAAATCAGAAAAAGTTTTAAAAAATATGTTTTCAATATTCCTAGATTAAGATAAATATAAAAAGACAAAAAAAAAATTTTTCCATAATTTTCTTGGTTTAAATAGTATTTTCTAGCATTTTAATTAGTTTTAAATAGTATTAAATTAATAATAAATACATAAAAAGTCTAAAAAATATATTTTCAGTTTTAAAATAAGTTTTATCATATTTTAGATTTTTCTAAGTTATAATTTCATTTTTCTAGGTTAATTTTGTATTTTCTTGTATTTTAGTGCATTTTAAATACTTAATAAATAGTTTTTAATTAATAATAATTAAATAAATAGTTTTAAAAATAATTTTCTTTTTCTAATAATTTTCTTTTATTATTAGGATTGTAAAAATGTCATTTTTATACTTGTAGGACTTTTATTTCATAAATTTTACGTTTTTGCTTGCGCACTCGCGTAATTTTTATAAATAACGTACGTTTTCATTTTAAATCACGTTTTTAGATAATTTAAGTTTACGTTTTAGTTAAAATAGTTTATTTAAGATATTGTTTTTTATAAAATCACAAAAACATCATTGTAAAAATAGTGATAGCGTTTATTTAATATATTTTAACTTTTTAATTTTCTTTAATTTGCATTTAAGTCGCTGTAATTTATAGATCTTTTCTTTAGGTATTATTCATCAAAATCCTTACTGATCACTATCCTTAGTGATTATTCGACATCTGTCTGTGTGAAACACCAATTCATCCTCCGTGGGACTTAACGACCCAGGAATCCCCTATATTCCTCTGATCTTAATTGCATTAGTGTTTGAACTGTTTTAAGTTTCTTACGGTTAGCCATTCACAAGTGGCTAGCTTGTGTGAGATAACTTGACGGTTTAGCACGAATCATTTAAGCATAAGCATTAATACTTACGAGTAAGATATTGTTTCCGCCTAAGAGTAACATCTTACGCGTAAGAATATTTCTACGCATAAGCATTAATAATTACGTGTAAGGTCACTGTTTACGCATAAGTTTCAAATCTTATGCATAAGGAACAAAACTTACGCCTAAGCAACCAAAGCTTACGCATAAGCTTAAGGATTACGAGTAAGATTTTGAGCAAAACTTCAAACAACTATAACTTTTGAACCGTAACTCCGTTTTCAGCGTTCTATCCATCAAAACGACCGTAAGAACGAGGAGAATGACACGCCGAAACAGAAGTTATTGAGTTTTTTAAGTTTTTAGAGCAAATTTTCACTACAACAACCGAGCTTAATCTTCGTCAAACACAACTCCTTTATCGTTGAATCGATCCTACATCAACTTTATCATCAAATACCTTCATCAATGGCTACTCAACAAGACATTCATGCAGCCGATGCCGAAAACCGTCCTCCTATGTTGGAAAAAGGTGGTTATCTTCAATGGACAAGTCGTATGCTTCGCTACATCAAGACCAAACCTAATGGAAAACTGATGATTCAATCCATTACGAATGGACCCTTCAAGCCTCGACAAGTCCAAGACCACGAAATCCTAATGCAACTCCTCCCGTCCCACCGTCTTTTCGTACTCAAGATGAATCATAATACACTGAAGAGGATAAGAAGCAAGTCGAAGCAGATGACATGGCAATTCACATTGTCCAACTGGGTTTACCAAGAGAGATCTTTGCTGCTGTAGACAGTTGTGAAACTGCTTTCGATATGTGGGAGCGTGTTAGACGGCTATGTTTTAGAACCGAAATTGGTAAACAAGATATGGAGAACAAGCTGCTAACTGAATGGGAGAGGTTTACATCTACTCCAGGAGAATCCATTGAATCCTACTATGGAAGGTTTTGCACTTTGATGAACGAGCTGATCAGAAACAAGTTGGCACCCAGAACTATCGTGACCAATATAAAATTTCTCAACAATCTTCCAGACGAATGGGGACGATATGTCACTATTGTCAACCAAACAAAAGACTTACATCAAGTGAACTTTGATCAACTCAACAATTTTCTGAAACAAAACCAGAATGAAGTGAATGAAGTCAGAAAAGAAAGATTGGCAAAGAATCATGATCCATTGGCACTCATTGCAAAGACTCATACTCCAGTGAATACACAACAACAAGCTTCATCATCTTCCACTAACAACAACTTGCAGCAATACATTCCACAACAACAAGCTGCTATTCCTCAACAACAATTCTATCCACCAGAACAACAAGTCATTCAACAACAACATTATCAACAATACCACGAACAAGGAATCACTGATCTTGAAACCGAACAAGAACAAGCTTTGACTCAAGCATTTGCATTCTTAGGTAAAGCATTCAGAGGTCGTTATTCCACACCAACTAACAACAACCAAAGGATTTCATCAAACACTCGCAACAGGCAAATTGCACAGTCGGTGTGAATATGGGTCATCAAGGACAAATGGTTGGAGTTATTGGGAATCAGCAGGGATATGCTACTGGATTTCGCATGGGTAATCAGGCGGTTCCGTATCGAGTATCGGTTGGGTCGAATGTTGGAAATCGAGATGGGTCGAGAATGTTGGGAAAGATGGGTAATCGAGAATGGGAATGTTGCAGCTTTAGTCGTTGGGAATTATGGAAATATGAATCAGGGTAATCAGGTTAAGTGTTATAACTGTCAAGGAGTGGGTCACATGGCAAGGAATTGTCCAACTAAGCCGAAAAAGAAGGATCTTGCGTATCTTGAGAAGCTATCATGTTGGTACAAAAGGAACAATCTGGACTTCAATTGAGTGATGAGGAACATGACTTTATGGCTATTATGGATGATTTGGAAGACCTAGAGGAAATCAATGCGAACTGCATCTTCATGGCAAATCTTCAGAGACTAAGTACGACATGCGACTCGACGCACCTCCTCTATGACGCCAACGAGATCTGAGGTACCAATTATTGATCCATGCTATAACAATGTCATATTTGATGTGTTTACTCATGACGAACAGCACTTGTGACGCCAGCACCTACTTATGATACATACATGGACAATCCGAGTTGTAGCAATACTAACTCTGAAACTCCAGATGTGGATCCTAGTGGAGGCTGTGTGGCACAAAATACTGAGACTGATGAGGAAACACGTGCTTATTTTGAATCATTAATCAATAACTGTGGCATTGAAATCGAGAAAGTCAAAAAGGTCAATCGCGATGTTAAGGCCGCAAATGCTAAATTGACCGCTGAGCTTGAGAGTTACAAGGAGAACGCAAAAGCTTTTGAATTTCATAAAAACAAAGAGTTAAAATTAGAAACTCGTTATCGAGATTCCGTTTTAAGAGAACAACAATTGCAAATCAAATATAACACACTTGATGTTAATTTGAACTTAAAAATAAAATCTTTAAACGAGGAAATTGCTGATCTTAAAAACCAACTTTCTAAACAAAAAGCACTGTTTTCTGATCTTGAAAAAGAGAAGACACAGTTGATTGCTGATTTTTCGAAACGAGAAGATTCCATTCTTGATGAAATTCGTGATAAGAATGAAAAGATAAAAAAATTGGAAAATTTGCTTGTTACAACGGGTCATTCAGCCAAATCAACTAATATGCTGATTAATCAAGTAAATCCGTATTATCATACAACTCAAAAAATGGCTCTTGGTAACACACCTCCTTGTTTCCTCAAGAAAGCTCAGAAAGAACAGAATGTTGTGAACAATGGAAAAGTCTTGCATGAACCCATAATTGTTCATGATTCTCTTGAAACGTTAGAACTATCTGAGGAGAGTAGATAAAAAATGAAACAAAATCATCCGGAAATCAAACCAATTGATTATAACAAATGGAAGAAAATTAATGGTATTTCTTTTGTTTCTCAAAAAGAACAATCAAAGTTTTCCATAACACCCAGTGTTTCAAAAAGTGTGTCTACACCAGTTTCAAAACCAGTTGCAACTCCTGTAGTTGTCTCAAAATCTTTTCGAAAATCGAACAAATGTCTTCAAACAATCCTTTTAACACAAGTGATGCTAGAAGTATTTTAGACGATGTTAAAACTAGAATTGGGAGACTTCAAGAAACATCAAATCTAAAACCAATATTACAACTAACATCTGGTTTTCTAGTTTTGATGATGAAAATAAAAGTTTTTGAAATCTGAAATTGCCCCTCATCTGAATAACATCAACTCAAGGGTAATTCATTTTGAACAAGCGTTTTTGAAAGAAACAGCTGACTTTGTCAAGGACCATAAATCCCTAGTAAAGCAAGCAAATGAAAGTGTTGAACACATCAAAGTTTTGGAAAATTTAAATGATTCTCTCTTCGAAGATGTTCTGACTAATGATATTATGTCCATTATTTTACAAACATATTCTGTTGAAGATCATGAAAGACTCCAGTCTGAGACCTCCGAAATTGTTTCAAAATATGAAAAAGCTCTTGAAAAACTTGAAAATGAAAATGTCTCATATTTTAAACAACTTGATCGAAAAACTGAGGAATGCATATATGACAAACTGTCGTATGAGCGTGCCTACAATGACATGAAAAAGAAAAATGATCTTTTGAGGGCTTAGCTGGAAAGTCAAAAAGGAAAGGCAGTGGATACTAAGCTTTCAAAACCATTGACTGAGGAGAAAGCAAATGTTCCCAAACCGGTTTTAAAACCAAAAATGTCTGTTTCTATGCCTCCTCCAAAAGTCAATGAGAATAATGATTTGTCAAAACCAGCCACTCCACCTGCCTTGCCTAAACATAATATTGAAAAAGGAAAAGCGGTTATAGAGAAACCAAAAGTTTTAGCACCTGGCCTTTTTAAGATGAGTACCACTAATGCGTCTTGCCTCCACATCTAAAACCTATGGAACAAACGACATAAGTTTAGAAAAGCACTCTAAAGAGACTAGGAAAGCTGAAACCACTTCTCTAGATAAAAATGTGAATCCTAATGCGTGTGCCTTACCTTCTACAGGACTAGAAAGCACCTCTAGGAGCAGCAGACTAAAGCCTAAGAGCAATACAAGGAACAATAGAGTCTCGCATGCCTCTAAGAGTAGTAGCTTGAATAAAGAGAAGAAAGTAGAAGAACACCCTAGGAATTTACCGCTTTGTAATAAGAAAGACATTTCATCTGAATGTAATAAACCTATGAAATCTGCTAAGTTTAATGAATATGTTGAATCTGTTTGTTTAACTTGCAAGAAATCTTTAACTAATGTTCATGATGATTGTGTTTCTAAGAATGAGACTGTTAAGCCTATTCAGAAGAATGTTCCTAAAAAAACTTATGCTAAACGAGTAGGAAGACTAGTTGCAAGACTTAGGCTTTACACTACTGATAGGAAGCATATCGTTTACTTTAGGGATGACATTTGGAAACCTACGGGTAGAACTTTCACACTCCAGAATGGTAGAATGAGTGAAGAACCTGCTTTCCCAGTAGATAACTTCTATGAGTGTGATAAGGATTTTACCTCTAACCCAAAGGAACCAAAATATTCTTCTTCTGTTATTGGCAGGTTATCGAAATATGTCTTTGGATCGTCGACTCGGGATGCTCCAAGCACATAACCGAAAATCTGAAGTTGCTGATCAATTTCGTTTGGAAATTCATGGGAACCGTACGTTTTGGAAATGATCATGTAGCAGCTATCATGGGTCATGGAGATCTACCTTTTGGAAATTATTTGATCACTCGGGTTTACTATGTCGAAGGTTTGGGACATAATTTGTTTTCAGTTGGGCAGTTCTGTGATGCAGATTTAGAGGTTGCTTTTAGGAAAAATGCTTGCTTCGTTAGAAACTTGGATGACATTAATCTCTTAACTAGGAATCGTGATACAAACTTGTATGCTATCGACATAAACCAAATGGCCTCTTCATCACCAATATGTCTTATGACACGAGCATCTGGTTGTGGCACAGATGATTATCTCATCTCAATTTCGACACCATAAACAAACTTGCCAAAGACAACATCGTCAACGGACTTCCAAAGTTCAAATACACCAAGGATCACTTATGTCCATCATGCGAACAAGGAAAAAGCAAAAGAGCATCATATAAACCCAAATCCGTACCTAGTTCAGAAGCAAAGTTGCATATGTTGCACATGGACTTATGTGGCCCAATGAGAGTTGAAAGCATAAATGGGAAAAAGTATATTCTTGTTATCGTCGATGATTATTCGAGATATACATGGGTTAGGTTTCTGAGATCAAACGACGAAGCACCAAGCATCATCATCACCTTTCTGAAACGAATTCAAGTACTTCTTCAAACTCCGGTAAGGGTTGTAAGAACAGATAACGGCACAGAATTCACTAATCAAGAGTTAAGAGCTTATTTTGAAGATGTTGGAATCACACATCAGACATCATTTGTTAGAACTCCACAGCAGAATGGGGTAGTTGAAAGAAGAAATCGAACTCTTGTGGAAGCCGCTCGCACAATGCTAATCTATTCTAGTGCACCGTTATTTCTATGGGTGATGATGTTGCCACTGCTTGTTTCACTCAGAACCGATCCCTCATCCATCCAAGATTTAATAAAACCCCATATGAGCTAGTGAACAACAGAAAACCTGATATCTCTTACTTTCACGTGTTTGGCGCTTTGTGCTATCCAACGAACGACAGAGAAGATCTAGGAAAACAGAAAGCTAAAGGTGATATTGGAATCTTCATTGGATATTCAGATAACTCGAGGGCATTCAGGGTGTATAACGGAAGAACTAGGAGGATCATGGAGACGATGAATGTGAATTTTGATGAACTTTCACAAATGGCTTCTGAGAGACTCGCTCTAGAACCCGCACTAAACCCGCAGACTTCTGGACACATCAGTTCAGGACTCGATAAACAAAGAGCTCCATCAACTTTTGCTGACACACCTCATGAACAAGAATGGGAGAAATTCTTTGAGTTAATGTTCGATGAATACTATGGTGGAACCTCGACAAATGCATCAAACCATCATTCCGCTGCACCCGCTCAACATCACCTACCACCACCAACAAAAAATGCATCTACAACGGTCGAAACCAATGCACCAACTCCATCAACATCATCTACATCTACTCCAGCAACTCCAATTCTTCAAACAGTTTTACCAGCAGGTGATGAGAAAATTCAAAACATATCATTTCAAGAAGAACCTACTCAAAACCAGAACGATGCAACGTTAGATGAAGACTTCTTTGAAAACCCGTTTGCTACGGAATCATCTGAATCATCTTCAAGCTTACGAGAACCATCTAACTCGTACTCGTATAATCTACGGTATCCTTCTACTCTGAAGTGGACTAAAGACCATCCGCTTGAAAAAGTTATTGGTGAACCGTCAAGGCCAATTCGACGAGACGCAACTTGCCACCGATTGCAACTTATGCATTTACCTTTGCTCAATTAGCAATATAGAGCCAAAGAACATTCGAGGCAATGGCGCGAACCCGCATGGATATAAGCAATGCAGGAGGAACTTCTCCAATACCGTCTACATGACTCTTGGGATATGGTTCCAAGACCAATTGACATTCGAGTCATTGATCTCAAATTGTTATGGAAGAATAAAAGGGATGAAGAGATGACTGTAATTCGCAATAAAGCTCGTCTTGTGGCCAAAGGATACAGACAGGAAGAAGGAATAGACTTTGAAGAGTCATTCGCGTCGGTAGCTAGACTTGAGGCAGTCAGGATTTTCTTAGCCTATGCAGCTCACAAAAACATCACGGTTTATCATATGGACATTAAGACCGCGTTCTTGAATGGAACTCTGAAAGAAGAAGTGTACGTGAGTCAGCCAGAAGGCTTCGTAGACATGGAACATCCAGACTACGTCTACAAACTCAAAAAGGCAATCTACGGATTAAAGCAAGCTCCGAGAGCGTGGTATGACGAACTGTCCTCCTTCCTTATTCTAAACAATTTCACCAAAGGAACGGTCGATCCTACCTTGTTTACACAAAAATGCAAAAACGACATTTTGATTGTTCAGATTTACGTGGACGACATCATTTTTGGGTCCACTAATCCGAATCTTTCAAAACATTTTGAAAATCTCATGAAAAGCAAATTTGAAATGTCCATGATGGGGGAACTAAAATTCTTTCTTGGTTTACAAATACATCAGTCCCCTCGTGGAATTTTTATTAATCAAGCTAAATACACAACTGAGATTTTGAAAAATCATGGTATGGATAATTGTGACTCTGTTGGCACACCAATGGTAACTTCACCAAAAATTGGAGCCGATTTGTTTGGGAAACCTATCGATCCGAAGAAATATCGGAGCATGATTGGTTCTCTCATGTACCTCACTGCTAGTCGTCCCGATATTCATTTTGTTGTTTGCTTATTAGCACGGTTTCAGGCAAAGCCTACCGAACTGCACCTCAAAGAGGTTAAAAGGATCTTTCGGTACCTGAAGACATCCATTCACAAGGGTCTTTGGTATCCGAAGGAATCCGGATTTGATCTTATTGCCTTTTCAGATGCGATCACGCAGGTGATCAAGTTACAACAAAAAGTACATCGGAGGAGCACAATTTTGTGTGAAAAGTTAGTAAGTGGTCTTCAAAGAAACAAGATTGCCTTTGCACTTTCAACCGCAGAAGCTGAGTATGTGTCTCTATCTGCGTGTTGTGCTCAAGTTCTATGGATGAGAACACAACTCACAGATTATGGCTTTATTTTCGATAAAATTCCAATGTATTGTGACTCGAAAAGTGCCATAGCCATATCATGTAATCTTGTTCATCACTCAAAGACTAAGCATATCAGAGTCCGCTATCACTTCATCAAAGAACATGTGGAAGAAGGTACTGTTGAATTATTTTTCGTGAAGACTGATTACCAACTCGCCGATCTATTTACTAAAGCCCTTCCAAAAGAACGGTTTGATGATTTAGTTCGACGAATTGGAATGCGAAGCCTAACCCCTGAGGAGTTAGAACGTCTTCTCGAATCTTCTTGAAAATGATTTTCTAAAAAGCTTCGCTGTAAATATTTTAAAAAAAAACAAAATACAAAATTTGAAAAACCTTTAAAAGCAAAATATAAAAATATAAAACTTTCAAAAATACAAAAACAATATAAAATCAAAAATCCAAAAATATTCTTCTCACGACATGTCTCTCGTATAATCAATATTCTGTACGTTTCTAGAAATGTCATTCAACAATGATACGGGCATGTACAGATGCTTGAGCGAGAGTTCTTTAAATGTTTTCCAAAACATGTCGTTTCACAAAATTTCTTAAAAAATGGCTTTCGTATACTTCAGTACAAAACCCGGACAAAAACGATGACTTTTGATTATTTCAAATCAAAAACTCGTGTTTTTAAAGAAAAATCAAGTGTACGCTTCAGTGCACTATATTTAAAACTGGTGAGAAATCATCATCATCTTGAGCACCTTTTTCAATATTGTTCAAAAAGATTTTCAAAATCTTTCAAAATTTTTTGTGCTCAAGATAACTCCCTCTTAAAACCCTTTAATTGATTATGCTTTATTAGAGGGGGAGTATAAAACAAAAATATTTCAAATTCATGCTAAATCAGTTTCTCTCCAAATGCTTTTCGAAAAACATATATTTTAATCATTTTGTTTCAAAAACATCATAGATATGCTATTTTTGAGGGGGAGAAACGTGATTAAAATGTGGTCAAAAAAAAGTTTAATGATCATTGTTTGAATCTCAAAATGAGCTCAACTCAGTTGAAACAAATGAATTGACGGGAATCAAAGTCAGTAAATGTACCATCTCGAGAAACTTGTGATAGATATGTACTTTCATGGGTCTAACCTCCTTTTCAAGGAGTGTTTACAACTTCAAGTTAGTTATTAGAGCTAGCTGTCACCTAAAAACTGATAATGGAACTCTTTAACTAGGCAACGTAACCGTGTCTCGTAGGGAATTGTCTATCATGAGCCGATCAATTCAAAAAGTGCGAACTCTACCCTCTATGTGCAGATTCTCAAAACTTATAAGCACATGTGAAGGGGTGTTTACGAAAATATAAAACTCTCAGAGTGTTCCAAACATGTTTTCAATCATAAACACTTTAAGAGATTTTCAAGAAAAATGGTTTTATGGCAACATGGGACAGTCATGGAGTTATAAGGTGACTAAGGATAGGAAATCCGTCCTATGATCCGCCAGAGCCGGAGGGATCTACCAAAGGACAATACCAATAGTTAGTATTAGAAGTCCTTAGATATGATTGAAAAAAAGGAGTAATGTGAGAAAGGAGAAAGAAGGGGTTGAAGAATTAAAAAGAAAAGCAAAAGAAATGGTGAAAAGAAATAGCCCTCCATAATCAACCTTAGGGCAGAAATCGGGTTCAATTCATCTGCTACTGGTTGTCACTAGATGACACTGGTATTGAAGACAATGACGTCATGGACCCAGTGACGCACTGCACGAAACCTTCTAGCCACTCAATTCCTCTTAAAAGGATTTGTTTCATTCTCACTGGGAACCCTACATAACCTATCGACTTTCTCTTAGAGATCATTGGTATTGAAGAAGGAGACCCTCTCCCTAGTCTCCGCTCAGGAAAACCAAAATGCACTCTTGAGTCTAGAGCCACGAGATTCATCAAAAGATCTCATAGGAACACATGACATTTCATCGCTTATTGTTCATCAATAAGGACACAAGTGATACATTCTAGAGTCCTACGCAGATCTTAGCAATCTGCTAGAACATTTATGAGAAGTTTCACATCTGTGATCTTCAGTGATTGAATGGAAACTCCTGCCAGGATCAACATTAAGCAGCCCTGACAGCAGGTCACTTCGGTAACTCCCCGTGGATTACGCTTAGTGTGTCTCAAACGGTCTACAACCGTAGGGTGATGCTTCTGTGTACCTCAGCGACTCATCTGAACTGTAGGTGTACTTCGGTACATCGCGTTATCTCACTTGTGGGACTCCAGTTCAGGAACAACCTTTGTGAGAATTAGAGTTGTGTTTTCACACTATGCTGTTAACACGCTCGAAGTTCAAACCTGTAAGTGCTGGAATCCGCTTATCACTAACCATGTTTTATGTTTTCTTCTTATGGATGCTCGCGGGAGGAAGAGATCGTGCAGATTCTCCACATGCTCATACCAACAACAAATGAATGTTCTCATCAAAATCAAAGGCTACTCAAAGTTAAAGATGATTCTTCGTCTATGTCAAAGAATCTACAAAGTGTAAAGACTCGAGAACTTCATCATTGGAAACTCAAAGTCAAATAGAAGTGTGAGCATGGTGGAGAATGACGTGGAGACACCTAACCAACGAAGTTGACAAATGGCTCTATACCACATTAACTGATCACAAAGCATGAAGGAACAAAGAATCAAGACTATTCTATATCTACATGCAAAGTTCAAGCTCACGGAAAGTAAAGACCTAATCAAGTGGAGCATCTTTTGAATGACCACCCTTAGGGGGAGATCGTTAGCCGTAACATTTTTATTAGAAGTGATGGTCATTCACATTTAGGAACTTTGTAACGTGTGTTAGATATCGTACTAGAATAGTCAACGGGCTCGTGGATTGGGCTAAGCTAAATGGCTAGAAGTTATGTTAAGCTAGCCTTGTATAAGTTCTTGAAACCCAATCCAATCCAAGTCCATCCACGAAGCCCATGGAAAGCCCATTAGGGCATCTAGTACTTGTAGTATAAATACACCTAAAATGTGTCATTTGAGGTGTGTGCTTGAAAGTGTGTGTGTGTGTTTTCCTTTGAAATAAACAAGTTCTTCTTTTCATCTTTCTCTCTTGTTTTCATACGCATAAACATCAAGTCACCATCTTTCTCATCTTTGTTTCTTTCTTTGTTTACGCATAGTGTTTGTGTTTGTTACGTGTTCATCTTGTGTTGAAGGTTGTTACGCGTAAGGTTGGTGTAAACGAATGGTCCTACATTTATACATAAAATAAAACATTAAACTATCAAAATGTAATTGCAAAAGATTGTAACATGCGATAATTCAACTATAAGTTATAGCTTACTACAAGAGTAAAAAGAAGTTTTTTTTTTTTTTTTTTAACGGCTATGATTTATTAAAAAAAAGTAAACTAGCATGGCGCTAAAAATTACAAATGCGATTGTAATCAATCTTCTAGTTATTACAAAAATTACCTCTAAATTTAAGCAATGAAAAGGAAACAAGACAAATAAAATAAAAAATATCATATTTCCTCACAGAATAAGAGCTGAATGTGATATTTTTTCTATAACGCCAAAGGGTTTGGTGTATGGTGTATTGATTGGCTTAAGATAGTGTATGGATAGTAAAAGAGTTTAAGATAAATTTTTGGAAACTATTAACTATAAAAAACAAACCGTGTGAAACAAAGTATGATAACCGTGTCTTTTTTATATTTTTTTTAAGTTGTCAGCTGTGTGTTTGTAAGTTTAAATTAATTGTCAGAGTTATCATATTAGTAAAGGGCATATTAGGAGGGGTGTATAATAATAGAGAATCAACTTTACTAATTTTTTAGATTTTTCAAGATTTAAGAATTAGCCAAAATGGTTTATAAGTAGTAGACAAGACATGGAAGATGGAAACAAAATACTTAACCAAAACGAATGTTAAACAAAATCCTAATAATGTGGACCAGTTATAGGTGCAATAATAGATAAACATGTGCTTTATTTGCTCATATATAAAAGGTAATTGGAGTGCTACAGTACTTATAATGAATTAATCTCACTCCTCATAATTTTAAAATTAAGATTTACAAAATACAAAGCCTATTGTACAATACACAATGCACGATTAATGATCTTTCTCATCAATTTTAATTTTAAGACTTACAAGTCTTAAAGCTTAATGTACAAAATACAAAGCAGTATTAATGTGGTCAAGATATTTAATGTAGTCAATTAATTAACAGGTCAATAAATACAGTTATTAAAACACCCCTTACACAAGAAATACAAATTATCAAGCATATTGTACAATCAACTTAAACACAATTCGTGCATTAAATGTCACTAATACAAATAATAAAGCATATTATACAAATATTAATGCCCGAACAGGCAACGGGCCAAATGGGCCCGAGTCCGAACGGGTACAGTCCAAACGGGGTCGAGCCCGAAAGGGCACGGGCCAAACGGGGTCGAGCTTGAACGAGAACAGGTCAAACGGGCACGGACTAAACAAAATTTTTGATACCCGTAAATTTGTTACCAAAAAGAACATATTAAATAAAATACATGATTCACCGAAAAATTTTATTTCAGGGTACCCGCCGCCGCAACGCGCGGATACCTGCTAGTAACAACTTGATGGATCAACATAAAAGGCCCTATTGGGATAATAGGCTATGACTATGTGCAGTTGATCACTCTGCACAATCCATATCCGACCCTGTTATTGTTATTACCGAATGGGATTCACTCTTCATAAACATCAACATAAGTACCATTAGTACATGTCAAAACAACCTCTCAAATTATTATAAGTAACCCCTAAACACCGCTTTATGTTAGATATAAATTACCACCTAAACTAATTAAACTATATGGAGTGTTTACATCATCATATATAGCATGTCAAGATAAAGTATTTGACTGAGCCTTGTAAATACGAAATGTTTTTAATTCTATAAGATTTCTTCATTCTAGAGTATACCCGTAATTATGAGAATGTCTTTTAGACCAATTATCATTTGATTATTTAGCAAACCAAAGCAAATGACAAGTTACGCATATTCTAAAAACATGGTAAAGCAAAGTATAAACCTTAAAACACACAATTGTCAAAACTTTGCCCTCATATTAAATAAGTAAATATGCTTTGCACTCGTATCCAAGAAACCTTAGCACAACGAAAACCTTCTACAAATACCCATACACATATCTTGGATGATTTACATCCAAATTTTTGAACATATTCAATGGCGAAACTATTCGTAGTTGCCGGGCTTCTTAGTCTTTTCTTAATGATGCAAAATGGTAATTCATTCCAGTTCATGGTTGGAGGTTCCGGCGATTGGAGTCTTAAATCAACTGCCTATAACCAATGGGCGGAAAAAAACCGTTTTCAAATTGGAGACACTGTTTGTAAGTTCATAATATATATATACATTATTATTGCAGCATTAAGGATTTTGAGATCGAAACTATTTTATACTAACTTGGCGTGTATTTTTGTTCTGGTTATAGTATTTAATTATCAAGCTGGGAAGGACTCAGTTGTTGAAGTAAGTAAAGAAGATTACGACAACTGCAACTCGGCATCACCCATTGCAAAATACACTGATGGTCACTCTGAAGTCAAGTTGGAAAAATCTGGACCTCATTATTTCATTAGCGGACTTGTGGAAAACTGTAAAAACAACGAGAAGATTGTGATTGTTGTCATGGCAGATAGAAGCCAGTCACCTCCAAGCTCACCTCCTTCACCAGCTCCGGCAGGAGAAGAGTCTCCCTCTCCTCCTCCGGCTCCTGCCACAGAAGATTATAACCCAACTTCAGCTCCCAGTGACGCGTCTTCAATTGTTGCAAGTTTCATTTACTCTATTGTTGCTTTTGGTGGCTCTTCACTTCTGTTTGTGTTTTGAGCATACAATGTAATCTATACATTCTTGTTCTCTTGTTAATTATTGTAGTTTTTCTGTATAATACACAAATAAATTGTCACTGTTATTGCATTAAATTGTTGTGATTGAACATTGTAAGTATATCTTGAAGGAAATAATAAAGCTAATTCTGTTTCTCATACACCAACTTTTCGCCCCTACTATTTGATCAAGGATTATTTTTGCAAAGACACAAAAGTACGTAAAAAAGTTTTGAGCCAGAATGACCAACTGTTATCGTAGTTGCAAAATAACTTAACTGAAGGGAAAATAATCAAACCACATATCCAGCTGACCAAATGTCCCAACAATGTCATGAAAAAAAAAAAAAAAAAAAAACGGCTAAAATAAGCCACTAGATATAAAAAAAAACTGCTGTAAGAACTTACGGAAAACAATCACTAAAATCCTACATAAAATAGTTATAATTTATTGCGAGTAACAATATCAATATGTTATAAATCAGGCACTCTCTGCTGAAACTTCAGCTTAATTACTTAACATCTTTTCTTCACATCAGATGATAAAGATAAGGAAAAAAAAATATTAATGATCATCATCACGAGTTTCCTTAACAGGATTTAATCCATTCTTTTGATGATAATTATTATAAGAATATTCTAAAGATCATGAATTCAAGTTCCGGCAAGAGATAAAGAAATCAAGTACAGCTCGATTTAAATATTTCCTTTATGCGCATTATGAGAACTTCTTTCTTTTGACAGATGGATGCAATTCCAAAATTTTCTAGCACAATTATATATGATTCAGATTCAGATTTATATAGTAACAATGGTCTTTTATGGGTAAGATTCTAAAAGTTCTAAACATTGCCTAAAAGTTCTTCCCTAGTTCAACTTTTTTCACTAGTCTCAACGTATTGTGCAGAATCGAATCCAGTATCCCAGCAACCTGATAAAGAATCACACAGTACATGGTTAAGTGATAATCTGTGAAAAATGAAAACACAACACAAATAGACGCAAACAAAATAAAAGTCTAACCGTGAAAACACCACCGATAATAGCACAGACGTTGGTGATGAAATGAGAAAATGATTTGGGATTTTCTGTAACTAAGACCTGATCATGAAACATAGATTAAAACTATACCCATCTACAGCCAATGTGGAAGAAAGATTAGTAATATGTGGTCGATTTTCAAACCTGCATTGGGGATGGCTCATAATGGAACTTCACAACAGGGATCGAATAAGCATGTACCAAGCTACTATGTGCTGTATACTCGTAATCCTCAATCAGTTGATGAGATGACCTCATTACCTCAGTCTTTACAACTTGGAGATAATGCTCTACCTACAATTTATATTCACATAACCAATGCACATCTCAAGAAGTGACATGAACTAAAAGGCATGAAAAATTAGGAGTAACAATATCGACTCATCTACATATAAGGAGGTCGATTTGGGTAATGTTCTATCTCTAAAGGGTCAAGAGTAAAATAAGATAAAAAAATGTCTAGAACATAAACATATTAGCCGAAAGCGTATTTATTATGATAAGACTTTCTAATTCGTTTTATAGAAGCCATTAAATTATTATATAACAAAGGATAGATAATTATTGCAATAACTAAATTTCGTATGCATATTTGGCACACTAAATAGTTAGTTTATGTTTTGACAATTACAAAAAAGGTTACCCATTTTGACCAGCCTGACCGTGCAATTAAACTCAT
The DNA here is from genome assembly GCA_910596185.1 of Chrysanthemum makinoi. Lineage (NCBI taxonomy): Eukaryota > Viridiplantae > Streptophyta > Magnoliopsida > Asterales > Asteraceae > Chrysanthemum > Chrysanthemum makinoi. Next base: position 263,948,187 of record OU343223.1, read on the forward strand.
TATCATGATTAAAAATCAGTTAAGAGGGCTTACTGTAACATTTGCATGATCGTCTGGGTCAGTGAGATATGTCTTGCCATTCAACTTGTCATGGCTTACGCCAATGTAAGGTAGTATTCGCTTAATATCACTCATCGCCCTTGGAGTGATCTTCTTACCAAAAGAAAATGAAGAAATTACATGCGACATGTTCATCCGGGAAGCATCAAAGGAGTGGGCTGCAGAACGGGCCGCGATTACAAGATTACCAGGAACCTGTTGTAGTGAGATTGGTTGGATTTTCATGCAAAATAAGTGGATATGCAAGATCAAATAGGTCAGAGGTGGCAATTAATGGATATTGGTCAAACAGGCCGGAAGTCATCAAAAGTGGCAGAATACCTTACAAGTTGTTTAAAAAAAAAACTTAAAGATGTGACAATATAGATTTTGAAATCATACTCAGAAGTTCTGAGTATGATTTCAAAATCTATATTGGCACATCTTTAAGTCAGAACATTAGACTTTTATGTGATAAAAATGGATAAAACCTGTCCATTTTGCCACCTATAGTGTAGGTTTACCTTCTTGACTCGTACAAACCCTTCGATTCTACATCCTGCTTCACGCGGTGCAGGTCTTTTTGCAGTCTCTGTAGCTGTGCCAGATTTATCCTCCAAGGCCAGATTGGATTCCACCGCAATAGGTGCAACCAATTTTTCCATAGTCTGTAAGGAAGGAAGCATTAGGTATAGTGAGAAGCAAAAGGATACATTTTTAAAGCATTGGATCACAACAAACCAGATCATCAATGGTCATGTATTTTACTCTTTCTTGAATACAAAAAGGAAATTTGGAAACTAAAAGCTATTTATCTTACATCTACCAAGGTTTCTGTATCACGGTCACCATAATATGACTCATGCTCGTGGTGCCCATGCTCATCCCTGATTCATGAAAATAACTGAAGTTATTTGCAGAATAATTTGAATTACATATTTGATCGCGGTATATGCAGTCTTTTTGTTTAGGTAGCTAATATTTAACGAACTACCCTGTGTCTCTAATGGCTTAATATTTTATTCAAAATAATACACCAGAAACATTAACTTTGTAATAGTATTTGACTCACTAACTATATAGGTTACACTGTTACAGTAAATTTTGGACAAAAAGTGTTGTGACTAAAACTCAATTCTATCCATAGCCAGCTTTGACCTGTTACCCAACCCGTCCAATTTCCACCTATAGAAAGAAATGAACTACTGTATATGAAATATGGCAAGGGCCTGTTTGTTACCCATGATTTGGACCCAGGTTTGGGATGGATGCCAAATCTTATAGTTTGGTATGTGGGTTTAGTTAGAAAATAGTGAAGATGGCCCACCAAAAGTAAAGGTGAAGGAGGGTGCCAGGTTTTGATGAAATCCTCTCACAAACACTGTATCTCTCTCACACACATATACCTTCATTTTAAATAATAAAATTTTCATATCAAATTTTATTATTAAATTCATAAAACAAATATAATTTCTCTCTCCTAAACCTACACCAAATCCAAATCCATTTATAAACCAAATGCACCCTTATATTAAAAATACACAGGAGGTTTACCTGACATCACTGCCCTTGCGGAATATGCGAATAGATGGATAACCCTGTATGTGGTGACTGAAATCCAGAAAAAGTGATTACTAATCAGTATACTAGGAATAAGATAGAGCAATGAAGTGAACAATCAGGGCATAACTAATCTGTAGAAAATAAGCAAGACAATAGCCAGAGGTGACCAAAAACATGACATGCTTAAAAATATGCATCAACGTGTTAGCCAGAGAAGATGAAATGTTTACAGCTAACAGATTTCGGGGACAGTTTTCATCTAAATGATGTTCTAAATAACAAAGAACAGAGTGAAGTTTGCAAAGATAATAGTATAAAACGGAATTAGTCTGATGACTTTATTTGAATATACGAGTCAAATAAGTCAATCTTATAAAGTATTGGAGCCTTAGAAAAGACCTGACAGTCAACTGTTGTCTTATGCAAGAATTGTACTGTAATATTTACCTTCTACACAGATCAACTTCTTCAGTACAGTCCACCTTTCCCATAATAATACGACCATCAATTTCTGGATCATGCCTGGTAAGACAAAGATGAGTCAGCAGCTAATTTTTACAGATGTAATACCATATCATGATTAAACTTCTCTCAAAATAACTACGGGATAATTTAGACCTTTCTCTTATAATTTTGGCTGCCTTCTCCCATGAAGGTTTCTGACAAAATAATGGTAAAAGAATGGAAAACAAGCGTTAAAAGAGTTGGTAAGCTAGATTCACTAAAGATGTAAGTGCAGTAAAGGGGCAATGAGAATACCAGACGGTTACTCCAATAGCACCAAGGAGCATAGAAATTTACAACCACTATTGAATGCCTGCATTTGACCAAAACGAAAATTAGCTAAATATTAGACAATCATTTTGAGATTTGGAGATTTCAAAGTCAAACTATTCAAGTATGAGATTTGTTGCTTTACGTACTGATGAGAAACCCTATCAAAGTTACGTGAATTTAGAGTTAAGGATCCTTCACCATAATCCTCGTCAGCCTCATCACCATGCTTGACTACATGACTAACTGATCCAGAGTCAAACTCAGAGCCAGTAGTTTGTAGATGCTTATTAATTGAATATTTGCGGACCGTTTTGGTTATGTTCAACCTGTTCTGCAGATAAGATAAACAATAGTCATTAGGAGTCAAGAACTCGAAAGACAACAGAATATATAAGCAGATAAAACAAAACAATGCAACTATCTCCTCAAACTATAAAAATCGACATTCAACTAGAAAGATTTTGAACTTACAGTTCCCAGTACATCACTCACGTCCACAGATGCAAACTCACATGATAAGGCTGGAAAACTGCATTACGACAAATCAGTCACTGTTAGCCAGTAAGCCAACATACGAAACAAAATCGACACATATGGTTCTTATATAATAAACACTACTTAAGATGATAGATATACTACAATCGAATTTTTCTTTCAATACCAAGCGATGCAATATTTTAACAACACATATGATCCAATCTGAATAGATTGTAATGGAGCATACCTAATATTGAAATCAATCCGTAAGTAATCCTCATCAGAACTTCTGTCAACTATGACAGAAGTTGATGTACTGATACTCAGATAATTATGTAGTTCCTGCAACGATAGAAAATAGCACAAACGAGTCAATCGCAGTTTATAGCAATGGCACGTTACCAATAAAATACAAAGAAAAGGATTAACAAATGTGCATATGTATACATACCATTCCAAATAAAAACATCATGGAAAGAGCCGCCACGATAGACAAGCTGGCACCTGATAGTGACGCCTCTGTCAAATCTCTTGGTATTTTCCTGTCATAAAAGAATAGTATTAACAAATAATGTAAAACAAAAGATAGTTTGACCAACTTAAACTAATAATCTTCATGCATCATGACCACGGATCTATTTGGACAGTTGTATAAGCGATTTCGCAAGTGAGTGTGCATAGACAAATACTAGATAACGAACGCATTTTTACAATATCGTTTAGTTGAAGAGAAAGACAGGGAACTTTGGCAGCTTTACGGAAAAAAACAACAGCTAGTAGTTATATATTGATAATTAAAAACCGATACATTCTTATATAACTCCAAATTACTTTCGTTACAACAAATTGATACTCTCAAGGTTTATCTATTCACCGGCATTCTTCTCTTGAAGATTAATAGCTTCTGTCACGCTCAGCCTTATAAGTGAAAAATTGACCCTCAAGAGTCAAAGATGGACTCTTATTTCTGGAACAATGAGTATGTTGACTATATCCAGACAAAATTACTATTAATAACTCTATTGATCTACATATCCTAGTTCTAACAGCCGCACAATGTCAAAATATTCCATAACAGCGAAATATAACTCGACATAATCCCGTATAATACAAACCGGCTCTTACGTCTCCTATTTCTAAGTTCATTTCTCACGAACGATATGTTTAACACCATAACAATCATCCCGTTACTCTTTCTCCACTATCCGCCCTCCTAAAAAGCTCGAGCGAAAAATTTCACTACTAGTCTACAATTTCAGAATTAAACTCAAACAAATCGAGCGATAATTAAAACTCGAGATCTACAACTCCTTATCCAAACAAGTTATAATCATCACATCAAAATTAAAAATTCACATGCACATCATAACAAATAATTCAATCAAAAACACATTATGTACATTCAAACACATAATCATAAAAAACAGAATCAGTTACACATACATTCATCAACAGTAACAATAAAACTTTCAACTGAACCAAAAATTAAACAAAATGAAGTTAAAAACTGAACCTGTAGAAATCAACGGATTTGATCTTAGCAGTAGACACCATGGTTATGATTATTATCAACTGGATCTGTGAAATAAAAACAGATTGAATTTTATTTATAGTTATATACTATAATGTAATTATTTTTAATAGAAATTAATTAAATTTGGGGTTATCTTTATGTGTGTTTATTGAAAAATGAATTGAAGAAGAAAAAAAAGGAAGTTAAGTGGAGTAAATATTTAGCTGATTTATTGTTGAGCCTGAAATCCAGCTGGGGTTTTATTCCGTGTGCGTCAGTGTAGCCTACGGTAAGATGGTTCACTTTTTATACAAGATATGGGCGTGTTTGGCTGCAAGTTTATAAAGTAATGTTGGTTAAGTTTTCTTTAAAAAGAAATGAGGTTACGTAAGAGTATCAATCTGCTCATTAAAATAAGAAAAATGATTGAATGCCTCTCTAAATATATGTACCATGATTTTGATGGTTTATGGAAATGTAGGTCTTGGCTACTGTAGCTATTAAGATAATGACCCACAGGCTTACGCATGAAATTAGGTACATAATTTAGGCATTTCAATCAAGATTTTTAAAATAATGCAAATGAAGCATTTTATAAAAGAAGTGATTTGAACACTCAATATATTGATTGGGACACTCACAGTACAAATAGATAAAGCACAGTGTAATTTTTGTACAACTAACTGAAACACAAAAATGAGTGTCCCAATAACTAGTGGAAGTGTCCAAATCACTTCTCATTTTTAAGTATATACTTGCATTAAATACTTTTTGCTCCAATGTTACACTAATCTTTGCACTAAACTTTTTCTTTTAGTTTGAAATGCATAATGGTTCAACAAATACACAAAATATCTAAAGGGATATTAAGTTTATTTTGATGCTGGAAGCGGAAAAAATAAGAATAAATTTTTGGTATAACTTATTTACTATTTTTAGAGTTAAATATTCAATATTTAAATGAAATTATTGAGTTTGTTTTTTAATGAGTAGTATTTAGTGTGATTAATAGTATTGTATTATATTAAGTGTATTTTGTTCATTTACTATTCATCACATTATAATAGTGCAATGTTTAGTGTTAATATTGGAGAGTGATTTATTACTTTGCACTAATTTAGAGAGAGAGAAAAATATAATTAGTGATAACATTGATTTTTTGCACATTGCTTGTCCTTATTTTATCATCATTTATTGAAGAGTAAATTACACCGTTCGCCTAAGTGGTTTAGCCAGATTTCATGTTTAGTTTACACTATGGTGAAATTACTGCAGACCTCCCCAAATGTTATATGAGCTCGTTATCTACAACCACGTGTCGGCACACAGGGGTAACTTAGTCATTTTGTTTCTTTGTCCTTTTCTCATCTACATTCTGACACTAGTTAGATCATATATCCTGCTCATTTTACCCCTTTTACACACAGTTTCAGTCAATAGTTCCTCTCATCTTCCATAATTCACATACATAAACCCTAATCTTTTTCCTCAAAAAATATTGTCAAAATTGTTAATGATAGCTTTGCTATGATGGTCAGGGAATGGAAGATACAAGGATCCAACTTTGTAATTAGTGACCGTTGATAAGTGTTTTTATGGATCATCGTATCATTGTATTATTGTTTAATCATTCAGATAGCGTATCATTTTTATTATGACTTATATCCGTTTATCGTTTGTATTCACTTTGGATCTTGCTACTGAGATTATGGGCTAACACCCTTGGTGTTGGTCAAGTTTATGAATATTATGTTGGTTTGACTCATTTACTTTATTTAATGCAATTTCTTTGGATATTTTAAATTGTTTATCGTGCTCGATTTGTTTGTTTACTTGCTTGAAGTATGTCGTCTATTGTCTAGATTATAAGTTGCTAGACATCTTCTGTGGTTTATGATCCGTATCATAATGGTTGATGTAAGTGATAACATGCCTTCATGAATGTCACCATTAGGACTAGTGCCCGACCTAACCCTAGGTTAGATGAATTATGATTATTGAAATTAAATTAGTGAGTGATCTCTTAAAGATGACCATTCATGGATTAGACTACTAAGATAAATCATATAGAATAGCTGACAAACTTAATGCGTGTTTGAGACTTATTAATGCTATGACCATCGGGTTAAGGTTGTGTAGAACCGTAGAGGGGGTGAATACAGTCTTTTCGACTTAATTAAACTTTGACAATTTTAATTCTCTAAGAGCGTGTAGGTGAATATGCACAACAACTAAACACCATAATATAGAGAGTAAAGAGATAGACACCACGATATATACTGGTTTGGGATGAGAGGTTTATACCATCCGTACATCCAGCTGCAAATCTATGACACTGATACTATTACTAAGTGTAATTCTTATGGTATATTACAAACCATTACAACTTCACTCCACCGATATGCACAAAGATCGGTGCTCACTAAAAAGAGCTTCTCCTAACGGTATTCCGCCCTCAAAAACCACCCACAAGAATCTCATGATTCAACTTTCCACTAAGATCACAAAGACCACAATGAACTTGCCCACGCAAGTATCAAACCCCAACTTGACCTTCACCCCATCTAGGCTAGACTATTAAGGTACAAGACTTTACACCATAATTGATTACAAATGATTGTTCTTTTGAGATAACCTAACTTATCCTAGAGACTCGATTCTAGTAAAAATGGTGTAGAGAAGAGGACCCTCGACACAATACATAAGGTAGATTAAGTTTGTGTGTGTCTCTCTTGCGGAATTTAAGTGTTCTTTCAATAGATGATAAGAAGAGAAGTTAGAACACAAAAAGGTAGTAGACTTAGAGGGTAGTGAGAAAGTGGGAAAAAATGATTAGCAAGAGGTAAGGAATGAACTAGACAAGAGGGGGTATTTGTAAGCAAACCAAGATGTTGGTCAGTTTGTGGCACGCTGGCACGCTAGAGTCTGTCTCGACTCTTGGTTTGTTTAGAAAGTCCTCACTCTTGTTAAACCCCAAAGTGGACCTCACTTTTAACTTTTCCAATATCATTCCAACAATCAAAGTGTGATAAGGTCAACTAACTCAATTAGCCAAGGTTTAGATGATTAAAACATTTAGTGAAGTGGTGTAACTAGATACTTAGGGACTTTGGTTCAATATGAATGAGAAAGAAGAGAACCATTGGATATTGTATGTTGTGTAATAACTTGCCTCCCAAATTTAAATTTCAAAATTCAAATTCAAAATAGATGAGTTGTGTGTTGTGAGAGGGTTGAGTGTGTAAGAGGGTGTGTCATAGAATGTGTCATAGGATGATTTGTAAAAGAGTTGTTATTTAAATTTCAAATTCAAATAAGTTGGGGATTATGAAAGTGTGGAGTGTATATGAAGCTAGGTTGTGTAAGCGGGTGAGTTGTATGATTCAAGTTCACATAAAGAGAAGAGATGTTTGTCTTGTAATAATGATCACCACATATTTCAAATTCAAATTTGTTTGTGAGAGGATGTGAGATAGAAGAATGCTACGGAAGCTTCATCAAAGTGAATAGTATATGTGAATGTAGGAGAAGGGTAGTTGTGTAGTAGGGGACAAGAGAGAATTATATAATACAATTCAAATTTGTGTGAGAGGAAAACATGTAAGATGGTGAGGTGGCTTGTTTCAAGATCACTCGTATGTGGAAGAAGGGTGTGTGGTGAAAAAGAGTAAAATGTATAAGAGTATGTGTGGGAGTGGCATTTTTATGTATGTGATTTCAAATTAAAATTTGAATGAAGAGTGTGTGGGAAGGTTGTAGGAACATAGGTGTGTAAGAAGGTGAGTTGGCCATTCCAAGTTTACATATGTAGGAGAAAAGAAGGTGGTGAGGTGAGTGAAACTTGGAGGCTAAGGTTGGTGATATGTATGGTTTGTGGCGGTGGAACAATCACTAGTTTAATGTGTGGCAAAAGGAATGTTTAGGTGGCAAAGTATGGAGTGTTGGAATGTAAAGAATGAAGAAGACAATAAGAATATGAAGTGAATTGTGTTGAGGTGTAGGGAAAAGAATGTAAGTGATGTGTTGTTTGCGTACAAGTTTTAAAATTTATAAAACACGATTTATCCAGTTATTTCTTTAACACATACGAGCAAATATACTCGTCTGTAATAGTCTAAGCGGGTAAGTCGAGATCGTCCAGAAGGATTTGTGAAATGAGATTTGATAAAACAATTAAAGAGGGTGTCAATCTGCTTTAGAAGAACTTAGATAATAACGAAAACAATTTAATCAAAACATATACTTGTGTGTAATCCATACCAAATTGTTTAGAGTAGTCCTAGAAGCTTGGTGTAACTTGTAATGATGCACAATTTGTAACACCCCAAAAAAATGGTTTGCAGTGGAAGTAAGTGTGTTACTGGGGTATTACTCGATTGATATCACAACACAATGTATAGAACAACGGTTTAACTTGAGAAATCTTATTTCATAAAGATTTATGTTTACATCTTTCAGAATATATATTGTGGAATGTAGGCCCATATAAAGAATTTAAGTGGTCCCCAAATTATATCAAAGTTTTCTATGACCATGTCATGCCAACGCCAAGCGCCTCCAAAGTTTAGCTATCGCCTGTAATCCTGAAAATACATGTTGAAAGTGTCAACACAAAGGTTGGTGAGTTCACAGGTTTTAATACACCAAGTAGTTTCCAAAACAGGAAAATCAATTGGTTGTTAAAGTTTCAAAAGGTTCCATTATATATGCAGCGTGTTCATGCCTTGAATGGTCCACTACTTAAGCCGATTCAGCCGAAACTTGCCCCTACGCGTAACATGCTCTAACCTAACATGGAAAGGTGAGACTATGCATTATGGTTAGTGGGAGTGAGGGGATGGCTCTACCCATGATAACGCTATCCATAAATATCAATGGCCCGTCCCGTATAGTGGGAGTAAGTTAATAAGTAGTGTTGTTCCAGGGGACTTTCACAATTGTTCTCAAGCGCCAAACATAAGCACACATACCAGTTTGCATAAAATAGCATATCACAGCTCAGTAAATTAAATCAGTTCAATAAATTCATAATCTCATAAACGCACAACCAATTTAGTTTTAAGTAATCATAGCATGCTTTCCACCCCAAAACGAGTAAAACAGTAAAACGGAGCTGTGAAACTCACCTTAGAGTCTAGTGACGTAAGTAACACAATGGTGTCAAGGAGTATGACAGAACAGTATAAAGAAGCATAGCACAACGATACGGAAATCAACATAACCTAATAGATATCAGCTTGTCTCATAATATGATAAGCGAATAGTAATTGATGCGTATGAGTTTCAAAAGATAATACGTTTTAGTTTTCGTGGAAGTTTCGTATCAATGTTTGAAAATTTTAGTATGATAGTTCGTGTGGTGGTATAAGGTCATAGACTCAAGACAAACGCACACCAAAGTGTAAAACATGTAACACAAGTACAATAGGAAATAAACACGTAAGGATCAAATAGCAATAGAAAGTAAGTGAATGGTTAAGTTTAGGGCATTTACCCAGTATCCCCAAATAATGAATGTTTCATATTAAAACATAAGTTTTAATATAAAAAGTAAAGAGAGAAAGTCTTATATTTAAATATTTAATAAACTATAATTTTCGTTATTCAAAACACGTTTCAACGATAAGTAATTCTGGTTAAATAAGTTTAAATAACTTAACGGATCGAAAGTGTGAATAGTTATTGGGCTTCACAGCCCAATAGTAATCATGGTTAAATAAGTCTAAATAGCCCAACGATAATTCGTTAAGGAGTAGTCCAAAATAATAAGTCCAAGTCCGTTATGTCCGATATCGTAAGTCTATCACGAGTCTATATGTCCAAACGATATCCAATATATATAGTCCAATATGTGTCAGCTAAGTATTTTAATAATCCCAATCCAATATTAATAATCTTTGTCCAATATCATATACGTATGTATATATGTAGTCGGTTATATATTTATTAAGTCTAATAGATCAAGTCCATTCTTAGTTCAATACGGTATATAATCCCATCCATTTTTAATAAGTCCAATAGTTTGTCTATAAATTTTCATGTCCCAAACCAAATAATTTAGTCCATATGTGTATACCACGAATCAAATCTATTGTCCAAAATATTAATCTGAAACGTACTAAAACTCACGAAACAAAAATAACTCAATACATTAGTCAGATATTGAATATCCAAATCTGCAAACATATGTCATATTCAAATGTGTACATTTCATTTTGAACATCCTATACCTGCCAACACAACACACCCTAATAAGCTAAAATCAAACGGATACCTCAAAAATTAGTGTAAGATAGAAACATCCAAACCTTAAACGCACCCTTACGGGGCTGTAATACGTAAAATCAAACACCCCTTGAGGTGTGGCTGCACCAGCAGGAAACAAATATGATGGATCTAAGACACTCTCGTTGTGTCAATGATATTTTGTATGATATTATCAAGCAAGCGGAATTTACTTAAGTAATACTTAGAAGATGAGTTATATGATGTAAGAGAATAAACACAAGTTAACACAAAACTCAAGCTCCAATATTATTAATGAATAATATGAGTGATCTTAGCTTATCACTAGGGTTACACCTTGAAGCTTTCGTAGGTAATATAATTATACATACCTAAGACAATGACCTAGGATCTCCTTTTATACAACAAGGAGTCCTTTACAAGATAAGTATAAAGCTAACATAATAGAATATACACAAGATCTATTCTATACTTATCTAGACGCGTTTAACCTTATCATAAACTGATAGCAGTGGTAATGAAGAACTTGCAGTGGGAATACGTTTCCACTGCTAGTGTTAATCCAAGCAGTGTAAACCACAACTATCCGTGGTAACGGATTATTCCCAACAATCCTCCCCTAAACTTATGATTTCTTTTCAAATCAATAAGTTTCTTCAATATGCATTAACTTCAAGGATTTGGGGAATTCAATCAAACACTTCACTTCTTTTCTCTTAAATTTTGTATAGCTCTTGAACATTGATCTTGAAGCCTTTGTAACAATGCTCTGACCTTCTCATTGTCTTCATTGACTCTTATGTGTAAGGTTAACATTACTGTAAGAGCTCCAGCTCTGAGTGGATATTCTTTCTCAACAAACATGAAAAAGTCTTATCCATTAGCTGTAGAGACATGATGAACTTCACCTGAATCATAATAAAACCATTTAGTACCAAAACATGTGAATAAGGTTTTCTAGTAGTCATCATCAGCATTTGGTTCAAAAAGCCTTCTAAGATTTACCCATAACTGCATCTCCTTTGTATCTTTGAGATCTTGAGCATTAAACCTTTCTTGAACTAATTTCCATAGTGTATTAAGGTCATCTCTGTCAAAAGCTTTAATGAGATCTTCAAATGTCATGAATGATGAAGTTTCACCTCCCAGCCTTGTGATCTTCCATGTTGGAGCAAAATTGCTAGCAGTGTAAACTTCCCAATCAATAATAGGATGTCGAATTTGCAGGTTCGGATAAAAATCTCTGTCTCGATCACAATCATTCCAGTCATTTGTTCTTCAGTGAACTTCTTAGTAGGAATCTCTTTCTCAGTAGACTTTGTATGATCTTCATCAACCTTAGTCTTCTTAACAGTTTGAGAATCACTTACTTTGGCCTTTCTTTTCAATCTAGGAATCCTTCTTTCTTCTTCTTCAGAACCCATTGGAATAAAAGATTTATCTTGTTTTACGTTTGTAGTAAGCCTTTTCAACTTGATCATGGACATTCCTTTAAATTGATGCTTTTCCAGTTACCAACATGACAACAATAAGTCTTCATATATGCAAGTATTTGAACCTTGGTTGGTTGTCTTGGTTTCTTCGAACCTTTTCTTGAATTAATCACATCTTCAAGTGCTTGATTGTTCTTCATTTTAATAAAATCCTTTAACTGAGCGGTTCTTTGTTCCTCAGTTAAGGATGCATCAGCAACAAGGTCAATTGCCTTTTTCTTGATTTCTGGATTATTAGCCACCAGAAACTGAATATCTTCTTCAGTAGGAATATAACTAAACTCTGGAGCTTTCTCTTTCAAAATTGTAGGTTGAACAGTGGAAATTGAATCTTGATATCTTCCATTCTATCCAATCTTTTCGCTTCCAAAAAGCTTGCAACTTCTATTTCTTTCAATCTTTTCTTTCTCAGCAACTTTCTCACAATTTGATCTTACGCTATCTTCTTAGCAATTTCTCTATCAAGATCAATCTGAACTTGTCTTTTCTTTGAAATCTTAC
>OU343223.1:263960895-264086626 GCA_910596185.1 Chrysanthemum makinoi
AAGGTCACTAGTTTTACAACACAAGCTTATAAGAAAGAGGAGATTGAACAAGTATAACCACACACACACAGATATAGTATAATACGGTTACGCAGTAGGAGTATGAAAGGAAATAACTTGAACAACCAACCTTCAAATGAAGGTTTACAAGTGGTATTTATAGGAGGGAAGCTAGGGCAACACTCCTAGTTCCCTTCCTATCCTTATTAGTTTGGGTCAAGCTTATGGGCCTTCTACATAAGCTTGACCTAAAACAAACATAAAGGCCATAATAAAGCTACCTATTACATATGAACTATAAATACTTGAAATATCGTTAGGAGTGATTCCAACAATCTCCCCTCAAGTATATATGAATGAAAACGTGAAGGCGCTTGATGTAATAGTAGTGCAGGACGCCTTTCCGACATTCTTCTTCTTGTGAGAAGAATTGCCTTGATTCAACAATCTCCCCAAGTAGAGAGATAGTTACTTTGAACAGCTTATGCTTTGACGCCATCTTTAACTTTGTTCTTTGATCATTGTTCTTGTGGTGAGAGTGAGTAGTATGTTGTTACTGTGTCCGCTTCGTTCAAAGGTTCCACACGCCATTCTTCAACATGCTCACACGCTTTGACGCTGGAATTCAATATCGATGAAGTTCTTTAAGTCTTTAACTTTGTAGATTCTTTGGTTTGACGAAGAATCATTCTGACGGTTGTGTTGCTTTTGAATAGAACTTCCATTAGTGATGATGTTGGTGTGAGCATGAGAAGAATCAAGACGATCATCCCGGCCCGAGCTTCCATAAGAAGAAAACATTTCAAACGGTTAGTAATAAGCGGTTTCCTAAGACTTACAAGTTTGAACTGAGTGTCAACAAAGATAGTGTGAGGACACAACTCTAATTTACAAAGGCCGCTTCGAACCGAGTCCCACAAGTGAGATAACGCCATGTACCGAGTACATCTAAAGCCGATGAGTCGCCGAGGTACACACCGGCATCACCTCACGATCAGACCGCTTGAGACACACCCGCGAATCCACGGGAGTTACCGAAGTGACCCGCCGGCTGCTATTTGATGTTGACCGGCAGAGTTTCCATTCAATCACCGAGGATCACAAATGTGAACCTCTCATAAATGTTCTCATTGCTAAGATCTCGTGAAGGACTCGATATGAACCACCGATGATCTTATTAGTTGATCATCAAGTGATTAAATGTCAAGTGTTCCTAAGAGATCTTTTGATGTATCTCGTGGCTCTAGAATAGTGCTTTTGGTTTTCCCCGATGAGACTAGGAGAGGGTCTCCTTCTTCAATACCAGCAATCTCTAGGAGAAAGCCGATAGTTTACGTAGGGTTCCCCGGAGAATGAAACAAGCTTCTGTTAAGAGAAACTTGAGTGGATAAGAAGGTTTAGTGCATGCGTCACGGGTCCATGACGACTTTTAATCTTCAATACCAAGGCCACTAAGTGACAACCAAGAGCATATGAATTGAACCCGTGTTCTCTAAGTTGAATAACTGAGGGCTATTTTTCACCCTTTCTTTGCATTTCTTTTAATTCTTCAACTCCTTCTTTCTCCGATTCTCATTTTCTCCTTTTACAATCATACCTAAGGACTTCTAAATACTAACTATTTGTGGTGTCCTTGGGTAGATCCTCCTCGCTCGCGGATCATAGGACGGTTATTCCTAACCTTAGTCACCTTATAACTCCATGACTAACCTATATTGCCATTAAAACCATCGATGAAAAAATGTCTCAAAGGGTTTGTTAATGAAAAACATGTTTGAACCATTGTGAGAGATGATGTTTTGCATAAATACTCCCCTTCCACATGTGCTTAATAGTTTTAATGGTTAAATGCATAGGAGGAAAGAGCGCCAAGACTTTTGAATTGATCCATCAAGATAGACAATCTCGCTGAGACACGCTTACGCTGCATAGTTAAAGAGTTACATTGTCAGCCTTTAGGTGACAACTAGCTCTAATAACTACCTTGAAGGTGTAGACAATCCTCGAAAGGTTGTCAAACCCGTCCGAGTTCATGTCTATCAAAAGTTTCTCTAATGGTACATTCTACTCGCATAAGTCCTTTATGAGACACGCTACATCACTAGCTTAACTAGCTTGAAATTATTACCCGCCCAGACAAGTCTTTTCGAAGTTACTAACGCTTAAGTATCGCAATTCGTGGTTAAGTCCGAGGTACACAGATTCATTTGCATTTTGTACAACATATTTCTTATCACATAATTTTCTCCCCCTCAAAAATGGCATACTAAAGTGTTATTTTTTGAAATGTTTGAGAATAAATATGACCATTTCGAAAAGTTATGGAAGAATGACCATCGGAACAATTTAGAACAAAGTTTCAAATACTCCCCTCAACAAGTGATATAAACGGTTGAGGTTTTGAAAGTCTTAAGGGAAAGTACTTGTTTTTTGAGCAAAACCTTGAAAAATGAAAGGTTTGATAGGTTTTACTCAAAAGAAGCTTTCGCCTTTTATAAGGATTGTGGCACCGCTGCACTACGGTCCTTTTTGACAATTACTGCCAGTTATGTGTGCACAAGCCATAGACATATATAATCATACATCCACAATTATGAAGGAAACAATTCAAGGGTACCCGAAGTGAAGATGTTCCTGTGAGTGCCAGCAGACGCTGAAAGCCGGATGTTTCTCCGGTCAATCACCAACATAGCTCTCCAATCGCCTGAATCCCATCCTCGAACAACCGCTCATCAATCATGGTGATGATCCTTCACATCCCTCCTTTCCCCGAGAATTCCAAAGGCTAGATCCCACTTTCAGCGATATCCTTCAACCTCAGATGCTAATCCGCCCCTAACCAGCTTCAAAGTATGATCCCCGAATTTCTGAAGATCACTACACGCCATTAAGCAGATTCTTTGAAGTTCACCGCGTAAACAACTCAAAGGTTTGCCGATGAGTTTATATTGAGGTAGCCGATTGAGATCGAAGAGTAAGCATTGAGGAGTGAGGTTGACACGCTGCCCGATAAGATTCAACACCATCCGGATATCTTCAACACGCTCTTGATCACAATGCGCCTAATGAAGATGAGAACTGACTTGATAAATTCACGCTGAACTTCGCCGAGAATTGTCTCATACGCACTCGCACCTTGGCAAGGTACATGTCTCGATGTCGCTGAGGGACAAGTTCTCAAAGTCACCTCGAGAATCCATAGTCCTGTTCATCTTGTCGCTTGACTATGATATTCTTTAAGAATGTGTAGTCCCACTTAGACTTGAGATCAATGTGTTTGATGGCCACGATTTCCTTAGAACTATACATCGCGATGTTGAGACTTCAACCATGCGTACCAGAGTAGATTCTTCGCTCGTGCCAATGATGAATCCCATACAATGCATCTTGGTCGATGCTTGCACGCTGTCGTAAAACAAGTGATTTGCACGCTCCTCGATAGCTATGCATTTGAGTAAATAGTCACTGAATGGAAGAGTCAATGATGTAGCGATTTCGCAACCATCGCTACCGTAAGAGAAAATCCAGTCTCTCGTTAAAGAAGTATCGAAGGGAATCCTGGTTCGCCTCGTTTGGCCAATGGTCGGTAGGGTTTGGTCCAATCGTAGTATGGAGGGTTGTCCCTTGTGTGAAGTCAATGCTTCCTGATTGAGCCAATCCATGTCGTTAGACATAGCTCGCATGTTCTCAAGATGATATGACCCTCGACGCCGTAGTCAAGGTTCTTAAGAAGTTGGAATGCTTCATTCTTGATTCGCTTCAATTCGTGATTTCGCCATTTTCTTCACATGGAACTTTTCTTGCAAGAGTTTCATGCTCCAATGTAGAACCGCCTACCAATTTGACCTTCATCGTGGTAGGAGTTTGATTGACAAGTGTGGAGAACCATTCCTTCGGTTTTATCGTCATCTAGCCATGAGACAACTCCAGCCGAAGCCGCTTCTTCTTTTTGAAGGCCTTGATGATGATATCGGTTTCGTGACTTGTTTGGGTGAGTGGGTGTTGTCGGGCTCAAGGACCTTTCATCGCCACCACCAGATACTCAAAGTAATCACCGCTTTATGAGTCGTGGGTGGTAACTCCGGAGGTTTATCAAGAGAAGACCGAGGTGGAGGAGACTTTTGTTGAGAAGAAGTTCGTGGATGGAGGAGCATAGAGGTAGATTACACCGATCGCTCGACGCTTAGGTGCGTAATCCTTATCCTTATCATCGCCATCTCGTTTAGTTGATCGGCCGACTCCTTTGCATGATGATCCGAAGTTGAAAATCAAGTAGATTTTTGAAAATTTAGCTTCATCCGGCAAACGCCCGCATCGCTTGACATTTGTATCACAAGTTTAGCGCATTAACTCGTGAGAGATCGCTTCTTGGCCATTGTATTTTAACCAATGCTACGTATGTTAGGGGTGAGTTGTCCGAAAATATTTTCTAGTCACACCGGGACAAGGTCAAGAAACTTGTGAGTATGATCTCTTGTCGCCTTTTCCAGCCTTTGGATTTTAGGAACGATATCCCAAGGTACTTGTTAGTGTAACCTTCGATAATTTTGTTCAGTTCCTCTTTACGATGACTCTTCATGAACTTCTGAACAAATTCCCTTTCTTCCATCTTGTCATGCTCATACATATGTCAGATGTGATCAAGAAAGAAATTTAGCTTTTGTAGAGCACGCTTTTCTCGACTTGTTTGACAACTTTGTGAATTCGTTTATGAGCTTGAGAAATCCAAGATCGAGGTGGTTTCTTCACAGATTGGGATGATGATTTTGTTGATCTTTTTGATGGTGGTGGTGATGAGGAGATGAAGAATCTGATGAGAGGACATGAGGAGATTCGGGTCCTGAGGTGCAAGTATCCTCCTTGGAACGAGTTGGACTGCTGAGAAGAAAGTCATCATAATCTTCTTCGCCATCATGTCCGATTTAGCCTTTTCCGCTCCCCTCCAGCTTCTTCATCGCTTTCTTCTCGCCTTATTCTTTTCTCGTTCCTCAATGTTAAGATCAAAGACTCCTTCACAAGCGCTTGTTGTTGCACAAGAGTGGTGGCACCGCATCCCTTATCGGGTTGATTAACCGCATCGTGACTCGTGAAGAGTGGACAAGACCACTTGATCCTCCTCGCCACCCATTTGATCTTTTGCAAATTCATCAACTTTTTGAATTTGTCTAACTAATTTAAACTTCTTCCTCGAGGATTGATCCAGCTTGCTCTTCTTCTTCTTCAGAGCTTTCATCATGAGACTCAAGTACGTGAGTCTTTCCTTTCCATGTTCGCTATTGGACTTGTAGATTTAGCCGGAGGCTGCGATCTTGAAGGTAATCTCTTCATCTCGGTCGCGACTTCCAGAGCTGGCCCACAAGCTTTTGCGTTCGGTTTGGGAATTGGGATGGGAGCCTCTTTAGATGGAACAACTCTTCTTGAAGGAGGGTTCTCTTGGGGAACTTCCTTTGACTCACAAGATTTGCCGCATTTCCCGTGACTTCCTCTTTTGGTTCTCCTTACGTGTGTTCCGTAAGATTTTTCACGAGATGACCAACTTTGCCTTGTCCGACCGCCTGCATACCTTTTGTATGCTTCGAAGCTTTCACATCTTCGCTAGAAGGAAATTGCAGCACAAAGACCTTGTTTCTTTGTAGACGCCTTTGATTCACCGTCGCAGATTGGGTCATTGAGCCTCTTGGGAATGTCGATGAAGTCCAAGTTCTCTGATCAACAATTTTGTATATCCGATGTAGGGAATCTTTGAGCCAAGTTTGTTGAGAAATGACATCATGTCATCCCAAATCGAGCTTCGAGATGTATGTGTTTCTTGTTGACCAATGCCCGTAATATTTGCGCTCCATGAGCTTATGCTCATAGCCGCCAGCCACCACCGTAAAACAGACTTGGTGATGATCATGTAGAGTGTTCTCCGTGGTGAGGAATTTTAAGCTCTGAGAATGCTTGGTGATTCTCGTAGCCTCGCCATAACCGATATTGATTAAGAATTGGAGAGTGAGCTCTTCAGCAAGTGTGGCATATAGTTTGGTTGGATCGACATCGTGAATTAGGAGAATGTACTCTTAAGTCCGCAGTGTAATGGTGACTTGTTTGTGATTCGTGAGTCACCGCCGTTAGCTTTGTCCTTTGACCCTTTCCATAGTGTTCCGTAACTGCTGGATGTAGATCTCGTGAACAGTTTGCAGAGTGTGAAAGCATGTTTCGATACGGATGAGTCCTCGTAATGTCAATAGCAATTAAACATGAAGATTCAAAGCAAGTGAGGTTGTCAAAGTCAACACGGAGATTATTCTTTCCTATCTTCATTGTATAGCCATGAGGATAGATATCAAAGAATGGAGAGAACTTCGTGCATCCATATTCATTTGTTCACCATGTCGGATCGAAATAACATTAGCCAAAAGAACCAACATATCGAAGACATAATGTTAGTCAACGTAGGTCTTATTGTCTAGTTATTGAATGTACAAAGGTCAATGATTGTTACGAGTCCTAAGTCACTTGTATATTCAATAGTCCAATGACGCCGTGAAATGTTTCGTGAGTTAGTTAACTTTAAGTTTTAAAGTTTATTTTATCACTTATTGTTCACAACATATCAAACGATTTCAGATTATTAGTGACATTTTAGGATTCGTGATGATATGATTAGTTTATTTACAAGTTTGTACACGTAATAATTCATAATGAAGGTATGATCTCGCTTATGCGAGGATTGGTAAAGTTATGCGAGATGAAATGATATATGCATGTAGTTTAATAGGTCTTAACTTACGCGTAAGAAGTGTTACGCCAGAGGAAAAAGAGACCTTATGAGCTTATGCGTAGGTATATTAACCTTACGCTGTAAGGCTCGTAAGAGTTGACCTTATGCAGGTCATCGCTTACGCGATATCCTTCATTGATACGCCAAGTCCATATGTAGAACCTTACGCGAGCCGTTATGCGTAGGATTATTCTTACGCCACGCCAGAGTATGAGTGCAAATGACCTTGATTTGATTTTACGAGTAACAAGCCCTCGAATAGTTTATCAAATCATCAAAGTTAACACAAAACATCATTTTATCACAGATACAAACATACTAGCTCATCATAATCGTTACGCAGAGAATACATACGCCAGAGTCTAAACCCTAAATCTACGCTGCATGGATTCTAGCCATAGATTATGCACCAAACTTTTCCGTAGTTCAAAGACATGTTGTGAGATATAAGCCAAGTTTTAACACTTAATTTGTTGAGAATCAAAAATACCCAAAGTATGAACTTAAACCCTAATTTCAATTGATGACCATTAGTGTTTCGGTGGTTATAGACTTTGGAAATCATCAATTCAACACTAAGAGCATAACACAACAATCTTTTGACCAAAACACATATTTAAAAATACCCAATTCACATAAACCCTAATTTCAAAAATCATCAATTCAGTTTGGGTTTGTTTAGATGATAGAAGACATATCAATGATGGTTTTTGACATTAACATTTAACCACAAACACAAAACACATGATCAAGTGTTTCACGATATGCTTAAGAACACAAAATCACTCATGTCCAATAGATGCACCGCTGGATTCATTTAAAATTCAAAACCAATGTTTGAAAACATGTTAAACATTAAACACTTACAAATGATGATCAAAACACGGATATGATGAACTAATTATAGGCGAGGATCTTTTGGTTTGTGTATTAAATGTGAAGGATAAGAGTTAGGTGGAGAGTTTTATCAAAAAATGACTTTGTGGTTTTGACAGTTTTGGTCCCTCCACCTTTTCCTTTTTTTTCAAACAAAGCCTTTTAACTTCCATTTTGGTTACCAAACTAAGATTTTGAAAGAAACTTGACAACACTCCCCTCGACTTTAGAAAATAATGAAAGGTTATTAATTAAGGTCCGAGGAGTGTCTTTGAACGTAAAATGTACCACCATTTGTAAAAGAATCAATGTGATAACATGCAAGTACACGTGATGTTTTGAAACAAATATATAATTTTTTCTCCCTCAACACTTGATCGAAAAAAATGAATTTTGAAAGATTAAAGTGTTGAAGGAAGAAATGTACTTGCAATGTTGAAAGAAAATTAGATTAGAAGAATATTTTTGTTGTTTTTATCAAGTTTTATAATTTTGTATTTTGTTTTTGAAAAGCTATTTACAAAAGAGAATTTGGTGTTTGACAGTTTTTAAGATCGCTTTAGGAGATCATCCACCTCTTGAGTCAAACACCTCATACCAATCCGTGGACCAACTCATTAAACCTAGCGCAAGGCTTTGTGAGAAGATCCGCCAATTGGTATTCAGCATCCACAAAATATAATTCAACAAGACTGCTCCACGGATCCTTGATGAAATGATATCAAGATCGATGTGCTTTGATTTCGAAAGTGCCGAATCAGTTGCACGAGATTGCAGCACCGATTGTCGCAATACATCGATTCGCCAAATACGAACCATAGTCTTTGAGTTGTGTTCTCATCCATATGACTTGAGCACAACATGCCGAAATGGCTACATATTCTCGCTCTGATGACAAATGATGTACAACTCGCTTCTTCATTGCCAAGACACCAGCTTATCACCAAGAAATTGTAAAGCTCCCCGCGTTTTTTCCGTGAGTCTAAGCATCCTCGCGGTCGGCCATCTAAAAGCGCGATTAGTTCAAAACCGTAATCCTTCTGGATACCGATCCCCAAGTTAATGGTTCCCTTTATGTATCTGAGGATTCTTTAGCCTCGTGAGAGGTGGGTTTCAGCTGGTCGCGACCGATAACGGAGCATAGATAAAACAAGACAATATCGTGTCCAGCTAGTTAGATACATGAGAGACCCAATAATACTACGGTATTTTGTAGGGTCCACCAATTTCCCATGTAAATCAGCGTCCAGCTTCTTGGTATGAGCCATTGGTGTGGCATAGGTGTCACAGGTTTTCATTCCAAATTTGTTTAACTATTCAAGGGCATATTGGATCGACTCAAGAAAATACCATGGGTGATTGATGAACTTGCAGACCGAGAAAGAATGTAAGTTCACCCATCATGGACATTTCAAAATTTTTCTTCATTAGTTTTGCAAAAGTTATTGAAAACTTTTTATGTGTAGACCCAAAAATGATGTCATCCACGTGAATTTGAACAATTAAGATATGTTCCCCGTGATATTGTATAAAAAGAGTTGGGTCAACCGAACCTTTGGTGAAATTATTAGCAATGAGGTAAGATGATAGCTTATCGCACTATGCCCGAGAGCTTGTTTGAGACCATACGAGCTTTGTTCGCTGTAGACATGATTCGAAACTAGATCAACGATCCATCCGTTAATGACATAAACCGCTTTAAGTTGTCCATTGAGAAACGCAGCTTTGACATCCATCCGATAGACCGTTATATTCATATGATTTAACGCTAGAAATATCCAACGTCCTCAAGACAGCAACCGGAGCAAAAGATTCTTCAAAGTCCTCCTCGACGACGATAACCCTTAGCCACCGTGACGTGACTTGTTTCGATGACGCCTTCAAAGATCCAATTTGTTTTTCCAAATCCATTTTAGACCAATGACGAGACTCCTCGTTGGTCTTTCAACCGCCTCCCATACTTCAAGACGCTTGAATTGGTTGAGTTCTTCTTGCATGGATTCAATCCAGTTGTCTTTTGTCATTGCGTCTTTGATGTTTTTAGGTTCGCATTGGCAGACAAAGGAGTGCATAAATGCAATGTTCACCGCCTCAGGAAGACGCTTGTCTCATAACGACCGTTGATTCGTTGCCAATAATGTTTTCCAGAGGATGGTCTTTCGTCCATCTATGTGTGGAGGGTTGATTTTGGTATACATTGTGCGCATTCCGAGGATTCAAATGGTTTGTGGAAGATTCCGCACATCCGTGCGCTAGCCTCATTAGCAAACGTTGAAGAACGATTTGGATCAAAATATGCGTGGGGGTATTTCATCTCGTATCATCACCGGTTCATCATTGTTGGAAGCGTGTGTTCAACTGTGTTGGAGTCAATCGGTGTAGGTGCTTCTTCAACAAGAGTTGTTGTAGCGGTGTGTATCATAGGAATATTATCGTTGTGCAATGGAAAAAATGATACACTCCGAGCACGCTCATCAATATCACATCAACAAATGGAGCAAATAACCTTTCCATTTGTTGACGAAGTAAGTCGAGGGCTTTCTTCACCGATGATGGGGTTTGAGGGAAGTTTGCGGTTGTGACCGGTTCTAAGTCAGTTATACCGTGCCATTCCGCGAAGTTCATCGAAATGAGCATGAATCGCTTCCATCACCCGCTTTGTACGACGATTCCGATTCGAAACCTTGGAATTATCACAAGATCCGATAAAGACTCCAATGTCAACTTTGGCTTTGAGCTTTCCAAAATCATCACGATCATTATTCGGATAGCAAAGAGATCCAAATACATGAAAGTGTTTTAGATTCGGTGTTCTGTTATGGACAAGCTCAAAAGGTGTTTTGTTGTGCCTTGATCATAGAACGTTTTGAGTATAGCATGCAAGAGATACAAATTTCCATAAGTAACTGAAGTTTAGCATTTATTAACATTGTTCTGCAGCTTCCACTAACGCTCGGTTCTTCAACAACTCGCTTTGTTCAGTGTACGCGCAATAGATGTTTGATGTCAATTCCCACTTCTCATAGAATTCACGTAAGAGTTTTGTTAACAAATTCAGCCTTTGTCCGTTTCGATTCTCGACGGTGTTGCGGAGTCAACCTCGTATTTTGTGAGAAAGGTGATGATCATTTGTGGAGCTTGGTCTTTGCTACCAAGAAAGTAGACCCAAGTCCATCGAGAGTAGTCATCAACAATTACTAAGATGTAGCGTTTGCCATTGATCGCTTGCACGCCAAGATCGGCCACACAAATCCATGTGAAGAAGATGAAGCACATGCCGAGAGTCAGGTTCCACCTTTGAAGGAAAATGAGCACGAAGTGCTTTTCCCTGTTCACAAGCCGAGCAAAGGTGATCTTTTGATATACGGAATCGTGGGAGTCCTTCAACTAGTTTGTGTCGAGCAAGGTTGGTGATGGTTTGAAAGTTAAAATGTGAGAGACGACTCGCGCTATAGCCGTGGATTTTGTTGATGTTGCCTTAGAAAGTAAGCAAATGGGAGAGGAAGCAACCATGTCTTGCATAGAGATAGTGAAGAGACTAGAATTACGAGCCGTATATAAGGTCATTTTTGTAGATCACTTAATGAAACAAGTTTTTCCCCGAAAGCAACCTCCAAATCTCCATCACAAAATTGACTCCATCAAAACAGATTGTGACCGAGGCCTTCCACATAGTAAACCCTCGCATTTCGATGTTCCCATTGACATAATCTCCGTGAGCCCATGATAGTCTGTATGATCATTCCCTAACCTCGACAAAGGCTCAATGAACTTTGCAATAAAGTTTGATAACAGCTTAAGATTGCCCGTCATGTGGTCGAACATCCGCTATCAACAATCCAGAGAATGATTCAGACACCGTGATACACATTTACTCCACACATATGGAATAGAAGTAGATGTGGAACCCAAATGTTAGAGGGTTCCATAGCAGCTTTTAGTAGATATACACACATCAATAGCTTTAGGTATCCACTTAAATCCTAGTGTGTTATATATCCATTTCCGCCATCTATAACTACTCTTTGCTTTAGTCTTAGTGAATTCACTAGGTGGTACTACAATCCTAGGAGGTGAAACCGAGCTGTGGACAAAGAATGCGCTTAGAATCTAAAGATGGCGGTCTACCAAGCACGTGACTTAGAAAGATTAGCCGGGCCTAGAGGTATCTTAGGATTCCTTAAACGAGAGATTATAGCTTTAGCAACACATTTATCATGGCAATCTGAATTCATACTTTTACCACAAATAACACAAGGTGCATCAATATCAAAAGTACTTAATGGTTTAGCATTCGTTACATCACTATTTCTATTACATTTTCTAGACGCAATATCTGGAGGCAACGTGTGTCTTATTCAGAGTCCTAGGGTGTTCTTCTACTTTAGCATTCTTGATTGATCTTTTCTTAGGTCGCAACTTCCTATTCTTCAATTGAGTGCTCTTAGGTCGTGAAGTGCGGACGCTTGGAAAAGGCTCAACTATTCCTCGCTTCAAGAGAAGGAAGCACGCTAGCTACTTGTGATTTGGCAAGAGAGATTCTAGGTGCATGAGTACTAAGTGTTACGCGGGCTAATCTCTTAATGATTGTTGGCGGAAGTTGTTCATACTTTCCTAACATTTCTCTTAACTTGAGGATAGTGTGAATCGATCTTGATTTTCGTAACCTAACATTTCCAAAGAAAATGCATAACTTCTTTAGTGTGTGCAAGATAATGATCAAGTTCATTTGATGCTTCATCACGAGTCTTTTTAAGTAAATCAAATATGACACCATATTCCTTTTAACTTTTACAAGTTCTTGTTCATATTTTGAGATTTGACACTTGAAAGACACGCGATCATCCAGCTTGCTCAATTTTAGAATCGGTTTTGCACGAATTGATTTTGTTTTGAAAACAATTTGTTGATCGTGAATATTTTTTGACACCAATTAAGACGCATTGCATTTGAAAGTTCGCTTGACAATCGCTTGTTTTCAACAAGCATGACTCGACCAAGCACATTATCGTTGTTCTCAACATTTACCACGACGCAATAAAGATCGCCAGAGATATTATCAAATGCATATGACAACGAATTCAATAACACAACATTTTGAACATCCGCACGGATAACATCTTCCAAGAGTCGATCAACATTTTTAACATTTTCTTTTTACGCTTAGTGTTTGAAATAGATGTTTGCTCGAAAAACGCTTCATGACCCCAAGTTCCTTATGAAAATCCTTTTCCTGTGCAATTGCACAACTTTTCAAGTTTTTAACATTAGGTAAAAGATTTTTCTCAAAAATGTCTCTTTGTTCTCGCAGGCGCATTGAAAATGTTCAACTTTGATTTCAGATCGATATTCTATCTCATGTTGTAAAATTTGAGGTCACCTATGAAAATGTCAAAATATCGAAGAATTTTTCGATTTTCATGTTGTGAGTTTACTTCACTAATGGAAGGTAAAGGACCATAAGTTTGTGCAAAGTCTGCTTTGGGATTAACAATAGAAGACTCAGTGTTCTCGATGATAACTCTTGGTGTGTTGGAAGAATCCGCTGGTGTGACGAAAGTGACCGGTTTAGAATAATTAAAAGGTTTGTTGTAAACAACAGCTTTTAATTTTGATCGACTCTCGCCTTTCAGATCTAATTCCTCTTGACGATGATATTCAACAACATTCATAATGTAATTATCAATTTTATATTCTCGCGACCGGAAACTTCGTGATTTGGTTTGAATGTTTTGTTGAAAGCTTAGGTTTGTAATCGCAAGATTGGTCCATATCCATTTGGATTTGGTTTTAAAGTAAACTTTTCAATGGTTGTGACCGACTCGCCATGTTTGTAAACAACAGTTTTAAACTCTTTAAGTTTGTTTTGCAAGCCGATGATTTCTTCAAGATGATCATCTATTCGCTTCGTTGAATGCTTTTTGTATGCAGAGAATGCTTTTGACAAGTTAACAACTCGCCTTTAGCTTTTGATTTTCCAAGGCGAGAGCGCTAATTTGCTTTTTATGTTCATGTTTCAGCTTGTTCTATTTCGCATAACAAAGCATTCTTCGCTGCTAGATCACGATCCTGCCGCTCTAAATATTTTTCGCTTTGATAAGATTTGGCAAAGGTCGCTTCAAAACCGCTTTCACGCTTTTTCGAGTTTTGAAAAGTTGAGTTGCTTTTGTAAACATTCAAAATCCTTTGTTAACAAAGGCATTTTACTTTTCAAGTCCCGACATGCAACATGCAGCATATTATTTGGGATTGTTGGTCTTGAAGTAACAGTAACAAGATCGATGGGGCAAAGTTCATCTTGTTCAACGTGAGTCACAACATGATCATTATTTAGATCCTCAAGTATAACCACCGAGTCAATTTGATTATCAAGGGAAACCGGTTGGTCATCTTGATCGCCAAATATAACTACGGGGTCTAGTTGAAAATCGCCTTCTGAAGATGGATGACTCATTTTGAACATTCCCGAGCCTTGCCGGATGCGCGATGTTGGCGGAGATATGAGATCGAGATAAATATGGTTTGTTCGGTACTGAGACAAGCCATCGGTCATACACCGCCTCGTGTCACCATGTGTAACGCCGCATATTAGCCATCAACATAACCGTGATTGGCCTGCAAGTCCTCCATATCATCATCCGAAATCAAGATTTGCCATAAAGCTCGTCTTTGTCCGTGAGAGTTCCACCGCCTTCATCCTTAAGAGCCAAAAGAAGAGCCTCTTTGAAATAAGCACGCCTCTTAGTCCTTGGCTTTGGGCATGCATTAGCAGTGTCCCTTCTCATTGCGTAGCATCAAGACCATTCAACCCATGCCGAGCATTGCTCCACCACTTGAGCTCGTTGTTATTCCTACCCACAAGATTAAACCCTTGACCACCCCATCCGACGCACCATAATCACGATTCAACTTCAACACGCCCATTGTTCACAAATGTTTTGAGTCCGTGTGTAGATGAGGAACTAATATTGTTGGATTTGTTGGTATAACGGCTAAAGGCATTAGCAATCATAGCAAATCCTTGTTGCAATGCTTAAAACGGATCGGATTCCTCGGGCCGCCAATCGACATATGCTTGAGCATTGTTGTTGTATGGAACCAATTGATTTTGTTGAGGTTGTTGTTGTGAAGGTGTGTTTGAAGCATTTGTTGAGTTGCTGGTTGAGGAGAATAACGGTTTTGAGCATATAAGGCAAGTTGTTGTTGATTTTCCTGATGTGTTGGTGGAGCAATTTGAGCACGGAGAATCCTTTCCCGATCAACTTCCTTTTCATGAGGTTTCAAGTAATCGTATAACAATCCATAGGTAGAATGATGCATGTTCTTCGCTTGACGGAGAAAAATGACATACTTCTCCCATTCAGGACCAAGACTACTCAAGAACTTAGTATTCACCGCAATTCTTGGCATGATGATGTTGTGTTTATCCAAATCATTGATGATGTCCGAAAATCTATGATGATAGGACTCTAGTGTCTCTCCGTGTTCAATCATGAAGTGTTCATAAGCCAAGTAAATTTTGGATTCCAAATCCTCCCGATTGAGTACAGATCCTTCCATAAGAAGATCTAATATGATCCCACATGCAAATTTTGAGCATCAACACTACTAAGAATTGGGTTTGGTAATCCTAAGAGGATGTATTCCATTGCAAGTTCATCGCCTCATAATGTAGAAGTTCTCAGGATTTAAATGCAAATAAAGAGCAATGTTGGTTTGTTCATCTCGGTGGAATGGCATTTGGATCTCCTGTACAATGATAGTAGGCATCTCAAATGGACCTTCTAAGATAACCTTCTTTAAGAACTTTCCATGTGGCTTCTTCAGATCACAAAACCTAAAGAACCTTATTACCCGTTGATCGTAGTTTCCGAGTGAGCATTGAGGTCTATCAAGTGATCCACCTCATGAATT
Source organism: Chrysanthemum makinoi (assembly GCA_910596185.1). Lineage (NCBI taxonomy): Eukaryota > Viridiplantae > Streptophyta > Magnoliopsida > Asterales > Asteraceae > Chrysanthemum > Chrysanthemum makinoi. The sequence continues at coordinate 263,976,452 of OU343223.1, forward strand.
GATTGTTGGTCGCTAAAGCTTCACACATTTGCAAACCAAGTGGGTTCCTTCATAGTGTTCCTTGATGGATGTTGATTGAATTCATTTGTGTACGGTTGAACTTGAAGACTTGGTGGTGGTTGAACCATATGAGGTTGTGGATTTGTGCAAGTTGGAGTATGTTGTTGATTAAATTGTTGTTGATAAATTGCTTGTTGTTGATTCCATTGCCGATGTTGTGGACTTAGTTGTTGTTGTCGCTGAGGATAAGTGCGGAAATAGTTAGAGTATGGTGGTTGTGACATGTTGAAAACTTGTGTGGTAAAAATGGATCTTTGTAGTCGAATGAACCTTTGTTGATGAAGTGTCCTTAGGCGTAGAAAAGACAAGAACCAAGTAGCACTTATGCGTAAAAACACCAAAAGTTACGCTGTAACAATGAGGAGTTACGCTGTAGTAGGATAAAAGCACTAAAGTTATGTAGACAAAAGTTAGGTGAGAAAGTTAGGCTAGGATTACCTTATGCGTAGACCTAAGTTTACGCCAGAAGTGAATCTTATGTAGATTTCTACGCCGTAGTTTATGCTTATGCGCGTAATTTTAGGTTTTTGCTCAAATGATCTTTTACACTTCACAAAGGCAAAAGATATCCCGACGATTTTCGACTTATCCAAGTAAGAAAACACGAATAAACCGTAAAATGAAGATCAAACCAAGGAAAATCTTACGCTGAATTAGGTTTTGATACGCCAGATTACTCAGAACTTTGATTTTGCCCAAATGTGTTTCTAAACCAGATTTTTGTTATGGAATAGCTTCAATAGTACCAAAAGAACACAAAAGTGTGAATTTTGATGTACCAAAACTGCTAAACGGGTTACGCTGAGAATCCACACCCACCTAACAAAAACAAGCTTAAAAACGTGAATCCACGTAAAGTTTGAAACTTTTTGCCAAAAACAAGTATTTTAACACCTCAAAACATTGAAAGTACAAGAATCTTAATTAAAAAGTGTAAAACGAAGTTTTAAGATAACCAAAGGTTATGCTATCTTTACGCCAGTAAGTCACCAAAATCAAAACTTCAAAAACAAACGAGTACACCCAACTATTTGGCGATTGATACCACCGTTAGGTCACTAGTTTTACAACACAAGCTTATAAGAAAGGAGATGAGGCGATTGAACAAGTATAACCACACACACACACATATAGTATATGACTGCTATGCAAAGAGGAGTAATGAAAGAAATAACTTGAACAACCAACCTTCAAATGAAGGTTTAACATGGTATTTATAGGGGAAGCTAGGGCAACACCCTAGTTCCCTTCCTATCCTTATTGTCAAGCTCTTACTTCTACATGCTTTGACCTTAAACAAACATAAAGGCCATAATAAAGCTACCTATTACATATGAAATATAAATACTTGAAATACTGTTTAGGAGTGATTCCAACAAGCCCCCACACCTCTAGCAATGGTAAAACCAATCCTATTAAAGATATGATTATTATTATTATTATTATTATTATTATTATTATTATTATTATCACTTCCTCGCGGTTTTAAAAAATTTAGATCTATATTTTTTCTCGCAGACATGATTTTGCAAATCACACATAAAACATTTGAAAAAACAAACACAATATCAGATTTCATTTTGTTTTAAAGTTTTTCATACTAACTAAAGTATCACCGGCAACAAAAATTACGCTATACATTTTTCTTTAAAGGCGACTAGTCATCCAACAAAAAATAAGCTTATTAAATAAGTATAAACCTTTAACATAAGCTTATTAACGCTATTGCAAGTGGATCCAAGAAGAAGAATATTTAAAAGCTGAATTCGGTAGAATCAGAAATTCCACACATTTCAAAATGGCGATTAAAAATTTGAGAAGAGATGCATTTATTTTTATACGTACATCTGAAATATGTTATTGTGATTACTTCTCATTCTTTCTTATTTTAATTTTATTTCTCACTTCATCCTAACTTTACCTCCATAAAAAAATTTAGTTCCACGAGCAAAACTAACTTTGGGTTTATTTAAGATGAATAATCACATAAGTTTTACAAAATAGTTTTTATACAGTGTGTCACAGTAACTTATACACCTGTTGGTTAATTGTAGGATGAGCATTTGGATCCGAATCCCAATACTGAATCAAAATCATACCGCAGACTGCATCGAAACGGTACCGACTTTGCTACACCTGCAATGCAAATAAAGACTTCATGAATTGAGTCTAAAAATTCGGGTACCACTCAATACTGCACTACATTCAAAGCCGTGTAAGAATCTAAAAATTTAAAATTGAGTAATCATTTTTAATTAAATAACTTATCCAAATAATTTCACGGTCTGCTCCATGTCAAAAATACTCATATAAAACACATGAAAAGAAACCAAACGCTCAAAACTTATATTGTTGCAAATCCATAGATCTCTTCATAAACGCCTCCCAAAAATTGTTAAACCCAACCTATTTATAAGTTTTGGAACGTGCTTGTATGTTACTTAATATCTTGGTGATGTATTATTTATGTGTTGGTTATGCCAGCTACCGCCGCGCTTCTCAAATCACTTAAAAATGTAAATGCATGTTTTTCTTATTTTGTTGCATTTTCTTGAAATCCTATTTGGTTTAACAAAACGTGAAGAACGATAGGTATCGCATTTCATCGTGCACCTGTACTTAACATCCTGGCCCAAAGACGACAATCGCATACCCATACTCCCTTTCATGCTTCAAAAAAATCGATACTACTCACCTTTACGTTCGCAATTATTCGCACCGTGCTCATCCCTAGTTAATTGAAAACGGTGAGAAAGAATGAATTTGAGTCAAAAACTTTAAAGAAGTTATAAGGGTACGTCTGGTATATAGGTAGGTTTAGCATAGGATTTGCATCGCTAGTTCGAAAAGAAAAGCAGTTATAGCAGAAAATGTAAGTATATTTATTCTTTTAATAAAAAATATAAACAAAAACTAAAATTTACTATTATTTTAAAATTAAAAGAATTATAATTTATGAAAAGTGGCCCACTAAGTTTGATAAATATATCAATAAAAAATTAAAAAATAACTAAAAGACAAAAGTTATGTTTATTTAATTGAGAGTGGCCCACTAAATATGCAAATCTTTGTCAGTAAACCCACTAATCTTGCCGCTTTCATAAAAAACCATTTGAAAGTGTGTGATTACCATTATCAACCTATTTTTGTACCAATAACCAAACATCTATCTTTTGATGTGAATCCATTCCAACAGGCCCATTAGGTGCACACACCCAACGTCTCTAAAGTTTGTGTGGATATTATTGCATTCAACATTTATAGTATTAGTAACACAAGCCCAAGCTGTATACAGATCTTAGGCCCACATTCAACAGTAAAATCTCCTGCCTAAACCTGTGGGTCAGAACACCCAACGCTCAAATGGTTCGCTTAACTGCCTCTAAGAAAAGTTCATTTATGTTCGCTTAATTATTAAAATGAACGCAACACGGCAATAATAATATTTCACGCTCGCTTAGTTAAATGAATACAACAAATGTTCACGCCCGCTTACTTATGTTCGTGAACCGATTATGCTTCGTTAACGTCATTACGCTCATTTATTTATTTATATTCGTATATCAAATCTTTTAATTGTATAATCTTTAAATTAGTTTGTTTAAAAAAAAGACACTTACAAACAATATTGATGCATAATTTAATAGCCGAGTAAATTACACCGTTCGGCCCAAGGGTTTCATAAGGCTGACCGCAAGGGTTTGGGCCTCTTCGACAAAATTGCAACTTGGCCAAGTATGTGAAACGCTATGCTACCACTACCTTTGGACTAAAAAACCGCGAAAGCCACCAGTAAACTCCCTCATGACTTGCACATGAGTAAAATGACGGAAATACCCCGCTAAGTTACAATCACGCCTCTTCTTGCTAAGGCAAAATTGACACAAACTACCCAAGAATATGAATTGATTACATAATCGCCCAAAAGTGGATATCACCACTTTTTACCACACACACAAACATAAACACACATCACTTTTAAATAAAAATAAAACACTTTGAAGATCTTCATTCATATTCATCTACATTTACCGTAATTTAAAAGGCACACACACTTACAAAATTAAACTATTTTCTTTCTTCTAACAAAATCAACAACAAATCCAAAACGATAATTAAAGTGAAATCCATAATTTATTAACCAAAATCCATATAATTTTTCCATTTTTCTAATAGTTGATAATTAAAGCTCAACATTTAATAATTTATTTTTTCCTCTTTTCATGCCAAATATTGCTTTAACATAGCTAGTCCAAAAATAAATCCCATTTCAAGTCCAAAATACCAACTGTTTTAGTCGCAACCTTTCTGGGCCTCGAATTTATTACCATGTCCAACCCAACAACAACTACAATATATCAACCTCCAACAAAAATTGTCGAGACCTCGAGGTCTTACCCAACTCTTGACAACCAAGAAACCAAACGCCTTCTCGAGGGCTTGTCCCCATTCGACAACATCAAAACCAAACCCATTTTCAACTTCCAAATACCAAGTTAACTTCACCAAATGGGTTTTCATCCTAAACCCTAAACAACAAGAATAACAAAGAAGATAAATAACATCAAAACTCAAGAATCAAACAAGCAAATGAGTTCAGCACCCCAGAGCCATATGGTTTCTGGCCAGCCGCCATGACACATACGACACGACACGCTTAATCAAACATACTCCGACAAAATTAAAACAAGATTTAACATCGTGCTTTTATTTAACAAGAATCCATTTCCATACTTTTATATACATCAAACCCAACAAAATAGTGAGTCAACTCGTGACTCACCACGAAGTTACCAACAAAACGAGTCAAAGTCATGAGTTTTCGAACTCACCTTCGCTTTGACACAATAAAAATGACCGGTGGTGGTATCAGGTGGTGTTAGGGTATGCATTTGCTGACGCAGACGAGGAAGTGGGGGAGGGGTCGATGCGTGGCCTTGGGGATCGTGGTAGAGGGAAGCTGAGTGAGTAAGCTGGTGGTATAGTTTGGGGAGCCGGCTGGCGGGTGGTGGTGGCATGAAGGTTGGCCTGCCGCTGTGGTTGAAACGGGAGAGAGAGAAAGATGAAATGGAGTGATGATACGGTTTATGGTGGTGATGCGGGTGATATTCACATGGACTAATTTATGTAATTTACCCTTCAATTTGATACATTTTCAAACCCGCACAATCCGGCAGAAATGACGACTCTACCCTCATGTGCAAGTCACATGATGGGTTTTAACGGCCAAACTTAACGCCGCTTGGTCAAAGGACGACCCGTGTATAACGCTTCACACTTAAGGACGACGGTAATTTTTGGTCAAAGGATTCAAACCTCCCCGCTGGCCAACGCAAACCACAAGGACTAACGTGTATTTACTCTTTAATAAAGTTTATGATTGTTTCATAGACAACATTTATGTCGATTCGCTTATGCTCACAATACCATTTAAATTGCCTTAATGAACCAACATAAACCTAACATGAACAACTCATTTTCTTAATAAACCAACATGAATAAAGAATTTCGTTTCGCTTAAGCTGTCAAGGCTCATTTATTTGTCTCTGCTAAAATTAAATGAATCCAACATTTAACAGCCCGCTAGCTGCTTCTCGCCAAATTCCCTTCGTTTACACCCTACCTAAAACCAATACGTCGTCGTGTACCCTCATTTCTGTTTTTATTCTACTGATACCAATTCCTATACATATTTCACTCGTCAACCGGAAAAATCAAAGTCTCAGATCGCCGTTAAGTATCTCCGTCACCCTTCAGGTAACTTTTTTAACCTAATCATAAACTGTCAATTTCACACCGTTAATCAATTTTTACTTTTTATTTCATACATCTTATGCAAAATTAGGTTTACATCTACTTGATCAGCAACTTTATAAAATTTGAATTCATTAGCTCAACTGTATTTAATGATTCAATCTGTACATATAATTGTTGAAATTTGTATGACTGTAGATCTGTAATAATGGCTCCAGCTGTACCGAGATCTGGCGATGCCCATTTCGCAAACGTCGAACGCGTGGTAATGTTTGTAAATCAGTCATCAGTTTGTTTAAAGATATTTGTTGCTGTTGTTGATTTGTGGATTTGTAATAATTGATTGTTTGTAGAACGCTGAATTGTTTACGTTGACGTACGGTGCGATTGTGCGCCAATTGCTTACGGATTTGGAAGAGGTTGAGGAAGTTAATAAGCAACTCGATCAAATGTATATAGTTTATTTACTTTTATATTTAGGTTTAGAAATGTGTATTGTTGTGTTTGTTTAATGTTTTATTCTTTGATCAGGGGTTACAATATTGGAATCCGGCTGATTGACGAGTTTCTTGCTAAGTCGAATGTGACTAGATGTGTTGATTTTAGGGAGACTGCCGAAGTTATTGCTAAGGTATATTCATCTTCTCTAGAATCGTTTGACCTGATTACTCGAACCGGCATATAAACTTATAGGTGAAGAATGATAAAAGTATTGTTAAGTTAAGGTAGTGAAAGAGTTTTGTTTTAATTTTGTTAAGCGTGAGAAGTTTAGTGCCGTTGTCTTTGCTTGCACCAACTGATTACGACACTATAAATTAGTTGGCTGATTAACATATAATCATTTGGAGACCATTTTGACTAGAAAGTGGAATAAAACTTGTTCGGACTGAGGAAAGGTAGGTCATAGGTGGATAAAAGGGAGTGTGGTTTGGCTCTGACTCTCGAAATTTGTTGTTATGAAGTGGTAAAGTTAGTCTAAATATTGAAGTACCTAGGCATTCATTAGTCTCTTTTTCTACTCATCTATTGTTATGAACTAATATTAACTGAGATGCTATATTCTTGCTGTCGCCGAAGCAATGTGCACCTTACACATTTTCTGTATTGGAATTGAAAATGTGCTGTTCTATTTTTCTTTTTTGTGACCCTGATTGATATCCGAACAGGTTGGCTTCAAAATGTTTCTAGGGGTCACCGCATCTGTGACTAACTGGGATAGTGAGGGAACTTGTTGCAGTCTCATTTTGGAGGATAATCCGCTTGTCGACTTTGTTGAGCTTCCAGATACCTGTCAAGGTTTATATTACTGCAACATCTTAAGTGGAGTCGTCAGGGGAGCTCTAGAGATGGTATGTTCTATCGCAAGACTTCAAATCTTTATTACATAACCAATCAAATAACACCTACCATGTGGTGATTACTAATGTACGATAAGTCCAAAAGGTGGTACTGGACTAAACTGTATTTAATTTGCAGGTGTCTATGAAGACTGAAATCACATGGATCAGGGATATGCTTAGAGGAGATGATGCATTCGAGTTACAGGTGAAGCTTCTTAAACAAATTCCAGAGGAATATCCATACAAAGATGACGAGTAGCTACTCCTGATTGATGTATATACAATATAATTTTTGCATTTCCCTCTTGGTTTGTAATAATTGATCGTCAGTACCGTTTTAGAAATTTGTTATGCTATAACTTATTTCATCTCCACCGTTTGCGAGAGTGTTATTGTAATTCGAGTACTGAGATAGAACTATCATTATCAGTTTATCACAAAGATTGGTGACATTTGTTTAGCAAATTCTGAAGGTCTTCGGTTCTAACTTCGAACACGTCAACATATTCTTTCATTTTCCAAGCAAAGGTGCAAGAGAATAGGACAAGCGAATAGGTGTGGTGTATAACCTGCTTTAATATGTTATGGTTTAATATATATTCTGCATTTTGGCATTGGTTATAACATTTACACACTTAACTGTTTAAACATGTATTACTGCAAAGGTAAAAACATGTCTTTGGGGCACGATGATAGTGGCTGGACTTATGAGACCATACGCAAAAGTGGAGAGAGGTAAGTTCCTATTGACGAGTATTACGTTGAATTGTCTTCAGGGTCTGGAATCTAATAAGCGAAAGAAAAACAATTTTTAATAATAGAATACTTGAAAGTTTATTATTTTTATTTTCCGAAAAGAGTTCCTGATAAAATAATAAAATGCAGTTAGCCAGATATGGCAATGTTTGATACAAGAGGGTGTGGGTAACTTATTACCACATTTCCCAGCTTATTGTTATATTTCCCACAAATAAAAAATACATCGCTCTTATTTATACTCCTACTCGCATCACAAAATCATTAAATTGCTTTTCTTTCAACCTCGAAGATGTTCCATTTACAAATCTTGGTGCTATATTAAGCTGAACTTGACCGCCGTCTTTTATTGCCGGAAAGGTGAGTTTCCGCTCTGCACTTTTACAAGGTTTGAGTATGCGCCACCACGTAGACATAAAAGATCAGAATGAGACCCTTGCTCTGCCACCTTCCCATCTTTAATCACAGCAATAGATTCTGAATTTTGTATTGTGGAGAGGCGGTGAGCAACAACAATACATGTGCGTTCGTTCATCATCTTCTCTAATGCTTCTTGAACCAAGTTTTCTGATACGCTATCAAGAGCACTGGTTGCTTCGTCCAACAATAAAATAGCTGGGTTTTTTATAATTGCTCGAGCCAATGCAATTCTTTGTTTCTGACCTCCTGAGAGCTGCATACCTCTTTCACCACAGTATGTTTCATATCCATCTTTCATTCCACTGCCAAGTGCCATCCACAAGTTGTTCAAAGTTAGCCATGCAGTTAATCAAAGATTTCTAATTCAAACAATAATGTTTTCTAGAGCGGTGCTTATGAACACATCTTAAATATGTTTAATCAAACTGCATAAAGGCATGCATATGTGATTCAGAACACTGTATGGAATTGGTTCTGAATTTAACTGACTGTTTGTTAAATGTTTATTCGGTTAGAGTTTCATTCTTGAGCCACTTTTCATGTCCCTTAGGCTATTCAAATCTAAGTTTAGGAGTGGGCATCATACCTTATGAATTCATGAGCATTGGCAAGCGTGGCAGCACTCCTGATCTCGGTTTCTGTAGCACTTGGTTTTCCGTAAGCAATATTTTCCCGAATAGTGCCTGCAAAAAGAGTTGGCTCTTGGCTGACTAATGCGATATGTGACCTTAATGCTCTTAAGTTATACTCCTTAATGTCCCGTTCATCAATATAGACCCCCCCTCTTAAAGGGTCATAAAACCTCTCTATCAACCCAATGATGGTCGATTTGCCAGATCCACTCGACCCCACTAGTGCCACCGAAGTTCCTTGCTTTATTTTGAGGTTCAGTCCTTTAAAGACCATATGATCAGGTCTAGACGGATAAGCGAAGAACACATTTTTAAGTTCCACACGACCCCTTATGTTCCCTTTGGCAGAATCACGTCCCAGGGAAGTATCAGGATCAATCTCGGTTTTCTTGTCAAGAATTGCAAAGACTGAACCAACAGCACTGCTTCCTCTTGATATATCTTTCGTCATGCTCCCTGCCTCAGCTATGGTATATGCTGTGAACAGTAACACCAGAAATGCTTGAAAAAGTTTCTCTGGAGCTATTAATCCTTGTGTTAATAGGCGACCACCATACCAATATGCTAAAGCGGTCGATGCTGTTGCCATAAATTGTGAGCTGCAAAGCCCGACTCCTGAATAATACGATTGTCTAATACTTTCTCTTTCCGGGCCTTTTAATGTGTCTTTAAAGAGACTAACCACCCGTTTTTGAGAAGAAAAGGCGGTTATTGTTCTATGGTTAATAACCGCTTCACTTGCAAGTTGGCTTCCTTCACGTTGAGCTTTCTGAGATTTTTCAGATAAACTTTTCATTAAAACGCTTCTAGCATAGAAACTACCAATGAGAAGTGGTTGTGCAGCCATTAATACAAGTGCTAATCTCCATGAGAGTATTAGTCCCAATGTGTAAGCAAAAAAGGCACCAAAAAAGGCTTGTGTTAGCAATGACATACGGTCTCCGACAAGTGACCGGACCATATTAGCTTCGGATGATAACCGTGCACAAATGGCTGCGCTTGTGTTCTCATCTCGATCATACCAGCCAATCTCGAAAGTGAAAAGTTTCTCGAGTAGTTTTGTTCTTACCCTCGTGGTCAACTTCTCTCCCATTACTGCAAAGTTGTAATGTTGGACGACGCTAGAGAGGAAGCTGAAAACACCAACACCTACGAACACGTATGAGTAACTTCTTGCGTGCTCTACAATTTTGGACTTATCAGATTGAAAGTAAACATGTATCACACCACCTACACAGTATGCATTGATGGGTTGAACTGCACCGGACCCTATAGCCCCTAAACATCCCAATAGGCCTGTTACCCACTCGGGTGCATTCATTTTCAGTATACGGAATTGGGAAGGAGCTGGACGAGATAGTTTTTTCAAGTTATCATCATAGTCACTGTCATAAGCATCAAAGTTAACCGAATAGGGTGTGCCCATGGAGAAAACTGGGCTGAACGGGTTCAGTGACGGGGTGCTCATTGCACTTGATCTAACACTTGTCGGGCTGGCTGCAACTGACATTCTATGGGGACTTTGAGAATTATTAGTAGATGCATCCATAACTTCCTTTCCTGATTGTTGCAATTGGACCATTTTGAAGTATTCACCACCACCATCAACGCGATTGTAATTCATTTGCATCAGCTCATCATGTGAACCTGATTCGATTACTTTTCCTGATTTAATCACGTATATCAGATTGGCCCTTCTAATTGTTGACATGCGGTGGGCAATAACAATAGTAGTTCTCCCAACAGACACCTGGTCAATGGCTTTTTGCACCACTCTTTCAGACTCTGAGTCAAGTGCACTTGTTGCTTCATCAAGGAGCAATATTTTAGGATCTCTTATTAGTGCACGAGCGATTGCAACTCGTTGCTTTTGCCCTCCTGATAGTTGAATTCCAAATTGCCCAACCTATATATACACACATATAGTTGACAATGTTGATTTCAACATATTTAGTAATTAATAGATCTATTCTGGTCTTTTTTTAAATCTCTAATGGGTTTAAATAAAAATGGGTCAAACTGTCAAATTTGTGAGATGGGTCAAAGATTGCATACTTTCGGCTTTATCCTGGGGTAGGGGTAGGATCTGTCTACATTCTACCTCCCTCATACCCCGCCCTGGCACGATTGGATATGTTGTTGTTGTGGTCAAAGATTGCCTAACCAGTATTTTTATTCATATAACTGTTTTGGCGCATACAGAATTGTTACCATTTTGATCTGAGTCGACCCTCTAACTTTCCATGCTTAAAGATGAAATAAATTTAGGACTTGGGAGAAAGAAATAAACTTACATTAGTTTCATATCCATCTGGCAAGTTAACAATGAAGTCATGTGCATTTGCATCTTTGGCTGCTGCGACAATATCATCGAAAGATGCTCCTTCTTTCCCAAACAATATGTTCTCTTTGATCGAGGTTGCAAATAGAATTGGCTCTTGATTAACCAAGCCCATTTGTGATCTCAACCATTTAAGATGAAGTTTATTTATCTTGTGTCCATCTAGTAAAATCTCACCCTTTATGGGATCATAAAACCTTTGAATTAGTGATATAATTGTTGACTTGCCTGAACCGCTACCTCCAACAAGACCAACTGTTTTTCCAGCCGGAATTTGAAGATTCAATCCTTGTAGGATAGGAGTCTCGGGCCTTGATGGGTAGCTAAAGTGGATTTCTTTGAGCTCGATTTTCCCTCTCACATAGGATAGAGCCCTTCCATTTGTATCTTCGAAGTCCAAGGTTGGAATGCTGTCAATCATTTCACTGATTCTTGTAGCAGCACCTTTTGACTCTGAAATGGCAGTAAGATTCGGGAGTACAGTCAGGATGTTCCTGCAATATGGAAAAGATTCCCGAGTTCTTAATTCAAATAAAAGAGTGACGTGTGTAATCTAGAGTTGATAAATTACATCTAATATTTAAATTTTAATTAGTCTACTAGAAGTGCTGATATGAATTTGATGACATGGAATAGAGTATGGGGTTGTTTGGGATTGCTTATACGAAACTGCGTATTTTTTAAAATTTTACCACATAACAACCTGCGTGTTTTTAAGTTTTACCTGCATATTTTTAAGTATTTATTTACTCTGAAACAATCAAGTTAAGTTTGTTATTTAAACCGCTTGGCGCAGATAAGCACTTGAATAAGCAATCCCAAACACCCTCTATATGTATAATCAAATAGTGAATGTATTCTAAGAATAGTCGATGTGAGAATAGTAAGAAGAGCTTACAGTCCTCCCATGAGCACATTAAATCCCGCTACAAAAACATCGCCTCCCTTTTCTCCATGCTTAGTGACGAGTAGAGATCCAACCCAAGCCTGAAACGCCCAGTTGATGTAAATGATTCCCATGCTTCCGAGCATTAGTCCTCTAGCAAACCCTTGTTTTATCCCTAATTTCATGGTTGTTTGAAGTGCGTTGCTGAACTTAGCAAGCGTTTGATGCTCTCCAACATATGAATACACAGTTCTTATGGAGGAAACTGCTTGTTCTGCAATGCTTCCAGCAGTAGCGTATGACGCAATCATTTCCATTCCTATATCCATCATGAACTTACCGAATCCTAGGGCTGGTACAAGGAACATTATAGAGAATGGGATGGCAGCCAATGTAAGCCTCCATGAGAGTACAAAGGCGAACATGTGACAGAAGAAGAAGGATGACAAGTAGGCAATAGTATCTGGTATCTATATAGAAAACAAGTTTCAGTTAAACTGAAAATTTATAACTAGAAATGGCAATTTCAATTTAAATTACTAATTAATTGGTCATTTTGGGTTGTGTTTTACATTTACATGTGTCAAATGGGTCGTGTAGAGTATACTTTTGATGCAAATAACCTCCTAAATCATTTTTCTTTAAATATTTAGATGATTATCGTGATGATGTTTATAATCATATAGTAGTCAACACATTAAATATGTAAAAAATAGTTTGAATAGGCCGAAATGAGTTTGCGGGTCAGCCCGACTAATCCCGTTCTGACCTCTTTTAAAGGAGTGTTTGGGTGCTGATTTAAGTAGTTTTTTAGCATAATGAATTATCCAAACACACTAAGCTTTTTTGAGTATCCAAAAAAACTTTACACTTAACAATTTATTCGATACAAATAAGCTGTTTCATAGAACCCATTATGGACTTATTTATCTAAAAGAGCCTATTAATTCATAAGCTAATAAGCACAGTCTCTTAAATATCGGCCAACCCAAACCCCCCCTAAAAATGACCCTTTTCAACCCAAAATCATATTGATTTTGTATCCAGCTGGACCATCTTTCAACCTGTATTCAAGGTGCTTAAGCTATAGATGTTTTAATATAATTGAATACCTTTTCGCCGATAGTGACTTGGATTGCATTAGAGTCAGCCGTAATAGTTGAAACAACTTGGTAAGTTGTAGAAGAACCAGCTTCTTGGGTATCGAAGAAACTGACATCTTGTTTAAGAACGGATTTTAGGTACTCGAGTCTCATTCTGGATGTCTGTCTCTCTGCGGTCCTTGCCCAACAAAGTCCTTCTGCAAACACAAACATGACCGACAATGAAGGATTTGTAGCGGGGTAAGTCCATTGAACGGTATGAAGTTAAAAACCACGAAATCATACCAACAAAGGCACATAGCCCCACCAAAATAGCAACATATAGCAACCTGAGAGAATACTGTAACAAAACAGAAGCATGATCATTATTAGATTATAACAGTTACTTGATATCTATGTTTTATTTTAAATTCCAACAGCTACATAAACAGAAACCTGATCATTATTATATTATAACAGTTACTTGATATCTATGTTTTATTTTAAATTCCAACGGTTACATTGACCGTCTTCGCTATATGAGTAGTTACTACGTACTGTTTTTTATGTAGCAGCAGCCTTAACTATAAGAAGTGTAACTATGCGTCTCTTATGACGCCATGAGTTATTTTCAATCTATCACTATGCAGTAGTTGGTGACAGTTCACAATGTATGGTTTCATGAGCAATATATCAATATAGGAGATTACCTTATCGACAGTAGAAAGAGTAACAGCGACATTCGAATTTCCATATTCATTGATGACACCACTCAGAACATACATCATCAATGGTGTTTGCAATCCATCTCCAATGCTTCCCAATGTTCCCAAAAACATTAAAGCTTTGTCATACCCTTCTGCGTACCTAAATATTCCATCTTTTTTCTCATCTCCTTTTTCCATTCCCATTCCAACCCCGATTCAAGCGTACAACGGTTATGGATAGTTTACAACCCCTTGTATTCGACGTAATGAAACAACTAAGCAGATGCCACTTTTATACAAAGTGCATGCAGGGGGGGATCTCTGTTATCATCAGCTAGTACTCCTAAATATGCGAAAAGAAATACAGCCGGCTTTTATTGTCCTTTTAACTTGTGGTGTTATACTTTTAACCAAATAAATTTACAGGTGTATGAGTCCAGTGTCAAGCACTCTTAAATCCAATATTGTGTGTGTTTTTTTTTTGTTTTTGTTTTTTTTTGTTTTTTTTTTTTTTTTTTTTCATATAGTAAAATGTTGACATTACATATGATAAAAAGATTGATAACACCAACAAAACTAAATTAAACATTTCACTTTATGAAAAATATTATCCGAATCAAACAAGCCTTTTTACTGATGATTAGTTACAACCATGTTTATGTACGTAAGTTCATTGTGTCTTTTTATCGTTTAATTACTTCTCCATCGGCATCACAAATAACAATTTCATTCTTTTGTCACGTATAAACTGCTTCATGCGTTTACTACAGTATTTAATTTAACAAGAAAACATGAAACAAAGACATTATTTAACGAGTCCTACAAAAATTTAGTTCTATCTGGATTTACAACATTTGATTATTTATATGGTTTAATATAAAACTCTGAAGGTAATAATAATGATGATTTGTCTATGGCTGTGTTTGCATATATGACAAAAACTTTGTTATTTGGCTGTCTTTACAGCATTTAGAAGCCGACAGCATCTTTTTGGAATTTTGACGATGCCCACAAATCTATACGCTACAAGCTGCTTAAAACAAATACTCAATGTAGAAAACCCTCCTTTTATGCAATAACTGGTCCTACCTTGATAGATAATGAGAAGTTTAGTGACCTATAAAGTCGATTAGTCAGCCAAAAAGTCTAAAACCACGTTACCCAAAAAAAGAAAAAAGTCGATTAATAAGCCAAAAGGTCTAAAACCACATTACCCAAAAAAAAAACCAAAAAAACTTAACTACGGTTTATATGAGAACGATATGAAATTTTTTGGGTTAACCTATTGTTTCGAGCTAAGGGTATTATAATTGTGAGTGTAAGAGTCTTATATCTTCTGGGATATGACAATGGGTGGGAGAGTGTGCTTTTAATTTGTATGTAGTTATGTGTCTCACATTTTTCAGGTGTCAAATGGCGATGAAGACTGAAATCACATGGACTACTGGATTAGGGATATGCTGATTTGCATAGAGGATATGATGCATGTACGTTACAGGTAAAACCTATTTAACAAGTTCCATAGGAGTATCCATACAAAGATAAATTGCTGTTTTACAATATTTTTTCATCCTGAAGTAAGGATGTGAAAGAAATGTTTTTTTTTTAAAAGTACAATAGTTAAAAGCTTATTGTTCCCCAGCATAAAATTTACAAAACCGGGTGTTATGACTTCTATATTACAGTAAACTTGGTTAACAACCATGTTTTACTTCCGCAAAGGCGAGTTGCTACACTGCATTTTCACAAGATTCGAGTACACTCCACCACGTATAGATAAAAGATCAGAATGACACCCATGTTCCGCCACCTTTCCATCGTTAATCACAGCAATGACTTCAGAGTTTTGTATTGTGGAGAGACGGTGGGCAACCACAATACACGTCCGACCATTCATCATCTTTTCTAGTGCTTCTTGAACTAAGCTTTCTGACATGATATCAAGAGCACTTGTTGCCTCATCCAACAATAGAATAGCAGGGTTCTTGATAATGGCTCGAGCCAATGCTATTCTTTGTTTCTGACCTCCTGATAGCTGCACACCCCTTTCGCCACAATATGTTTCATACCCGTCTTTCATTCCACTACCGTCGACAAGTAGTACAAGATTTTAAGCACTTAGTCAACAAAAATTGCACAAAAGGTATATCTAACTTAAGTAACCAACTTATTTAAGACCTGGAAAAACCATCTAACTTCTAAATACCTTGACAATTTGGTTGTTTGGTATTGGCAAAACCATTATAAGTTAACTTTTTTCCGATTCAAACTTGAAAGGTTTTCCACCTGGTTTAGTCCCTTAACTTTTTTTGGCTCTTTTTTTCACAGCTTCTGTGAATCCAAATTTTTCTTTATAATTACACCAGGAAAAAATTACGAAGTTTCCAGATGAAAGTTGGGGGGGGGACTGAACATGAAAAGGGTAAGGGAACAAGCCATTGCGGTAAGAAGTTTAGTGGTGAAAACGGCCAAAATTATGAAGTTTTTAGTGGTGTTACCATCATTAATTGTGATGATGGAACTAGAGAGTTAAGATTGACTATTATATAGTTTCATAGTAAAATATGTACCTTATGAATTCATGAGCATTGGCAAGCGCTGCAGCATTCCTGATCTCCGATTCTGTAGCAGTTGGTTTCCCATAAGCAATGTTTTCAAGAATCGAACCAGCAAAAAGAGTTGGCTCTTGACTCACTAACGCTATATGGGCTCTCAATCCTCTTAAGTTATACTCCTTTATATCTTTTTCATCAATAAAAACTGCCCCTTTCAACGGATCATAAAACCTCTCTATCAACCCAATAATAGTAGATTTACCCGATCCACTTGGTCCCACAAGTGCCACAGAAGTTCCTTGCTCTATCTTGAGATTCAACCCCTTAAAAACCATATGATCAGGTCTAGACGGATAAGCAAAAAACACATTTCTCAGCTCTACACGACCTCTAATATTCCCTTTTATAGAATCACGTCCCCGTGAAGTATCTGGATCAATCTCAGTTTTCTTATCAAGAATTGCAAAGACTGAACTGACAGCACTACTTCCTCTTGATATATCTCTAGTCATTCTCCCTGCATCAGCTATAGTATATGCTGTTAATAATAACACCAAAAATGCTTGAAAAAGCCTCTCGGGTTCTATTAATCCTTTTGCTAGTAACCGACCCCCATACCAAAATGCTAAAGCGGTTGACATTGTTGTTAAAAACTGACAACTAAAAAGCCCTAGGCCTGAATAATATGATTGTCTTATACTTTCATCTTTAGGGCCTTGTAATGTGTCCTTAAATAGACTAACCACCCGTTTTTGTGAAGAAAATGCAGTTATTGTTCTATGATTTATGACGGCTTCACTCGCTAGTTGACTTCCTTCCCTTTGAGCCTTTTGAGTATTTTCTGATAAACTCTTCATTAAAACTCGTCTAGCGTATAAACTTCCTATCAAAAACGGTTGTGCAGCCAATAGTACAAGTGTTAGTCTCCACGAAAGTACTAATCCTAAACCATAAGCAAAAAAGGCGCTAAAAACTGCTTGTGTTAGTAATGACAAGCGGTCACCAACAAGTGACCGGACCATATTAGCTTCGGATGATATAAGTGAACAAATGGCTGCACTTGTGTTCTCATCTTTATCAAACCACCCGATCTCAAAAGTCAATATTTTCTCTAGAAGCTTTTCTCGTACACGCTTGGTCAACTTTTCTCCGGTTATAGCAAAATTATAATGTTGGATGACAGTAGAAAAAAAGCTGAAAACACCAACACCTAAGAACATGTACGAGTATTTACTTGCGTGTTCAACCATTGTGGATTTAGAAGTCTGGAAGTAAACATTGATCACACCCCCTATACAATATGCATTAATGGGTTGAATCACACCACATCCTATAGCACCTAAACATCCCCATAAGGCGGTTACCCATTCGGGTGAATTCATTTTCATTAAACGGAATTGTGAAGGTTTTAGATGAGATAGTTTTTGTGAGTTGTTTTCATAGTCACTCTCAAATGAAGCGTCAACTTGAACCGAATATGGTGAACTCATTGAGAACCCCGGGCTGAATAGGTTCATTAACGGGGTGTTAGGTGCACTTGACCTAACACTTGTTGGACTGGCTGAAACGGACTTGCAATGGGGGCTTTGAAGTTCGGTTGCCGGTGCTGATAGTTGTAACTGAACCATTTTAAAGTAGTGACTATCATTTGTTTTCATTAGCTCGTCATGTGAACCTGATTCGATTACTTTTCCAGACTGAAGCACGTATATCAGATCGGCCATTCTAATTGTCGACAGACGGTGAGCAATAATTATATTAGTTCTACCAACGGACACATGGTCAATGGCTTTTTGCACGACTCGTTCAGACTCTGAGTCAAGTGCACTTGTTGCTTCGTCAAGGAGTAAGATTTTAGGATCTCTGATTAGTGCACGAGCAATTGCGACTCGCTGCTTTTGTCCTCCTGATAGCTGAACTCCAAATTGCCCAACCTGTATCATTTACAATTCTTAGGAAGACTGATTGTACTAAAGAGTAACCAAGTTTTTCATCTAATTCAAACCTTTTTGGTTAGACGGCACTATTTAAATTTATCAACTGCGGAAAAAAGATTTAGGGATCAAACCGCCAAAAGGATAAAGTTGATTGGTTTATCCAACATTAATCCCTTTTGTTTCTGATCACTAAATTTAGTCTCCAAAAGGCCACCTAAGGTTTCTAAAATGATTAAGACAATTACCGACTTTTAGTGTCAGTAACGCCACATCAGCACCACGTCAAAATAAAAGTAGACATGATCAAAAGTTGCAGACATGCGAGCTACTATCATATTATTAGTTTAGTTCAATCACGCTTATAAAAGTTTGACGGTGTTTTCTGGCCTAAAAAGCTGGTTATGATAGAGAAATGAAATAAACTTACATTAGTATCATAGCCATCAGGAAACTTAACAATGAAATCATGTGCATTTGCATCTTTGGCTGCTGCTACAATATCATCGAAAGATGCTCCTTCTTTCCCAAACAATATGTTCTCTTTAATAGAAGTTGCAAAAAGAATTGGCTCTTGATTAACTAAACCCATTTGCGATCTTAACCATTTAAGATTAAGATTATTTATATTATATCCATCCAACAAAATCTCACCCTCTGCGGGATCGTAAAACCTTTGGATCAGTGATACAATTGTCGACTTGCCCGAACCACTACCTCCAACTAGACCAACAGTTTTACTAGCTGGTATTCTAAGATTTAACGCTTGTAGAATAGGTGTATCGGGCCTTGATGGGTAGCTAAAGTGTATACCTTTGAATTCGATTAGACCTCTTACATGTGATAAGGCCTTTCCTTTCTTATCTTCAGAGTTGATTGTTGGATTTCTGTCTATCATCTCATTAATGCGAGTTGTAGCCCCTCTTGACTCCGAAATGGCTGTAAGGTTTGGGAGAGCAATCAGGACATACCTGCAAGATTTGTAAGAGTGTCGGGCTCAAAGTTCAGGTAAAGATACAAAGACGTGTCTACTTACAGGCTAGATAAAATACCTGTCAAGTGGTCAAACATGTGGAAAGTCACCTAAAGTATATATTCATTAATGAAATATTATATATATTTCAAGTACACGCAAAGTTGCTAACCATAACCCTCCCTGAGGACTATGATCAGTAAACAACTTCGCAAAAGTTTGATACAAAAAAAACCTCAAGTTATTTTCAGTATATTTTTCTATGGCCATTTGGACTTGTACCTGCCCGTTTGACCCTCTCAGAGCATAGTAAAAAAGATAAGAAAAGATAGTAGATCTTACAGTCCTCCCATTAGCACATTAAATCCAGCTACAAAAATATCCCCGCCCTTTGCGCCATGTTTAGAGACAAGAATAGATCCGAACCAAGCCTGAAATGCCCAATTAATGTAAATGATTCCCATGCTTCCAATCGTTACTCCTCTAGCAAGCCCTTGTTTTATTCCTAGTTTCATAGTACTTTGAAGTGCCTTGCTGAACTTTTCAATTGTTTGATGCTCTCCAACATATGAATACACAATTCTAATGGACGAAATAGCTTGTTCTGCTATACTACCAGCGCCACCGTATGATGTAGCCATCATCATTCCTACATCCATCACAAGCTTACCGAATCGAAGGGCTGGTATAAGGAACATTACCGAGAATGGAAGAGCAGCCATTGTAAGCTTCCAAGATAGTGTAAACGCAAACACGTGGCAGAAGATGAAGGATGACATGTTGGCGATAGTATCAGGTATCTGCTTTAGAAAACATGTTTGAATTAATACGAATATTCAAGATGTTTGATTCACATAGGTGGCAGTTGCGGCCCTATTAATCAAATGAACTTTTTAATGCATTAGGCCTCATATATCATATTATTCAAAAATCCGTTGTTATTAAAATAATACTACATTTTGCAAACTGATAAAAAATACTAGCTACAATGAGCTAGTTTGGTAATTGGAAAGTTTTTATGCTCCTATCTGATAATGGTATCTAGTAACTGTTTTTCTACCCACATTACCAAACTAACCCGTTTTAAAAACGTTAATCACTATATCTGAACATAAAAATGTATAACTATCAATTTAATGATTTATTGCTACATCATGGAACTTTTCTCTTTTAGTGATCATATACAAAAAATAAAATCTAAAAACGTCAACCCAACCTGCTGGAGCCGTTTTGACTTTTTACCTTTACCTAAAAAATACTTGTTGTTTCGACGCAAACATAATTTTGAACCATTACCCAAACCATCCAGCCCACCCATTTTGCCACATGTGTTGATTGTGTATAAATGTTTTAGCTTAGAGAATTACCTTTTCGCCAATAGTGACTTGGATTGCATTAGAATCAGCAGTGATAGTTGAAACAACTTCATGTGTTGTGGATGAACCAGCTTCTTGGGTGTCGAAGAAAGCAACGTCTTGTTTAAGGACAGATTTCAAATAATCAAGTCTCATACGAGAAGTTTGTCTTTCTGCAGTCCTTGCCCAACAAAGTCCTTCTGCAAATATGAATAACAGTGGATATTTGATAGTGTGCATGTCATTTGAAATTCAAACTAGTTGAACTAACTAATAACATCAAGAGTCACTTAAACGTACCAACAAATGCAGAGAGCCCAACGAAAAGTGCAACATATAGCAACCTGAGCGAATACTAAAATTTGTAGAAATGATACATATGAGTGTTCTGAATATACAATTATAATGAGATGACTGTTTTGGCAAATTATTACCGGGAACAACTATAAAGAAATGGAATCACTCGTTGAGAAAAACTAAATACTAATCATCAAAAAATGCAATAAATAAATTACTTTGTCTCTAAGTTTAAAGAAAACTTCTATCTTTGCTTGAAGAACAATGAGTCAACCTGACCAGTGTGGCCATTTTAAAAATGACCCATTTTAACTCTTTACCCATCCAGAGTCACCCGTTTGCCTCCTTTAGCTGCATTGCTGAACTTTTTCACAAGAGGAAACATATGCTTCTTGAACACAAAAAATATAACACTGGTGCTTCTTAATCCGATACTTATGTGATGATTGCTATTTTCACGAGAGTGTGGTCATATTTAAAAACATTTTGTCATAATATGTTACCTTATTGACGGTAGAGAGAGTTACAGGGTCATATGGATCTCCATATTGATTGATGACACCGCTAAGAACATACATTGTCAACGGGAATTGCAATCCATCTCCAAGGCTTCCGAGTGTTCCCAAAAACATCAAAATTTTGTCATACCCTTCGGCATACCTGAAAATTCCTTCTTTCTTCTTACTTCCCATATCTAGTCAAGCCCGAAATCTAGCTTGGAACTGACTCGATTGAAGATTACTTATTGCTCCTGGTATCCAACAGCATAGTAAAAAGCTAAGCGGATACCACTTATATACAAAGTGCATGCATGATTCTAGTTTCTGTCATTTAGTACATTCACATACATTGTTTAAGACTGATGTTTATGTCTTTAGTCACACTAGACGATTACCCGCGCATAACGGAGATGATTTATATTAGCGTTAATTTGTGTGTTATATGAGTGTGGAGTAAGTGAGAGTCAACAAAAAAATTAGTGGTTTAAATTGTAATTAACTATTTACGGACTAAATGTTTAATAGATTGCATTGTCTTTTATAAGTAGGTTTATTTTAGTCTTACAACATTACTCATTTTTAAGTGTTTAATTTTTAAACAAATGTATTTTCTCTTTATATGTAGTATAGATACATACGAATAGAATAAAGTTTTTTAATGAGAAGATTTTACATAAAATATAACAAGATTCTAATAACATCAAAAAAACTGAATTGGAATATCTTATTAAATAAAATTTTATCGAACGTGTCCTTTTACTCTTGTTCAGATGGAATTGTTTGGATTGTGTCTTTGTAATGTAGTTTTTTATATTTGCCTTGACACAGTTTACGTCTTTGTCACATCCAAGCGGTTTCATCTAAGAACTATTTTAACGTAAGCAATAAAACAAAGAGAAAGTGGTCCTAGTTCATCTGAAAGTAAAACAATTTGATGTGAATATTACCACGTCATTCACAACGAAATGGATACTATTGATTTTGTATGAGAATATTCTAAGGGAAAAACGATGATGCTGTGTCATCTTGTCTATGTTGTGTTTTCCGTTCTTCGGACAAAAACTTTCTTCAGGTAATCTGCAACAATATTTTGGTGCTGTCAACATCGCCAACAAGAATAACACCTTGAATCGGTTGTGAATACTTACAATGCATGTATAAAACTCCATTCTATTATTTGGGTCTTTGTATAGATCTTAAATTACAACTGAAATGATAAGCTTATGTTATTCCTCTTCTAATATGTAAAAGTTAAGAGTTGAATATAACTACTTAAACCTTGGGAAGGGATCCAGTAGGAAGAAAAACTAAAATAAGAAGAATAAGAAGAATTTCTAGCCACACATTTCAAATAAGAGGGAGAAATTTAAGGGGAGATGCATCTATTTTTGTAGGTGCATCTGAAATGAGTGGTTATGGTTTCTTCTTATCATTCTTATTTTAATTTTTCTTCTTATTTGATCCTAACCTTAACCCATTAGGCTATTGTCATGTATGAATAAATAGAATATGAAGTGATATATATGATTGAGGCCTATAAGACCTGACACTTTTGTGTATTTCTACAATCAAACGAAGCATGGCAACACCACTTCAGTAGCAAAACAAAAACAAAACCACTTATTCATAACCATTATATGATCTTCAAGTTTAAAGACAATTACACATATACTTGAGTTTTAACAACCAAAGTTGAGAAGTTTAAAGCACCTAAAACAAAAGCAGTTCACAAACATTTCAGAGAAAGAAAAAAAAAACAGCAGCTACCACCCAATGCTGCTCCTACCCAGCCACCAGAGTAACCTTCTGTCTTGCATAATCTGCAGCCAAAAAAATAACTCGTGTCAGAAAGAAAACGAAAACGGGCTCCCATCATATCTATCTAAAGTGACCAAATGCACCAAGACAGCTCAGTTATTACTGTCTTTGTGACTACTTTAAATAAAAAGTATATACAACTGTCGTTGCGGCTACTTACAATAGATATATATACCTCTGCATTCTTCAGGAAACTGACCTTGTCAATGAACCCAAAAAAAAATTGTCAGTAACTAAAAAATTGACACTTCAAGACTTTTACATGAATATAAGTGAAAGCTTCACACTTACCACACGGAAAAAGAGTTTCGACAAATGGAAACACTAGCAATTGTTTTTCTTTGTCAGCTTCAGGTATAGAAAACTCTTTCCACATTTTAAGACCAACATCATAAACAATTTCATGTCGCAACGAAGATTTTTTGTTATACACAAACAATATCTCATCTCTATTGGCAACAGCCGAGTCAAAAAGCCAAGCTTCAGACCAATCAGGAAATTGCGGCATGCCCAACAATTGCCAACTTTTTTTCTCTTCCTCGTAACCCCATATAAAAATATAGGACTCACTCCAATCTATAAAACAAAGTTTACCCCTAAACTCAATTAAAAACGAGCCAAAAAACGAGCCATTAGCTTTACTCGGAAGGTTAATTCTATGAAACACTTCATCTATATCAACCATCATAATCCAGGATGGTTTAGTTGCCGCATCTGCATCACCAATTAGCCAATATAACTTACCATCCAAACAAACGTGATCAGGAACCAACGGGCGAAATGGGTTCACCATAGGCCATACATCAAACCGGCCCAGTCCTTTCCAAGATCTAGTCAATGAAGAGTATACTTCACACTGAACATAACCATCTGTCATATCCACTAGGTCACTAAAAAATCTAAATATTTTGTAAACATGAAACATTTTAGAACACGAAAGCCCATAAATAGGATTGATCATAGATGGTTGGCCTCTTGGTAGCTTTAAAACTTCACGGGTTGCAGGGTTGCAAATATGAATATCCACTTCACAGCTACTTAAAGGCGAGTTGATAGACTCTAAAAAGCAAATCAAACCATTGAAAGAAGATAATATATGAGGTTGGCAGAGAGTATTAATTTCAGGAATAACATAGGATTGAGTATAATCCCCGTTTGGTTCCATTTGATAGATTTCTCGAGCTATGCCATCTTCATGTTCACCAGGATCATGAAAGACTAAATATTTGGGATTTAGTTTTGAAAAAGCTTGGTGCGATAACATGAAACGATTGGTGGACAGGACATTGTGCCATAGCTTTGAAATGGATTTTGATGTTAAAACAGTTTTAACAGGAAGCCTTGAGAGAATATGCTCGAAGGCTGACATGTTAGCTTCCACATCGTCCCACAAACCATTAGAAGGTCGTACTAGCTTCCTAAAATGCTCCTCCATGTGAGAGAACGGATGAACAAGCGACACAATATTTTTATCTGAAATGAATGAGTTATTATAAATACCACATTTGAAGCAATAAAGCTTATATCCATGTCAAAAGTTTAATTTCATAAGGTTGTATGCATGATGTCCGTGAGACACTCATGCAGTGCACCTGATTTAGAGTGCAAATTGATTGTTCATGTTTTCTTTCAGTCATTTCTTTTACATATGGGTCATTTTTTAACCAAAAAATAACACTGACATTAGTTAATTACTACTCAAATCCGATAGCTAAAAATTAAAATCAATAATAATTATGACAGTACAATTCATAAAGATAGCCTAACTCAAACAAAGCACGTTAGGAAAACATTGAAAATCTTGAAATATTTAACGTTTATTCAAAGATTATCATTAGCAACAATGCCCGCGTGCAAAGCCACACCATGTTTCCATGTTACAGTCATGTACTTACTGATTCAAACAATTCGACAAAGTATGATGCAACTAATGACATTAATCTTTTCGAAGGGCTACAAATGACCCAAGTAGTACTCGAAACCATCTTCCACTGACTAACATGTAACGTGAAGTAAATAAAGTTACCAAGAAAAATAATCGATTATCACAAGTTTTATAATGTGAGATATTGGTAATTTGTTTAACTATCAAGTGGATTAATTACAAATTTTACAATGTGAGATATTAGAGAAGACGATGGAAGTAATAAGTTAATTGGATGGAAATGGGGGGAAAAGTGTGGGTATAAAAGGGTTAATTATTTAAAAAATTATTAAATTTGACATTTTATCTTTGTGTGTACTGAATATATTTTTTTTCGTATTGAACTTTCAAATTTCGATCATTGTGTGTATTTTGTGACTATTTAGTCATGTAAAATTACCATTTTACCCTTAGAAGTTCGAAAAAAGTAAAGGTAAAATGGTCACAAAATACACATAATGATCGAAATTTGAAAGTTCAAGCACACAATGAGAAAAAAAAGTTCCGTGACACAATAATTAAAAGTGACAAATTAGATGACTTTTTAAGTAATTAACCCTAGATAAAAAGGGGGTAAATTTTTGCAACTCTTTTGTTAAAAAGTGGGTGGTGGAAAGATTATTCTTTTTTGGTTAGATAGTTGGTGGAAAATGGAATTATTCTTAATGACAAATTTTATAGACTACATAGACTAGATATGAAACAAGAAATCAGGGTTGGTGAAAAAAGAATTTCAGATGGGGGTCATGGGGTTGGCATTGGGATTGGGCTAGAAATCAAAGAGGTAGAGGGCGGCTGACTGGATGAATTGACGGATTTAATTAAATTTTTTGTTCCAAATGTGTTAGAACTTGATTCGTGGAGATGGATGCATGACGATGATGGAATCTTTACGGTTAAGAGACTAAGAGATAGAGATGGCAAAAAACTCCGAACCCGACGGAG
The DNA here is from genome assembly GCA_910596185.1 of Chrysanthemum makinoi. NCBI lineage: Eukaryota > Viridiplantae > Streptophyta > Magnoliopsida > Asterales > Asteraceae > Chrysanthemum > Chrysanthemum makinoi. The sequence continues at coordinate 264,002,731 of OU343223.1, forward strand.
AATCCGATACCCGAACCCGATTTGACCGGGTAATCCCCGAGTTGACCGGGTATGGGGATGGGGGCGGGGAATCCCCGATACTGAAAAGCGGGTATGGAGGCGGGTATGGTAATACCCTCGGATCCCCGAACCCGGCCCCGTACCCGTCCCCGAATATAGTTTCTGTACAAAATAATTTATATATGTATATAATATTCTTGTCATTTAATATAGTTATTATCCTCTAAAAATACCTTCCTGAAATTTTAGAAACAAAAGTTGTAACCGACTGATTTCTGAATCTCCTAAAAGAATAAAAGATCTTCATTCTTATTTACACAGTGAAACGAAATTCAAACCTATAAATTATAATCCTACGCGTCTTAATTTCTACATCATTAGCTACACCATTCCTGGCTTTTTGCGCATCATTCCACCATGGTCATGGGTTATCAAGGTAAACATTGTGTAGGAACTTAATAGCATTGTTTATAATTTGAAAGTTGTAATAGATAATTAATGTTTGTGACTTCAATCTGTGGTGATGGTAGTTAAGAAAACATGTTCTTTGGTATACCTTTATATGATTAGTAATTAGTGTCATTTTCATGTTCTTTTGCTGTCATTATCATGTTCTTTGTTGTTTGGTAACAAAGTCAGTGTGCTTGAGTTCGTTAAGTGGGTTGCTTCATGCTTGATTCCCGTAGCTTGATGGTAGTTAAAGGCCGTCATTATTTACCTTTGAAACCTGGATAAGAAACATTAGTTTTGGGTGTTTGGACGTGTGTTTTGAAACCGGTTAAACAAGAAAACCAAAGGATGTATTGTCTAAATTTCAAAGTCCTAGCTTATGTTCAGATCTTTAGCCAATATATAGTTGTTCTACTTAGTGCACTGCACACAGATTTGTACCTTTTTTTTTCTTCTAATTTTCAACTTTGTAAAAGAATAAATCATTAAAACACTATCTATTAATCTGTTTTTGCTTATTGTGAATTTAGGAGCTTATTTATTAGCTTATTTTGAGCCTTAAATACCACCCCATATGCCCTTTAGGACTGTTTTTAAGTGCAGCAGCAGTAGGTCCTTTAGATCCCTTTTGTTTTGATTATTTAGCTTATTTGTAGCTTAAATTAGTTTTCCCTAGTACTTATCAGTTAATTAGATTATTATTCATTATTTAGCTTATATACTGATTTATTTTACTTATATTTCTTATCAGAAGACCATTCCACTCAAGTGCAAGAAACACCAAACGTTTCTCCAAACTTACCCGAAGATGTTGTTAATCTTGAAGAAACAGTTAACGCTAAAAAGCCGTCAAATAAAAGACAAAGAAGTCCAGTTTGGGAACATTTTGAGCGAATGATAGTGAATGGACAAATAAAGGCAAAGTGTAACTACTGCAAAAAGTTACTTGGAGGTGATCCAAAAAATGGTACCACACACTTGAAAGATCACATGGGAGTGTGTAAAGCTAGGAAACAACCAGATATTCGTCAACGGATTTTGGCAGGCAACTCGAAGTCAGATTTGACTAATTATGTGTACAATGAGAAGGATGGAAGGAAAGCACTTGCTAAGATGGTTATTCTACATGAGTATCCACTTTCAATGGTTGATCACACCGGCTTTAAGAGTTTTACAAGAACCATCCAACCACTCTTTAATTGTCCTTCTCGCAACACATTGAAGAGTGACGTTATCAAGCTGTATGGTGAACACAAAAATCAGGTTATTAAAGATACTGAGAATAATAATAGTACGGTTACTATTACCACTTATATGTGGACGTCTAGCAACCAAAAGAAAGGGTTTATGGCTATCACGGGTCATTTAACTGATAATGACTGGATACTACGAAGTAAAATCTTAAGGTATTAATTGTTATTTTATAACTCTATATTATATAATGTTAAGATTTTTTTACAAGTGATTACATTGATAGTTATTGGTTGCTTGATCCAGGTTTCTATATGTGCCTTGCCCCCATACAAGTGAGGTTCTTACAAACATGTTAATGGATGCTCTTATGGAATGGAATGTGGATACAAAATTATCCACCATCACTGTTGATAACTGCACAACTAATGATTCGTTGATCGGTAAGATTAAAGATAAATTGTAGTTAAATTAGTTAATACATGATGGCTCTCATATTTACATGTGGTGTAGTGCAAATATTCTGAATTTGGTTGTGAAAATTGGGCTAAATGTCATTAAGGTTGCAATAGAAAATATACGCGAGAGTGTCTCTTATTGGACAACAACCCCTAAGAGAGTTGAGAAGTTTGAGGAGACTTGTAGGAAACTTAAAGTACCATTTTCTAAAAGATTAGGTTTAGATTGCCAAACTAGATGGAATGCTACTTATTTGATGCTTAAAACTGCTTTGATGTACAAAGATGTCTTTTCTCGTTTAAAACAACGTGATTCTCTATATAAGACCTTGCATAGTCCAATGAGATGGGAAAATGCTCGCGTGATATGTGATAAGCTTGAAGTGTTTTATGAGGTAACTGCTATATTTTCTGGAACAATGTACCCAACGGGTAATCTCTACTTTACTAAAATTAGTGAGATTAGGCTGAAATTGTCTGAGTGGCTTTTATCTCCTAACAACGTTGTTAGCAATATGGCATCACAAATGGTTGAAAAGTTCAATGACTATTGGGGTGACATTCATGAGTTAATGGGTGTTGCTGCTATTTTTTGTCCAAGAAACAAGATGGAAATGGTCAGATTTTACTTTGAACTTATATATCCAGGAGATAGTGAGGGTCGAATTCTTGAAATTGAAGATCTGTGTAAACAGTTGGTTAAGGAATACCAATTAAAGACTTCCCAAGGTGCATATAGGGTTCAAGATAATATAGGGTCGAGTTCTACAAGTTCAATGGAGGTTGACGAGAATTTGTCTGCTTGGGAAAAACATATTTTGAGTAAGAATAACGTTCCTCAATCTGCTGTGAAAACGGAATTTGAGCGTTATCTAGATGAAGGACTTGAACCGCGATCTCAAGACTTTGATATATTGTTATGGTGGAAGCTAAGAGCGGCTAAGTATCCTGTTTTACAAGCCATTGCTAGAGATATATTGGCTATCCCTGTTTCTACTGTTGCATCTGAATCCGCATTTAGTGCTAGTGGGAGATTGATTAGTCCACATCGAAGCCGACTTCGTCCCAACACAATAGAAGCTTTAATGTGTGCACAAAGTTGGTTGTGGGAAATCGTTAATACTGGTAAGCATGTTTATTCAACTATGAAGTACTTAATTAAGGTTTTATCTGTTATCTAATAATTTTTTTTTGTTTATATAAGATGAAGGTAAAGCATTTACATCAGATAACAATGCAAGCATTTTTGATGATCATGATACAGATACTGAAGGTAAGTATGCACCCATTTTGGTCAATTGATTTGATCTTTTATAACATGGTACTGATCACAAGTATCGTTTTTTGTTATCTTTCTAGGCTAATAATTAAATCATCGAGGATACAAATATGCTTGTTTGGAACCTAAATGGTATAAATTCTGCACTTCACTCTCTCGATAATTCAACACTCATTTTCATTTGTATGCTATTAAACCGTGTTTGAACTAACACTATTGTTTTTTTCTTCATGCAATTTTTTTGTTTTAGTTCATGTTGGTGAAATAATAATCTGGACTTATCGAGTGTCAATAAATCATGCGGGATTTTTAACCTGTTGAAGACATTAGCCACATGTGCTCATGTTATTGGTTGCTTTTCCTTTGGCATGTTGAATTATTTTGAGTTTTGTTTCCAGTATTAGACTTGTATTCATACTTTGGGTTCGTACTTACGATAAGTCATACTTTTTGTTATGATTTGTGTCGAATGTTTGAATTTAATTTAATAAATGAATTTTGTTTGATGTTAGCATGGTTGCACCGCTGGAAATATGTTATATATGTTAACTTTGTATAGGGGAAAAATCCCCGATTCCCCATTGGGGATCCCCGTTCCCCGTTGGGGACGGGGATGGGGACTTAATTGTGACCCCCGACGGGGATGGGGACGGGGATGGGGATGGCTATTGAACTTCGGGGATGGGGATGGTATTAACCATTCCCCGCATACCCGGCCCCGTTGCCATCTCTACTAAGAGAGATGACTGATGACAAGATACTAAACACAACAAATGTAATACAAGAGTCGAAAGGGAAAAAGCTCACTTCAAGGAAAATATGTATTTTTATTTGACGTCTACAAAAAAAGAAGACTTCTGGTGTTTACTTGGCTTGATCACAATGGTATGGACCTAATTTGACGCTTTGTCCGCATTGTGAAGACGAAATAGAAACGGTGGAACATTGCTTTTTAGAGTGTTCAAAGGTTGTGGAGAATAAAGTTTTTAAGTGGTGGAATATGGGAACTTTCAATATTAGGTCTATTCAATATATTGTTAGTCATAATGATAATAATAGTCTCAACTTGAAACAAAAACCAATCTGGCAAGCGATGTGTTGGTCGATGTTATACTTTGTGCGGTGTTCTCGAAACAAGAGGGTGTTTGAAAATATAGTTTCCAATCTCACTACAATTTGTGATGAGCTACAAGGTGTTGCATTTTTTTGGATATCTAATACATCAATAAGAGCAATCTCGTCATGGTTAGATTGGTGTTCGGATCCGATTAAAGCTTGCAAGATTTAATACGTCGATTGTGATGATGCTTATAGTTTAAGTTTTCTCTGATATATGTTCTGTTCAGAATGTCATGTGGGTTGCCTGCATTTTTAAATTGTTTGATCTGCTATGTTTGGTCTTCAAGATGTATCCATTTATATATGTTGTCACGTGATCCTATGCTATCCTATTCCATGGTTTCGTTTTGGGATGTGATTTGCACGCTTCTCAAATTGATTGGGACACTCTAATTTAGAGTGTTTTGACATTTATATCCTTACAGAATGAAAATGAGTAAAAATCATGTGAGGGTATAAGTGTCAATACACTCTAAATTATAGTGTCTCAATCAATCAAGAGAGTGTGCAAATCACCCCCCTTTTATTTTGGTCTCACGGGTCCAGGTTGCTTTTGAGTTATAGTCGTGGGCTTCAGTTTTTGTGATAGTTGTTTTTTGTTCTATTTACATTTTAGTGTATCGTAGTTTGTATCTCTTTGGTTTGTCTTTTTTTTTTCCTACTATTTCAATTTCTTGTTAATATAGTGGATGCCATTGTTTATATTTTGGTTTCGTGTGCTGAATAATATTTTGCCCTTTTAAAAAAAAAGGAGTGGAAGTTTAAAGTTTGTACATGTAAAAGAGTGATACATAAATTTTGAAATTTTTTTAGGATCCAATGTTGTAAAATGTTGACCAACCAACTTTTCCTTTTGTGTTTGTCACTCCTTTAGAAATAAAAATGCTAAATTTGAGTTTTTAGATAGGTTATCATTAAGGTTGGACATATACATAGTAAGAAGTAGGTAACACCACCAGCACGCGTGATCCATCATTACGCCGCCCCACCACCACGCGTGGTTCGAGCATTTTTTTTGTGGTTAGTGGAAATCGCAATAAGGGTAAGAAGAAAAACACCCCGAAAAGAGTTATTTGAAGGTCTGCGTAAAGTGTGTGTTGATTGTTATGTGTGTTTTAATGTTTAGTTTATTTTCAATTAGATGATACAGGTGTATCATGGATGGTTGGGGTCGGTGGATAAGTTTGATTTTCTTTATACATATAACTTTTATTTAATATGTGTTTTTATTAAAGTCTTATCAATCTCTTTTTCTATAGAACTCTTATTTTTACTATACAAAAGGAAAAAACATGTTAGTTTAAAAACTCTCAAAATGAAAATTTAGCAATTATTAATCTACTAATGCCCCTATTGTTTTAAATATTATATTTTAGAGTAGAGTTATTTTACATACCAAACTTTTTTCATATATCAAGGGACTCATCTCCATAAAAAGAAAATCAATGGCTTAGATTTAAAAGCATTTTATTATTTCACTCATTTTTTATAATTTAAATATCTCTTAAACCGTTTATCATTAAGGGAAAATATTTACACCGTCACAATAAGCATTCACTTATCATTCTATAGACGGACACTTTGATATACTTTCCAAAAAAGAAAAAAAAATCATTTTTTTCACGTTTTTGTTTTTCGTTGTTTTTACGAAATTTGCATGAAAAAATCATATATGATAAAACACTAAATTAAATATCACATGTGATATTAGTGTTAAATCATATATGATATGTAATATCACATGTGATATCATATGTGATTTTACACTAATATCACATATGATATTACATATCATATATGATTTTACACTAATATCAAATTAGTGTTATATCATATATGATTTTTCAATGCAAATTTCAGTAACGTAAAAAAAACGAAAAAAACTTAAAAAAAAACGTGAAAAATACGATTTTTTTTTTCGAAAGTATATCAAAGTGCCTATCTATAGAAAGATAATTAAATGCTCGTCGCAATGATATTTTTTTTTTCCGCTTAACGATTAACGGTTTAAAAGTTATTAATATTTGAAAAAAAATGATGAAAGTTGATTTTTTATATTGTTGGGATTAATCTCATCCATTAGATCAAATAAAAATGGAGGGTGAAGATTGATCCCTTGGTATGTAAATAATCTTTTGTCCTCAAATGATCTTATATCTATATTTTATATCCATATATTTTCTTTCCATGACTACTTAATAGAAGAAAATTTAACCCACCAATTAAGATTCATCTATTTTATACATGAAACATTGAAACATTTTACCACAATTTCACAACTATAATTATTGTTTTAAATTTTTGCCGCATTGGCACTTATACTTGTCTAGTTTTATAAAATGTTAAATAAAAACAATTTAAGAAGTAGGGGAACTGGTAATCTCTACGGAGGTAAACGTGAAGAGAAGGTGGTGGTGAAAGATGATTTGGTGCTGACGTTGAGGTTTTCAGACCACCGCCACTACCTCAAGTAAGTGAAATTTTGATTAAGCATGTTTAATTTTTTGATAGTTAATACGGCTTTAGATTATTTAAAAATTAATTCAAAAACTGTTAAATTGTGAGTGGTTTGGATCTTCAACTAAATTATTACGGACACGTATACTTCATATTTGTATAGATATTAATTTAAATATTTTAAGGACAGAGCACAAGCTCAAACATTAGAGCCCAAATCAATCACAATACGTTGAGGATTAAATGTATTTTTCAAAGTTTTTAAGATCGAGATCTTATTTAGAATCGTTTTCGTTTTTGTAAGATCAAGATCGTAAGATCGGATCGTGATCCTAAGATCCTACTATAGTGTCATGTTCTTAATAGTCTTTGTAATAATTTTCAAATCTATAAATTATTATATATCATAAGCACAAAAAATTATATGAATGTTTTATGAAAATGTTGTCCTAAATTATGAATATGGAATGTTTAAGAAGATTGACATGATGTTTTTTTAATTCTATAAAACATAATCCATAATTTTTTAGTTTTTTTAGTTTGTCGTTCCCGAAAAATAAGATCAAAATTTAGATCTTATATGGTCAAGATCAGAGATCTTATAAGATCTAAAGCTTCCTAGGATCTTACGTAGAATTTGGATCGGTTTTGATTTGTAGTAGTGTAAAATTGCAAGATCCTAAGATATGATTATGATCATGATCTTAACAACCATGGTATTTTTGATGAGATAATGACTTCTTTTTAAACTAAAGAAAAAACCTACTTGGTTACCTACACCGACAATTTTACCAAAATATACAATGACTAAAACAGTACACGCAAAAAAAATTATTTTAACAATTTATGATAAAAAAAAGGGCAAATGACAAAAAAATGCATCGAACTTGACACTTTTTATGATTGTGTGTAGCCAACTATTTTTTTTCTTATTGTGTGTACTGAACTTTCAAAATTCGATTATTGTGTGTATTTTGTGACCATTTTACCCTTAAGTTTTTCAAATTTCGAAGGGTAAAATGGTGATTTTACATGGCAGAATAGTCGCAAAATACACATAATTATCAAAATTTAAAAGTTCGGTACATACAATAAGAAAAAAAATAGTTGGCTACACACAATCACATAAAGTGTCAAGTTCGATGCATTTTTTTGTCATTTGCCCTAAAAAAAAGCCCAAACGAATAAAAAATATTAAACACTTGTTATTGTACCACCTCACCCGAAGAACTATTGTAGCGTTAGTACATACTCAAATTAACAATCTTGGATCCGTCTGTTATAAGTCAAATGATATACCAGTCAAAGTATGGAACATTAACTATACAAAAATATGTTATACGGTAAAAAATATCCATAAACTATACTGGTATTTTAGACTAACATCATGGTAATAATAAAGTCACCAAAAAAAAAAAAAAAAAAAAAACATTAACGTGTCACAAAGATTTTAGTTGTATATAAAAATAATTTATCAGTACTTTTATTAATTAAAATCAAGTATGATAATTATAATTCAAATCACATTAAATTTTCAGATTGAATTTTAAAATGATCACAAACTAGTTGATCAAATATATGCACTATAGTTTCAAAAACTCGATATGAATCAACCAATATATCATACAACTAAACATATTCATCATCAAATTCTTACACAAAAGAATAAATAAAATACATTGTAAAAAAATTAATATCAAATCACTTACTTGACAAAAATTTTGATTGTTTCTCCTCTTCACACGCCTTCAATTTCATTTACAATTCACCCTAAATCCTCTACCATATATGTAGATAGATCGAGTTTGATGGGTAAGGTTACTTATAACCATGCTACAGGATCCACGTGTCGACAATTTTACAGAAAGTTACATAACTGAAACTATAATTAGAATATTTGCGTACTTGACTTGTTTACCTTGAGCCAAATATTAATGTTCTATTTCTATATTTTCTTGTCATTAAATACTCTTATTGTCATCTTTCGGTTTATTGCAACAAAAAGTGACAGAAAAATGGCTTTTTTACTTTTTAAATGTTAGTACAAAAAGTATGACGGGTTGTAATGGGTGTCGATGATGCTTGTTGGGCTGGGCTAACAAGTTGTTGGTGGGTTAATCTTGTACTAATCCAAGTAGTTGATTGAATCCCTGCACAAGAAGAGTAAACCGTTAGCCTTACCGTGGGGATGGACCCCACGATTAGACTCCGGCGTGAGAGTAAGTACACATTCTTGTCAGAGATAATGAGAGGTGTGTGTGTTATTATGAGAGAGAAAGTTGTACATTGTATGGGGATTAGAGCCCCTTTTATAGGCGATGTTTATCGCTAGGGTTTCCTGATAACTCGCATATAAGAGTTAGCGGCCGGAGTGGGGCCCTTGTCGGGCAACGTCCCGTGGTAATCGCAGATGCGGACACAGGATGCCTTCCGCGGCCGGAGGTTCGGTCCGTTAAGTATCCTGTGTGCGTCTTTTAGTCTGGACTATAGCCAATTTCGTTATTGGGCTTACTGTTGGTCCAGTGTTCGTAGTTGTTTTCGTTGTTTGGCCTGGGCCTAGTATGTGTATAGCACGAATTAGGCCAGTAGGTCTGCTATACGTGCTATACATCATCAAGTCCCCCCAGTTTAGTGTATTCATTGCGTGCGGATACTTGTCGCGTGCGGTGAATGTTACTAGACTTACGTTGACTGAGCAATTTCTTTTTCGTACCTTTGAAGCGTCTCTATGACGCTTTCCTTCTTGGTTTGTGTACCGCGTAGCGTGGACAATTCTGGGCCTTGCATGTTCTGATTGATTGGACTCGGTGGGCCATCCACCTTGCTTAGACCCTTATCTTTGTCCTTTAGTTTGATCGTTAGATCAGATTATTTTTTTACGCGTGTCCTTCCTTAGGGTTTTCCTTGGATGCCAGCATTCCGTGTGTATAAATACCCTTCATATTTTCTTTTGTCATATTTTTCCTTTTACTGTTCTTCACTTGCAAGCGATACTTCTTCCATCTTTCGATCTATCTTCCTTGGACTGCTCTTGTCTTCCAGGTTCTTCCTTCTTTCTAGTTGACAAACGAACTTTTTTTTTTTTTTTCCGTTTGAATAAAAGTTCACTTCTTTTGAAATAAAAACGTTAAATTTGATTAGGTAGGTTATCATTAAGGTCGGACATAGTAAGAGAGACAACCATGATGGGGTATCTAGGTGGTACCACCACCACACGTAGTCACGCTACCCACCACCATGCGTGGTTCGAACGTTCTTCTATGGTTAGAGGAAATCACTATATGGATAAGAAGAATAACACCACAACGAAATATGCTTAAAGGTGTGCGTAAAGTGTGTGTTTTAATGTGTGATTTATTTTCAAGAAGATGATACAGGTGGGTCATGAGTGGTTGGGTAATTTTGATTTTCTTTATATACACAACTTTGACCTAATGTGTGTTTCTACTGAATTTTTTTTAAACTATTTTAATATAGAACTCTTAACTTTACTATATAAAAAGAAAAAACACGTTAGCTTAAAAATCTCAAAGTGAGAATAGTGCAATTGTTAATCTAACCATACCCCATATTCTTTCAATTATTACAATTTACATCTATATACTTTTCTTCTGTTAGTAAAGTCAGTCACCATACATCCCTTCGTTAGTAAAGCCAGTCACCATACATATCTAAGGACCAACCGTGCAAATTATTTCTCCGTTATCTTCTAACACATGAGAAAAAAATTTATAACACCCCCAAAATCGTAATGTGACAGCGGAAGACTACTTGGGGCATTACTTAGAGGATCACAGTCTCATAGAAAACGACTCTAAAAAGACGTTTTTAATAAAAGATTGTTATCATTTCATAAAAACTCAATGTTTTGGATCACAAGAGAAAGTACCACAAGTTTTGAAATTACACAAAAGATAGTTCAAAGTTTGAGAAATGATAACTTTATTTAAAACACCACTTCCAATATTCCATTCCGTACACTCCGTGCCTTCAAGATTTTCCTAATTAGTACCGGAGATAAACATGCTTAAAAAGATCAACAAAAATGTTGAGTGATATTCATAGGTTTAATAAATGGTTGAACACAAGTTAGAGATGATAATTGCTTCGAAGACAATTACCATAGAAAAACAGTCATTATTATGCACTAAGCTCATGACACCAAACTAACTGCATACACCTAATTACTGGTGTAAGTAATAAAATTGCCCCCAGATGTAATAGCCAATTACATAGAGATAATCAAATATAGTGTGCCCCGGTTATTTCCGATAACCGAGACGGGGTCGTTAATTCCCATAGTACTATCCACAATATTCGCGTTCACTCGCAAGTGATTAATGGTTCATGATGAAGGGGACTTTTGGCAGGCAACTTAAGCAATAATAATGATAATCATGCAAGCATACATTTTAAGAAAAGACTTGTGTTCTAGTTTATAGCATGCATCTGCCTCGCGGGGGTTGAAAAAACAAGTAAAAGCAAGGCTATGAATTCACCTTAGCAAAAGTATCCGAGTAGTGTAAAGATCAAGTAGTAGATGCACGAAGTACCGTCACGCGACCTATAATTAATATAACAATACTTCAATTACTATCTTTATATTTTGACTCGATAATATATCAGAAGTTTTAAGTTTGTTAAGGTTTGGATGTCATTTAGTTTCACGATTGAACATTGGCTCACGGAAGTGCGGATATGAGTAGAGGGTGGTAGAACATAATGAGTCGGGTAAGTCGCAGGGGAACTTTTCATGCGCATAGCAACACATACGAATTATAAGGAGTCGTTGGAAAAATATATTTTTATATAATAATAGGTGGAATAAATATATGTTGCTTACAAAACGTGGTTACTAAATTTTATAGATTTATATACAAAACTTGTATATTATTTTTAAGAAAATTTGGCAGGGTTTCGTTTATATTATATAGTTTTTGAAAATAGGACGTTATTGTGAAAATAACTTTTATAAGTATACCTATATATGAGTGTTAAAATCTTTGTTTCATTTATAACGATTGTCGATATTTAATTTATAAGAATCGCCGTTTCAAAAATAGTTATCATTCTTTAATGATATCGAAATATAAGTTATGGTTTATTTTAAAAAAATGTTTTGTCTATATACTCAAGATTACAAAGTTTTAGTTTTTAAAATTTAGCTTAGTATTTTTATCGAGTTTGGTTTATTCGAGGGCTTGACGTAGACGCGGTAAGTGGTAATCGAGGAGGGGGGTGAGATTGGGCTCGATGTGGGTTGAACCGTGTAGTCAGGGAGACGGGCTTCTGCCCAACTCTACATACTAAACGGACCTAGCAATATTTAGAATGGGTTGTGGCCCAACTTGGAACCAAGCGCACCCTGCTGGACAAAACTAGGCTTCGAGGCTCACTTGACACCCAAATTAAACACCCATTAGAACATGGCTTAAGGCTCCCAAAAATTTAACACAATAGTAGTTTGAGAAGTTTGACGCTTTGATGCTGTTGACGCGGGGAAAACTACTAAACGCAAGGACAAAAGCAAATGAACATCTACACATCAAGACTCTAATGAATAATCGAGACTCCTATGAGTCTTTCATGACAGTCTAGTGGCCTAGCAATAGACGAAAACAACAAACACCCTTCGGGGTGTTTTCCCTCGACTTGAAGCTAAACCAAAACAATACTCTTGAGTGTTTTCTTATGCACATCGAAACAACAATAATAACAATAGTGATGCAAGACATTGACAAACATACATTGACATTACTAACCGAGTGACACACACAGAACCATGATTGTCAATCGGGTACAACCCAATTTGAGCAAGGGGGAACTCGATACCATCACCCTTACGGGTCTAGTGTTGGTACTAAGTGACAACACAAGTAAAACAAACACCCACGAATGGGGTCTCGTCACAGCCAAACAGAACACGAAACAATTCATGGGAATATGTAGGAGACTAAGTCGAAGAAAATAAGCCGAATAAGATTTTAACCATAGTAACATGGTGTCTCAACAACGGGTCAAGGAAGGGCAAGGGTAGATTATTTTCCACCTATCGGAACTAGCGAAATCCTAATAACATAGGTTAATCGTAAAGACCTAAATGACCACTTCCAATTTTTACAAACCAATCTATTTTTATTCATGTTTATTATCCACACAAGCTCAAGTCTAACAACAACATAAACCAATTTCAATGGTTGCCTTCTAATCGATGATAACAACACAGAATGTGTATTCGATTCATCAACAACAAAAAGATTAATCCATTAAAACATTTATGATTCGACTAGGGTTTTCATCCTTTTTAACTCAATATCAAGATTAAACCAAAATCAATAATACAACAAGAATCAAAACAAAACTAAGAAAAGGGAAGTCATGAAACCTTACTAAGCCGACGAAGACCGCACGTAGGGATTCACACAACCTTCACCCGAAACTCGAACCAAGTAACCCAGATGCTAGCTCTCCAAATCGGACCCTTTTTGATGATGTGAGTGAGTGGATTTTGTGTGAAACCCTTGGTCATTCGTGGCCCTTATAAAGAAGAAGATGCGGAAGCTTTTGCCTTGACTTTCGACTTTGGGGATGAGGTACAAGCCTTTCTTGAGTAATATCACCAGGACGTGCAGGCCTTCACGTGGCTCTTCCTGACTTTGTCTTTAACCGCGACCCATAGAGACAAGAAATAGATGGGGACCTTGATTTTTTTGTCGATTTTCTTCCATGGTAAAAGCCAAGGGTGGATTCAATATTTGGTTATGGTTGACCTTGGAGGTGGGAAGGTAGTTTGGAAGGTTTACCATTTTTGGAGGTGGGAGGAGCGTGAATGGTGGAGGTAAAGAGAGAGAGAGGAGAGCGGTTTGGAAGGAGAGGGAAACAGATGTGCAGAAGTGGGGCGTGGGTTTGGCAGGGATAAGGGTATGATTTATTTTTATTTTTTTTTGTTTTTATTATTTGTTAAGTGTAATTAGTTATTATTTTGTCTATTTATTTGATACCCAAAGTATTTCGTGTCCCGCTGTTTAGCTTGTGAAAGTATAATTTCAAACGGGAAAAATATGTTACTTATATTTTTGGTCACGTTTTAAATAAACTGATACGATGATGTAATTTCCGATTTTATTAATTTGTTTTTATTTTTCGTGTTTTCTTCTATTATATTGGTACGCTTGCGGACTCGTAAGACAAGAAAATTTCTTGTAAGACTGATTTAGCTATCAGTAAGTATCAGGCATGATTAGGTAAGACACTCGGACATGCATAAATTTTATGCAAGAAAAATGAAATGTACATGCTAAAATGCTTAACTTAGCTCAAATAAGTTTTGATAAACAATCTAGTTCATTAATATGAAGATTAAAATAGTGAGATTTTACAGGTGGCTACAGTACCTACCACTTAAGAGGATTCCGTCCTCGGAATTTTAGTTTACTGTGGTTGTCGGAGTTGGATTTGCAAACATATGTGGGTACTTAACACGCATGGTGTCTTCGCGCTCCCACGTGTACTCCGGTCCTCTCTTGGAGTTCCATCTAACCTTGACGATAGGAATGTGACTTTGCTTAAGTCGCTTAACTTCCCTATCCATGATTTCAATTGGTTCTTCGACAAAGTTGAGCTTGTCATCGAGCTTAATCTCTTTTAGTGAAACAACAAGAGATTCATCCGACAAGCATTTCTTCAGGTTTGAGACATGGAAGGTAGGGTGTACTCTACTAAGTTCTTCCGGTAGTTCAAGTTTGTAAGCAACCGGGCCAATTCTCTCAAGAATCTTGAAAGGGCCAATGTATCGAGGATGTAACTTTCCTCGTTTTCCAAATTGAACCTTTCCTTTCCAAGGTGATACTTTTAACATGACTCGATCACCAACTTGAAATTCCATGGGTTTTCTTCTTACATTGGCGTAACTCTTTTGTCAATCTCTAGCAGCTTGAAGTCGTTGACGAATTTGCACAATCTTCTCGGTTGTTTCTTGGACAAGCTCAGGTCCAGTGAGTTGGACATCTCCAACCTCGGCCCAACAAATGGGCGATCGACACTTCCGACCATAAAGTGCCTTGAATGGAGCTGCCTTGATGCTAGCATGGTAACTATTGTTGTAGGAGAATTCCGCCAAAGGAAAGTGTTTATCCCAACCTTTTTCAAATTCAATCACATATTCTCGAAGCATGTCTTCCAAGGTTTGGATAGTCCTTTCGCTTTGGCCATCGGTTTGAGGATGATATGCGGTACTCATATCCAAACGAGTGCCTAAAGCCTTTTGAAGAGATTTCCAGAAGTGAGAAGTAAAACGACTGTCACGGTCGGAGATGATGGAAATTGGCACTCCATGACGGGATACAATTTCCTTTAGGTATAGTTGAGCAAGGGTTTCCATTTCGTCATTTTCCTTGATGGGTAAGAAATGAGCGGATTTGGTAAGGCAATCGATGATAACCCAAATGGTGTCGTAACCTCTAGCAGTTTTTGGTAGTTTGGTTATGAAATCCATAGTGATTCTTTCCCACTTACAAACTGGGAGTTCATGTTGGGTTAACAATCCGGAGGGCTTTTGACATTCGGATTTGACTCGAGAACATGTGAGACATTTCCCAACATACGTTGCAATTTCAGCCTTCATGTTTGGCCACCAATAAAGCTTCTTGAGATCTTGGTACATTTTGTCGGATCCCGGATGAATGGAATATTTAGACTTGTGAGACTCATGCATAATGAGTTCCCTTATTCCTTTATAAAGTAGTATCCAACTTCTATCGCCGAAACATAAGGTTCCATCCGATCTTTGCGCAAAGCCGTTCTCGTTTTCTGGCATTCCAAAAATTTTCTCGTTAGGACGGTTTTCAGGTTTGAGAGCTTCAGCTTGAGCTTCAAGGATTTTCGATGGAAGGGGAGACTTAAGTGTCATCCCCAAAGATCTTACTCGAAGAGGTTTAGGTCGATCTTTTCGACTAAGAGCATCCGCCACAACATTTGCTTTTCCCGGGTGATAACGGATTTCACAGTCGTAACCACTAAGTAATTCTAGCCATCGGCGTTGTCTCATGTTTAGTTCCTTTTGATCTAGAATGTGTTGGAGACTTTTATGGTCGGTAAACACCGTACACTTGGTTCCATATAGGTAATGTCTCCATATTTTGAGAGCGAAAACCACGGCTTCCAATTCCAAGTCATGGGTAGTGTAGTTCTTTTCGTGAGTTTTGAGTTGTCGCGAAGCATAAGCAGTCACCTTGTTCCTTTGCATCAATACCGCACCTAACCCTAGGTGTGATGCATCACAGTAGACCACAAAATCTTCTACTCCGTCGGGTAGAGCTAAGAAATGAGCTTCACAAAGCTTTTGTTTCAAGAGTTGAAAGGCTAACTCTTGTTCTTCACCCCAGTCAATATTCTTCTTTTTCCGGGTTAATTCCGTTAGAGGTTTAGCGATTTTGGAGAATCCTTCGATAAATCTTCGATAATAACCCGCAAGACCCAAAAATTGGCGTATCTCGGTAGGGGTAGTAGGGGATGACCAATCTTTGACAGCTTCGATTTTTGAAGGATCAACATGAAGACCATTACTATCTATCACGTGACCAAGGAATTGAACCTTTCGAATCCAGAAGTCGCATTTGGAAAATTTAGCATACAGTTCCTCTTTCTTGAGTAGCTCTAGAATGGTTTTCAAGTGCTTCGCATGCTCTTCCTTGTTGCGGGAGTAAATGAGAATGTCATCGATGAACACAATCACAAATTTGTCCAAGTATGGTTTACACACCCGATTCATTGGGTCCATAAACACTGCCGGTGCATTTGTCAAACCAAATGACATCACTTGGAACTCATAGTGGCCGTATAGCGTTCGAAAAGCAGTTTTCGGAATATCTTCTTCTCTAACTCTCAGTTGGTGATACCCAGATCTCAGATCAATCTTTGAGTAGACGCTTGACCCTTGCAGTTGGTCAAACAGATCATCAATCCTAGGCAATGGATAGCGATTTTTCACCGTTAGTTTGTTCAACTCTCGGTAATCAATACACATACGGAAAGATCCGTCCTTCTTTTTGACAAATAAGACCGGAGCTCCCCACGGCGAAGAACTCGGTCGAATGAATCCTTTTTCGGACAGTTCTTGTAGTTGATCAGACAATTCTTGTAGTTCGGAGGGTGCCAATCTATAAGGTGCTCGTGCCACGGGTGCCGCTCCCGGCACTAGCTCGATTTGGAATTCTACTTGCCGAATCGGAGGAAGGCCAGGCAAGTCTTCAGGAAATACTTCGGGAAAGTCCCTAGCCACGGGGATGTCTTTTAGTTGTTTCTCCTCCGCTTTCTTCTTCTCCGTTACTTGTGCTAGAAAAATGTGGCATCCTTTTTCTTTGTACTTTGCAGTTTTAACGCACGAGATGATATTCAATCGGGTCTTACTACGATCACCCCGAATGATTAGAGTTTCGCCATCGAGAGGAATGTGGACGACTTTCTCGTCACAAATGATTCTTGCACGATTCTTGGATAGCCAATCCATACCAATGACAACATCGAAGCTACCAAGTTGGATAGGCATGAAGTCTATATCGAACGGGTGATTTGATAAAGATAGGTTGCAAAGATGCAAACTTAGAAGACACAAAGCTCTTGTCGGCTCCAGAATCAAATAACACTTTAGCAAAATGATGATTGAGTAAAAACGTACCCGTGACGACGTCCGGGTTTTCTTGTGCATCCCCATCTCCTAGCACATAAGCTCTTGCTCTAGCAGTGTTGTTGTTGTTGTTCCCGTACAGTTTTGGGCATCTACTCTTGACATGCCCAGCTTCTCCACATCCAAAGCAAGTTATTCCCATGGGTTTGAGGTTACTTCCGGTAGCAGGGCTTTGGCAATCCTTGTGAGTATGACCCACCTTGTTACACTTCCCACACTTAATAGTACAACGTCCCACATGATGCAGGTTGCATCGAGTGCGCAAAGGGTGTGATCCAGCATAGCCTTTTCCAGTGGCGGGAGTAGCAGCATAAGCCCGCGCAATTTCTTGCCTACGGTTTTGTTGATTGTGGTGGTTGTTTCGGTTTTGGTGGTATGGGTTGGGATTGTTGTTGCGGTGTTGGTTATGATTGTTGCGGCCTTGATTGTTGTTGTTGCGGTTATTGTTGTGATGGAAAGAGTTGTTATGATGGTAGTCGTTGGAAGTGTTGCCTCGACGGTTATCAAATTTCCTTTTGTTGTCGTTATTGCCTTGCACGGGTCCATGTTTCAGGACTTGATCCATGAGTTGGTAGGAAATTGTGATCACTTCTTCCACAGTCTTGGGCTTTGATGCAGTAACCTTTCCCTCAATGCTTCGGGGTAATCCCCCTATGAGGTTTTCCAAAGAACTTGACATCATCAGAAACCATGGATAGGCATAAAGCTTTCAATTCTTGGAAACGCTTGAAGTAGGTTTTGAGATCATTGCCCTTAGTAGTTAGATGATAGAACTCATCTTCCAGTTTCTTGATCTCGGTCCTTGGGCAGTATTGCTTCATCATCAATTGCTTTAGTTCAGTCCAGGTGGTTTTGTAAGCTTCTTCCATGCCAATAGGTTGGGCATGATCCTTCCACCAAGACAATGCATCTTCTAGTAGAGTACCAGTAGCGAATTTCACTTTGCAATCTTCTGAGCAATCACTTAGGAGAAACACAGTTTCGGACCTTTCGAACCAATGAATAAGGCCAACAGCGCCTTCGGTTCCTTTGAAGAAGGTAGGTTTGCAATTCAAAAACTCCTTGTATCCACATTTGCGATTTACAATAGTTTCATTCCGATTGGCTCGATTCGCGGCTTCATTTGTTTGAACCGCCTCAGCAGGTCACGCAGCAAAAGCAGCACCAATCTCATTAGTAACCAGTCTCCGAATTGCATCAGGGGTCATCTCAGGAGTTGGAGTAGGGGTAGCCCTTGTTCTTGCCATTTTTCTAAAGACATACACTCAGATTTTAGAATCATTCAACATAAGTGAGAATTATTACAAAAATGATTTAATAATAGTCAAGATCATCACATTATATCAATAGAGTATAATCATCATAAGAAAGAATCACAATATGTTAGAACCACATAAGAGGATATATATAAATGATCACTTCGATTCATATAAATCGATGCATAAGAAAGATCACCATACATAAGAACATAAGAAAAACAACCATAATGTCATAGGTCCATCATCCATATATAGTGATACGATAACCATACAATGTCACATCAATAGCTTGTTCGATAGTTTAACAAAACATGCGAATACAAAGCCTCTATCAGTGCCACAGGCGGCAGGCTAAAGTACTAGTAGACTAAGTAGGTGAATCTCTGATCTATGGGCTATCGGGTGCGCCACTCACTCGACACTGCAAGTCACGAACAAGCTTAGCCAAGTCATCCATCTCCCTATCTCTCGCCTCCAATCTCTGCTTAAGAGTCGCAGTACGCGTCTCCATGATCACCATCTGCTTAGACTGTCGTTGTACAACTCCCTCTAGCATCTCAACTCTATCTAGCAAATCCAATCTCTCCGACTCCATCCTCTGCTCCAGAACTGTCACTGCCTCACTAGCTCGCTCCGACTGAGTGTCAATCCTATCAAACACCTCCTCCATCGCGATCCTCCCGACAACGAGGTTCTCGACCTCCTCCTCTATACTCTCAATCCGGACCAGTGGGACCTCATCGACGAATGACATAGCCTCTCCAAGCTGATCCTCACATCGCACAAGTCGTGCAGCTAGCAGTGGGACGGTGTGGTGGAGAGGTTCTCCCGTAACAGGAAGAATCTCAGCAGCAGCAAACAAATGATCTCCAAGCTCCGTAGCACTCGGTGAAACCTACACCAACCTCCATTGACTCACAACTGGAACCAAGGAGGACCAACGCCTAGCGTCAACCCTCTTATGAGGCCCCGGCTTACAGGTATAGGTCACATCATAATGATATGGGTCAGAATGTGAAGGTGAGAAATGGACCCTCTCCCTAAGGGATATCACAGGCTAAGTATGCGTCACCAAAGGTGATGATGCACGGGATGGAGACGAAACTGGTACAGTAGTGGTCTGGTGGATGAAGGTGGTAGGTGGTGGTAGTGGTGAGCTAGGTATGGGTGATGATGTAGGTGAAGCTGGTGGTGGGAAAGCCAAAGATGATGGTATGTCAGTAGGTGGAACAAAGGTGGTGGGTGCCTTCACTCGTTTCCGAGCGGTATGTATGAAGATCGCACCATCCTTATGGTATCGGAATGGCTTGCCGAAGGGCGCAGGCTCGTAGGGTTTGAGAACCCTAGCTCGCTTTCGCTTTCGACGAATAGGTAGTGATGAGTGAGAAGTGGTGGAGGACACAGAGTCAGTGTGTGAAGGTATCTGAGATACAACGTCCGAAGGGGACAACCACTGTTGTGACTCAAGGTACTGATCATAGGTAGGAGGGCCAATAACAGGCAAACGCTCAGGTATGACCAAGGCAGGTGGAGTAGCAGCGACCTCACCCTCCTCAAAGATCTCAGTCTCTCCAGATGTCATAGCGGGAGACCCAGGTGTCAGAACAGCCGGTGCCAGGGGCACAATAGTAGAGGACATGGCGTCCTCGATCTAGGTGTCAGAGGTCAGATCAATGGGGTGTGAAACAGAAGACATGGTACTGTAACAACCCAAAAGAAAATATGCATTTAAATATAAGTTATGTCATGCAGTAAATAAGATTTAGTTAGTCGCGCATAATCTGCCACGCAAATCTAAATGCCTAACTAAATGAAAGTTAACATTATAAATTTTTATCATGCAAAGTTTTACTAGTCATGTGTTAGCCTTAATAGTTTTATTAGAAGTGATGGTCATTCACGATTAGGAACTTTGTAACGTGTGTTAGATATCGTGATAGAATAGTCAACGGGCTCGTGGATTGGACTAAGCTAAATGGCTAGGCGTTATGATTATGCTAGCCGTTTGAAGCTTAAGTATCCAAAGCCCAATCCATGTCCAACCCACGAAAAGCCCAAGCAAAGCCTTTTAGGGTTTTAAGTTATTTGTACTATAAATACCCCTCAAATGGTCATTTGAGGGGTGTGCTTGAGTGTGTGTATGTGTGTGTGTGTATTTTCTCTCTCAAGGAATATACAACTTATTGTGTTTATCTTTATCCTCTACACATACACGGTTTTGTTTAAAACATCAAGTCAACATCTTAATCTTTCCTTTCTTTATTTCATCTTCTTATACGCATAAGTGTTTGGTTTAACGTGTTCATCTTTTGATAAGGTGTGTTACGCGTAAGGTTGGTGTAAAAGTAAGGTCTTACAATTGGTATCAATCGCCTAACAATGGTTTAGGAGTGGTTGGTTGAAGTTTTTTTGTGGTTTGTGGTATACGCGTAAGCTCTCTGTATTCAAAAGTGGTTACGCTTAAAAATTTAATTTTTGCACTTAAAAATTCAAGATTCTTGTGGTTTAAGGTTTATTTGGTGCTAAAGTTTCAGTTTTTTGCAAAAAGTTCGAAGCTTTACGTGTTTTTCTTCATTTTTGAACTCGTATTTGGTTCATTGGTCATTTCTACTCGTAACTTTTATAAGCACTTTGGGTGAAAAAGGTCAACATTTTTGGGTTATTCGAGTGTTTTTAAGGCTATCTGTGCAAGAGAAATCGTTTGAATCATTGGAAATTTTTTACGAGTAGGTCAAAACCCTAGTTCTACGCGTAAGAAAGTCAAACTACGCATAAGGTTCTACTCATAACTTTTTGGTGCAGATTCTTCGAGCTTCATCGGTGACTCAGTGTTTCCCTCACTTGGATAAGTTTGTGGAACACTTCGACTTTTGGATATCTCTTACACTGTGATAGTGTAAAGGATTTTTGGGCTAAACCCTAATCTTACGCATAAGCTTAGACTTACGCGTAGATTACTTTACGCTTAAGTATTTATCCTACGCCTAAGCCTTGTCTTACGCATAAGCTAAATCTTACGCATAAATTTTCCTACACCTAACTTTAAGTCTACGCATAAGATCCTACGCCTAAGATCCTACGCATAAGATCCCACACATAAGATCCTACGCATAAGCACCAACTCTACTCGTAACTTCTTCGGTCTACGCCTAAGCTCATTAAAAAAAATTAATTTTTTGAGGAGACTAAACGTTCAATTTTTACGCGAAATTCAAATTTTGGTTTAACTGTGAAAATTTTGGTCAAAAAATTCAAATTTTTGGGCCTAAATTCAAATTTTTCGGGTCAAATTTGGCGTCAAAATTGTCATAACTCAAAATTTTCATACGACCTTAGAATTGATTTTTATAGTGAATTTCAAATTTTGGGCGAAAAATTTTTAGAACCAAGGTTACGAGTACGACTTTCAGAAACACCTCAACCGGGCTTAATCTTCATCAACCACAACTCCTCTATCGTTGAATCGATCCTACATCAACTTTATCAAATCATACCCTCATCAATGGCAACTCAACAAGATATTCATGCAGCCGGTGCCGAAAACCGTCCTCCTATGTTGGCAAAAGGTGGTTATCTTCAATGGACAAGTCGTATGCTTCGTTATATCAAGACCAAACCTAATGGAAAACTCATGATTAAATCCATTCAGGATGGACCCTTCAAGCCTCGACAAGTTCATGTACCTGGAAATGCAGATGCAACACCTCCCGTCCCACCATCTTCTCGTCTTCAATAAGAATCTGAATACACTTGCAGAGGATCGAAACAAGTCGAAGCAGATGACATGGCAATTCATATTATCCAACCGGGTTTACCAATAGACATCTTTGCTGCGGTAGACAGTTGTGAAACTGCCTTCGATATGTGGGAACGTGTTAGACGGCTTTGTCATGGAACAGAAATTGGTCAACAACACATGGAGAACAAGTTGCTAACTGAATGGGAAAAGTTTACATCTACACCGGGAGAATCCATTGAATCCTACTATGGAAGGTTTTGCACTTTGATGAATGAGCTAATCGAAACAAGCGACAACCGAACTATCGTTCAAAACATCAAGTTCCTGAACAATCTTCCAGAAGAATGGGGACGATATGTCACTATTGTCAACCAAACAAAGGACTTACATCAAGTGAACTTTGATCAACTCAATGATTTTCTGAAACAAAACCAAGCTGAAGTCAATGAAGTCAGGAAAGAAAGATTGGCAAAGAATCATGATCCATTGGCACTTATTGCAAAGACTCAACCTTCAGTGAATACACAACAACAAGCTTCATCATCTTCCAACAACAACAACTTGCAGCAATACATTCCACAACCACAACAACAATTCTATCCAGATCAACAATACCAAGAACTAGGAATCACGATCCTAAACCACCCGAAGCGACCTTACAACGGATATACTCTTTATTGGGTAACGACTAAAAGTCGCTATTCCACACCAACTAACAACAACCAAAGGATTTCATCAAACACTCGCAAAGCAAATTGCACGGTGTGAATATTGGGAATCACAGGATATGCTACTGGATATCGCATGGGTAATCAGCGGTTCCGTATCGTGGTAATCAGTTGGGTCGAATGTTGGAAATCGATGGGACGTAATGTTGGGAATAGAGCATGGGTAATCGAATGGGAATGTTGCGGCTCCAATCGTTGGGAATTATGGAAATGTGAATCGGGGAATCGGTTAAGTGTTATAACTGTCAAGGAATGGGTCACATGGCACCTAAACTGTCCCACTAAGCCACACAAGAAGAATGCTGAGTTTCTTCGGAAAGCTATGCTGTTAGCACATAAGCAAGAAGCAGGGATGCAGTTGACTGCTGAGGAAAATGATTTTTTTGCTATTGTGGATGATTTGGAAGACCTCGAGGAAATCAATGCGAACTGCATATTCATGGCAAATCTTCAGAAGACTAAGTACGACATCGACTCGACGCACTGTCTATGACGCCAACGCAGATCTCGAGGTACCAATCATTGATCCATGCTATAACAATGTCATATGTGATGTGTTTACTCATGATAAACAAGATTCTCAGTGACGCCAGCACCTACTTATGATACATACCTGGACAATCCGAGTTGTAGCAATACTAACTCTGAAACTCCGGATGTGGATCCTAGTGGAGGCGTGTGGCACAAAATATGAGATCGATGAGGAAACACGTGCTTATTTTGAATCATTAATCAATCCGTGTGGCATTGAAATTGAAAAAGTGAGTAAGGTCAATCGCGAAGTTAAGGCCGCGAATGTTAAATTGACCACTGAGCTTGAGAGTTACAAGGAGCACGCCAAATATTTTGAAGTTCATACAAACAAAATGTCGGAATTAGAAATTGGTTACCGAGATTCTGTTTTAAGAGAAAAACAATTGCAACTCAAATACGATACACTTGATGTGAATCTGAATTTGAAAATAAAATCTTTAAACAAGGAAATTTCTGATCTAAATGACCAACTTTCTAAACTAAAAGCAACGTATTCTCGATCTTGAAAAAGAGAAGAAGAAGTTGATCATGATTTTTCAAAACGAGAAGATTCTCTTCTTGATGAAATTCTTGATAAAACGGAAAAACTCAAAACATTGGACAATTTGCTTCTTACAACGGGTCATTCAGCTAAATCAAACAAGATGCTTTCTAACCAAGTAAATCCACGTTTTCATACTTCACATAAGATGGCACTTGGTAACTACCCTTCTTCGTTTCTCAAGAAAGCTCAAAAATCTCAGAATGTGTTGCACAATAGAAAACCTCTGCATGAACCCATAATTGTGCATGATTCTCTTGAAACGTTGGAACTATCTGAGGAGAGTAGATCAAAAATGAAACAAAAACATACCGAAATCAAACCAATTGATTATAACACATGGAACAAAATTAATGGTATTTCGTTTGTTTCTCAATCAACGTTTTCCACCAAACCAAGTGTTTCAAACAAAGTGTCAACACCTGTTTCAAAATCAGTTTCAAAACCAGTTGTTGTCTCCAAATCTCTTTCGAACATTGAACAAATGTCTTCAAACAATCCTTTTAACACAAGTGATGCCCGAAGTATTTTGGAAAATGTGAAAATGAGAATTGCAGATCTTCAAGAGACCGTTAAAACTAAAACCAATATTACAACAAACATCCGGTTTAATAGTTTTGATATTGAACAGAAAAAGTTTTTGAAACTCAAATTGCCCCTCAGCTGACTAACATCAACTCAAGGGTAATTTATTTTGAACAAACCTTTTGAAAGAAAAAAGTGACTTTGTCAAGGACCATAAATCCCTGGTAAAGCAAGCTAATGAAAGTGTTGAACACACCAAAGTTTTGGAAAATCTAAATGATTCACTCTTCAAGATGTTCGACTCTGATATTATGTCCATCATTTTGCAAACATATTCTGTTGAAGATCATGAAAGACTCCAGGATGAGACCTCCGCAATTGTTTCAAAATATGAAAAAGCCCTTGAAAAACTTGAAAAAGAAAATGTCTCATATTTTAAACAACTTGATCGAAAAACCGAGGAATGCAAGTATGACAAACTGTCGTATGAGCGTGCCTACAATGACATGAAAGCGAAAAATGATCTTTTGAGGGCTCAACTGGAAAGTCAAAAAGGAAAGGCAGTGGATACTGTGATTAAAAACCATTGACTGCGGAGAAAGCAAATGTTCCCAAACCGGTTTCCAAACCAAAAATGTCTGTTTCTATGCCTCCTCCAAAAGTCAATGAGAAAAATGTTTCATCAAAACCAGTCACTCCACCTGCCCTACCTAAACAAAATGTTGATAAGGGTAAAGCGGTTATCGAGAAACCAAAAGTTTTAGCTCATGGACTTTTTAAGATGAGTACCACTAATGTGTCTGCCTCCACATCCAAAACATATGGAACAAACGACATAAGTTTAGAAAAGCACTCTAAAGAGACTAGGAAAGCAGAAACCACCTCCCTTGATAAAAATTTGAATCCTAATGCGTGTGCCTTACCTTCTACAGGACTAGAAAGCACCTCTAGGAGCAGCAGACTAAAGCCTAAGAGCAATACAAGGAACAATAGAGTCTCGACTGCCTCTAGGAGTAGTAGCTTCAATAAAGAGAAGAAAGTAGAAGAACACCCTAGGAATTTACCGTTTTTGAATAAGAAAGACATTTCATCTGAATGTACTGAACCTTAGAACCTTGCTAAGTCTAATGAATGTGTTGAATCTCTTTGTTTAACTTGCAAGAAATCTTTAATTAATGTTCAAGATGATTGTGTTTCTAAGAATGTGAATGATAAGCCTGTTAAGAAGAACGTCCCAAAAAGATCTTAGGCTAAAAGAGTAGGAAGACTAGTTGCAAAACTTAGGCGTTACACTACTGATAGGAACTATAGTGTATACTATAGGGATGATATTTGGAAACCCACAGGTAGAACTTTCACACTCCAGAATGGTACAATGAGTGATAAACCAGAATTCCCTGTAGAAAACTCTCTCGTGTGATAAGGATTTTACCTCTAACCCAAAGGAACCAAAATCAAAACGGTTTCAACAATATTCTTTTTCTATGGCAGTTATCGAAATTTGTCTTTGGATCGTCGACTCGGGTTGCTCCAAGCACATGACCGGGAATCGAAGTCCTGATCAATTTCGTCTGAAATTCATGGGAACCGTGACGTTTGGAAATGATCATGTAGCAGCTATCATGGGTTATGGAGATCTACCTTTTGGAAATTATTTGATCACTCGGGTTTACTATGTCGAAGGATTGGAACACAATTTGTTTTCGGGCAGCCTGTGATGCGATTTAGAGGTTGCTTTTAGGAAAAATGCTTGCTTCGTTAGAAACTTGGATGGCAATGATCTCTTAACTGGGAATCGTGATACAAACTTGTATGCTATCGACATCAATCAAATGGCCTCTTCATCACCAATATGTCTTATGACACGAGCATCCGGAACACAGTCCTGGTTGTGGCACTGACGGTTATCCCATCTCAATTTCGACACCATCAACAAAATTGCCAAAGACAACATCGCCAACGGACTTCCAAAGTTCAAATACACCAAGGATCACTTATGTCCATCATGCGAACAAGGAAAAGCAAAAGAGCATCATATAAACCCAAAACCGCACCTAGTTCGAAGCAAAGTTGCATATGTTGCACATGGACTTATGTGGCCCAATGAGAGTTGAAAGCATTAATGGGAAAAAGTATATTCTTGTCATTGTCGATGATTATTCAAGATATACATGGGTTAAGTTTCTGAGATCAAAAGACGAAGCACCAAGCATCATCATCACCTTTCTCAAACGAATTCAAGTACTTCTTCAAACTCCAGTAAGGGTTGTAAGAACAAACTACGGCACGAATTCACTAATCGAGTTAAGAGCTTATTTTGAAGATGTTGGAATCACACATCGACATCGCTTGTTAGAACTCCACAGCAGAATGGGGTAGTTGAAAGAAGAAATAGAACTCTTGTGGAAGCTGCTCGCACAATGCTAATCTATTCTTGTGCACCGTTATTTCTATGGGCCGATGCTGTTGCCACGCTTGTTTCACTCGTAACCGATCCTCATCCATCCAAGATTCAATAAAACCCCATATGAGCTTGTGAACAACATAAAACCGGATATCTCTTACTTTCACGTGTTTGGTGCTTTGTGCTATCCTATGAATGACAGAGAAGATCTTGGAAAACGAAAGCAAAAGGTGATATTGGAATCTTCATTGGATATTCAGATAACTCGAGGGCATTCAGTGGTGTATAAAGAAGAACTAGGAGGATCATGGAGACGATGAATGTGAAATTTGATGAACTTTCACAAATGGCTTCCGAGAGACTCGCTCTAGAACCCGCACTAAACCAGCAGACTTCTGGACACATCAGTCCAGGACTCGTACCTCAAAGAGCTCAATCAACTTCGTTTGACAATCCTAAAGAACAAGAATGGGAGAATTTCTTCGAGTTAATGTTCGATGAATACTATGGTGGAACTTCGACAAATGCATCAAACCATCATTCCGCTGCACCCGCTCAATATCATCCTCCATCACCAATAGAAGATGCATCTACAACGGTCGAAACCAATGCACCAATTCCATCTACATCATCTACATCTACTACAGTTATTGCACCCGTTCTACCAGCAGTTGATGAGCAAAATCAAAACCAGAACAATGAAACGTTAGATGAAGACTTATTTGAAAACCCGTTTGCTACGGAATCAGCTGAATCTTCTTCAAGCTTACGAGAACCATCTAACTCGCATACGTATAACCAACGGTATCCTTCTACTCGGAAGTGGACTAAAGACCATCCGATTGAACAAGTTATTGGTGAACCTTCAAGGCCAATTCAGACGAGACGCCAACTTGCCACCGATTGCGACTTATGCATTTACCTTTGCTCAATTAGCAATATAGAGCCAAAGAACATTCGCGAGGCAATGGCAGAACCCACATGGATAGAAGCGATGCAGGAGAAACTTCTCCAATACCGTCTTCATGACTCTTGGGATATGGTTCCAAGACCAATTGACATTCGCGTCATTGATCTCAAATGGTTATGGAAGAACAAAAGGGATGAAGAGATGACTGTAATTCGCAACAAAGCTCGTCTTGTGGCCAAAGGATATAGACAAGAGGAAGGGATAGACTTTGAAGAGTCATTCGCGCCGGTTGCTAGACTAGAAGCAATAGATATTCTTAGCCTACTGCCACAAAAACATCATGGTTTATCAAATGGACATTAAGACCGGTTCTTGAATGGAACTCAAAGAAGAAGTGTACGTGAGTCACCGTAAGGCTTCGAGACATGGAACATCCGACTACGCCTACAAACTCAAAAAGGCAATCTATGGATTGAAACAAGCTCCGAGAGCGTGGTATGACGAATTGTCCTCTTTCCTTATCCAAAACAATTTCACCAAAGGCACAGTTGATCCTACCTTGTTTACACAAAAATGCAAAACGACATTTTGATTGTTCAGATTTATGTGGACGACATCATCTTTGGGTCCACTAATCCCAATCTTTCAAAACATTTTGAAAATCTCATGAAAAGTAAATTTGAAATGTCCATGATGGGGAACTAAAATTCTTTCTTGGTTTACAAATACATCAATCCCCTCGTGGAATTTTTATAAATCAAGCTAAATACACAACCGAGATTTTGAAAAATCACGGTATGGATAATTGTGACTCGGTCGGAACACCAATGGTAACTTCACCAAAAATTGGAGCCGATTTCTTTGGGAAACCTATTGATCCGAAGAAATATCGGAGCATGATTGGTTCTCTCATGTACCTCAACGCTAGTCGACCGTGATATTCATTTTGTTGTTTGCTTATTAGCACGGTTTCGTGCAAAGCCTACCGAACCGCACCTCAAAGAGGTTAAACGGATCTTTCGGTACCTCAAGACATCCATTCACATGGGACTTTGGTATCCGAAGGAATCCGGATTTGATCTAATAGCCTTTTTAGATGCGGACCACGCATGTGATCAAGTTACAAAGAAAAGTACATCCGGAGGAGCACAATTTTTGGGTGAAAAGTTAGTAAGCTGGTCTTCAACCGCCGGTGAGTATGTGTCTCTATCTGCGTGTTGTGCTCAAGTTCTATGGATGAGAACGCAACTCACAGATTATGGCTTTACTTTCGATAAAATACCTATGTATTGTGACTCGAAAAGTGCCATAGCCATATCATGCAATCCTGTTCATCACTAAAAGACTAAGCATATCCGTGTCCGCTATTACTTCATCAAAGAGTACGTCGAAAATGGTACTGTTGAATTATTCTTCGTGAAGACAGATTACCAACTCGCCGATCTATTAACTAAAGCCCTTCCAAAAGAAAGGTTTGACTATTTAGTTCGACGAATTGGAATGCGAAGCCTAACCCCTGAGGAGTTAGAACGTCTTCTCGATTCTTCTTGAAAATGATTTTCCAAAAAGCTTCGCTGTAAATATTTTTGAAAAACAAAATACAAAATTTGTAAAACCAACAAAAGCAAAATATAAAAATATAAAACTTTCAAAAAATACAAAAACAATATAAAATCCAAAAATATTCTTCTCACGACATGTCTCTTGTATAATCGATATTCTGTACGTTTCTAGAAATGTCATTCAACAATGATACGGGTATGTACAGATGCTTGAGCGAGAGTTCTTTAATATTGTGTTCTAAAACATGTCGTTTCTCAAAATTTTCTTCATAAAATGGCTTTCGTATACTTCAGTACGAAACCCGGACGAAAATGATGACTTTTGATTATTGTTCAAATCAAAACTCGTGCTTTTAAAGAAAAAACAAGTGTACGCTTTAGTGCACTACATTTATAAATGGTGAGAAATCATCATCATCTTGAGCACCTTTTCAAGATTGTTCAAAAAGATTTTTCAAAATCTTTCAAAATACTTTGTACTCAAGATAACTCCCTCTCAAACCCTTTAATTGATTATGCTTTATTAAAGGGGGAGTATAAAACTAAAATGTTCCATATTCATGCTTAAATCAAATCCGTTTGTCTCCCCAAAAGATTCTAAAATGTTGTTTAATCCGTTGATATCAAAAATATCACGAATATGCTATTTTTGAGGGGAGGAGACGTGATTAAAATGTGATCAAAAATGTTTAATGATCGGTGTTTGAATCTCAAAATGAGCTCGACTCAGACGGAACCAATGAATTGACGAGAATCTAAGTCAAGAATGTACCATCTCGAGAAACTTGTGATAGATATGCACCTTCATGGGTCTAACCTCCTTTTCAAGGAGTGTTTACATCTTCAAGTTAGTTATTAGAGCTAGTTGTCACCTAAAACTGACAATGGAACTCTTTAACTAGGCAACGTAATCGTGTCTCGTGGGGAATTGTCTATCATGAGCCGATCAATTCAAAAAGTGCAAACTCTACCCTCGATGTGCTGATTTTTGTTAAAACTCATAAGCACATGTGAAGGGGAGTGTTTCGAAAATATAAAACTCGCCGAGTGTCTCAAACATGTTTTCTATCATAAACACTCTGTGAGATTTTCAAGAAAAATGGTTTTATGGCAACAATAGGACAGTCATGGAATTATAAGGTGTCTAAGGATAGGAAATCCGTCCTATGATCCGCCAGAGCCGGAGGGATCTAACCAAGGACATCACAAATAGTTTAGAACTAGAAGTCCTTAGGAATGATTGAAAAAAGGAGTAATGTGAGAAAGGAGAAAGAAGGGGTTGAAGAATTAAAAAGAAATGTGAAGAAAGGGTGAAAAGAAATAGCCCTCCATATTCAACCTTAGGGCAAAAACCGGGTTCAATACATATGCTACTGGTTGTCACTAGATGACACCGGTATTGAAGACAAAGACGTCATGGACCCAGTGGACGCACCTGCACTAAACCTTCTAGCCACTCAATTCCTCTCAAAAGGGATTTGTTTCATTCTCACTTGGAACCCTACATAATCTATCGACTTTCTCTTAGAGATTGTTGATATTGAAGAAGGAGACCCTCTCCCTAGTCTCCGCTCAAGAAAACCAAAATGCACTAATTGAGTCTAGAGCCACGAGATTCATCAAAAGATCTCATAGGAACACTTGACATGACATCGCTTGTTGTTCATCAATAAGGACACAAGTGATATATTATAGAGTCCTACGCAGATCTTAGCAATTTGCCAGAACATTTATGAGAATTTTCACTTCTGTGATCTTCAGTGATTGAATGGAAACTCCTGCCAGTGGTCAACATCAAGCGACCGACAGCAGGTCACTTCGGTAACTCCCGTGGATTACGCTTAGTGTGTCTCAAACGGTCTACAGTCGTGGGGTGATGCTTCAGCGTACCTCAGCGACTCATCCTGAACTGTAGGTGTATTTCGGTACATCGCGTTATCTCACTTGTGGGACTCCAGTTCAGGAATGGCCTTTGTAAGAATTAGAGATGTGTTTTCACACTATGCTGTTAACACCCTCGAAATTCAAACTTGTAAGTGCCGGAATCCGCTTATTACTAACTGTTTTTATGTTTTCTTCTTATGGAAGCTCTGGAGCGAATGGATCGTGCAGACTCGCCACATGCTCATACCAACAACACATGAAAGTTCTCATCAAAATCAAAGGCAACTCAAAGTTAAAGATGATTCTTCGTCAATGTCAAAGAATCTACAAAGTGTAAAGACTCGAGAACTTCATCATTGGAAACTCAAAGTCAAATAGAAGTGTGAGCATGGTGGAAAAAGACGTGGAGATACCTAACCAACGAAGTTGACAACGGCAAACAACCACATTATCTGATCACAAAGCATGAAGGAACAAAGAATCAAGACTATTCTATATCTACACACAAAGTTCAAGCTCGAGAAAAGTAAAGACCTAATCAAGTGGAGCATCATTTGAATGACCACCCCTTAGGGGGAGATTGTTAGCCTTAATAGTTTTATTAGAAGTGATGGTCATTCACGATTAGGAACTTTGTAACGTGTGTTAGATATCGTGATAGAATAGTCAACGGGCTCGTGGATTGGACTAAGCTAAATGGCTAGGCGTTATGATTATGCTAGCCGTTTGAAGCTTAAGTATCCAAAGCCCAATCCATGTCCAACCCACGAAAAGCCCAAGCAAAGCCTTTTAGGGTTTTAAGTTATTTGTACTATAAATACCCCTCAAATGGTCATTTGAGGGGTGTGCTTGAGTGTGTGTGTGTGTGTGTATTTTCTCTCTCAAGGAATATACAACTTATTGTGTTTATCTTTATCCTCTACACATACACGGTTTTGTTTAAAACATCAAGTCACCATTTTTCCATCTTTCCTTTCTTCTTATTCTATACGCATAACTGTTTCGTGAGTTTGTTATACGTGTTCGAGTTGTGATAAGGTATAAGTGATAAAAGGTCCTAACATCATGTATTATCCTCCAAGCAAATCTCATACATGTGATCGATACGAAGTAGGCGCGGACGACGTGAAGTGGTGGTGTAAAATGGTCCTTTTGAAAACGTGGTTATGGTCCATATTGAATTAAAAATACAAGTTGGTTCTCTATAACCTAGGCTCTGATGCCAATCTATAACACCCCCAAAATCGTAATGTGACAGCGGAAGACTACTTGGGGTATTACTTAGAGGATCACAGTCATAAGTCATAGAAAACGACTCTAAAGAGACGTTTTTAATAAAAGATTGTTATCATTTCATAAAAACTCATTGTTTTGGATCACAAGAGAAAGTACCACAAGTTTTGAAATTGCACAAAATATAGTTCAAAGTTTGAGAAATGATAACTTTATTTAAAACACCACTTCCAGCATTCCATTCCGTACACTCCGTGCCTTCAAGATTTTCCTAATTAGTACCGGAGATAAACATGCTTAAAAAGATCAACAAAAATGTTGAGTGATATTCATAGGTTTAATAAATGGTTGAACACAAGTTAGAGATGATAATTGCTTCGAAGACAATTACCATAGAAAAACAGTCATTATTATGCACTAAGCTCATGACACCAAACTAACTGCATACACCTAATTACTTGTGTAAGTAATAAAATTGCCCCCAGATGTAATAGCCAATTACATAGAGATAATCAAATATAGTGCGCCCCGATTATTTTCGATAACCGAGTCGGGGTCGTTAATTCCCATAGTACTATCCACAATATTCGCGTTCACTCGCAAGTGATTAATGGTTCATGATGAAGGGGACTTTTGGCAAGCAACTTAAGCAATAATAATGATAATCAGGCAAGCATACATTTTAAGAAAAGACTTGTGTTCTAGTTTATAGCATGCATCTCCCTCGCGGGGGTTGAAAAACAAGTAAAAGCGAGGCTATGAACTCACCTTAGTAAAAGTATCCGAGTAGTGTAAAGATTAAGTAGTAGATGCACGAAGTACCGTCACGCGACCTATAATTAATATAACAATACTTCAATTACTATCTTTATATTTTGACTCGATAATATATCATAAGTTTTAAGTTTGTTAAGGTTTGGATGTCATTTAGTTTCATGATTGAACATTGGCTCACGGAAGTGCGGATATGAGTAGAGGGTGGTAGAACATAATGAGTCGGGTAAGTTGCAGGGGAACTTTTCATGCGCATATCAACGCATACGAATTATAAGGAGTCGTTGGAAAAATATATTTTTATATAATAATAGGTGGAATAAATATATGTTGCTTACAAAACGTGGTTACTAAATTTTATAGATTTATATACAAAACTTGTATATTATTTTTAAGAAAATTTGGCAGGGTTTCATTTATATTATATAGTTTTTGAAAATAGGACGTTATTGTGAAAATAACTTTTATAAGTATACCTATATATGAGTGTTAAAATCTTTGTTTCATTTATAACGATTGTCGATATTTAATTTATAAGAATCACCGTTTCAAAAATATTTATCATTCTTTAATGATATCGAAATATAAGTTATGGTTTATTTTTAAAAATGTTTTGTCTATATACTCAAGATTACAAAGTTTTAGTTTTTAAAATTTAGCTTAGTATTTTTATCGAGTTTGGTTTATTCGAGGGCTTGACGTAGACGCGGTAAGTGGTAATCGAGGAGGGGGGTGAGATTGGGCTCGATGTGGGTTGAACCGTGTAGTCAGGGAGACGGGCTTCTGCCCAACTCTACATACTAAACGGACCTAGCAATATTTAGAATGGGTTGTGGCCTAACTTGGAACCAAGCGCACCCTGCTGGACAAAACTAGGCTTCGAGGCTCACTTGACACCCAAATTAAACACCCATTAGAACATGGCTTAAGGCTCCCAAAAATTTAACACAATAGTAGTTTGAGAAGTTTGACGCTTTGATGCTGTTGACGCGGGAAAAACTACTAAACGCAAGGACAAAACTGAAACTGAACATCTACACATCAAGACTCTAATGAATAATCGAGACTCCTATGAGTCTTTCATGACAGTCTAGTGGCCTAGCAATAGACGAAAACAACAAACACCCTTCGGGGTGTTTTCCCTCGACTTGAAGCTAAACCAAAACAATACTCTTGAGTGTTTTCTTGTGCACATCGAAACAACAATAATAACAATTGTGATGCAAGACATTGACTAGTATCACAAACATACATTGACATTACTAACCGAGTGACACACACAGAACCATGATTGTCAATCGGGTACAACCCAATTTGAGCAAGGGGGACTCGATACCATCACCCTTACGGGTCTAGTGATGGTACTAAGTGACAACACAAGTAAAACAAACACCCACGAATGGGGTCTCGTCATAGCCAAACAGAACACGAAACAATTCATGGGAATATGTAGGAGACTAAGTCGAAGGAAATAAGCCGAATAAGATTTTAACCATAGTAACATGGTGTCTCGACAACGGGTCAAGGAAGGGCAAGGGTAGATTATTTTCCACTTATCGGAACTAGCGAAATCCTAATAACATAGGTTAATCGTAAAGACCTAAATGACCACTTCCAATTTTTACAAACCAATCTATTTTTATTCATGTTTATTATCCACACAAGCTCAAGTCTAACAACAACATAAACCAATTTCAATGGTTGCCTTCTAATCGATGATAACAACACAGAATGTGTATTCGATTCATCAACAACAAAAAGATTAATCCATTAAAACATTTATGATTCGACTAGGGTTTTCATCCTTTTTAACTCAATATCAAGATTAAACCAAAATCAATAATACAACAAGAATCAATATAAAACTAAGAAGGGAAGTCATGAAACCTTGCTAAGCCGACGAAGACCACACATAGGGATTCACACAACCTTCACCCGAAATTCGAACCAATTAACCCAGATGCTAGCTCTCCAAATCAGACCCTTTTTGATGATGTGAGTGAGTGAATTTTGTGTGAAACCCTTGGTCATTCGTGGCCCTTATAAAGAAGAAGATGGGGAAGCTTTTGCTTTGACTTTCGACTTTGGGGATGAGGTACAAGCCCGCTCTTGAGTAATATCACCAGGACGTGCAGGCCTTCACGTGGCTCTTCCTGACTTTGTCTTCAACCGCGACCCATAGAGACAAGAAATAGATGGGGACTTTGATTTTTTTGTCGATTTTCTTCCATGGTAAAAGCCAAGGGTGGATTCAATATTTGGTTATATGGTTGACCTTGGAGGTGGGAAGGTAGTTTGGAAGGTTTACCATTTTTGGAGGTGGGAGGAGCGTGAATGGTGGAGGTAAAGAGAGAGAGGAGAGCGGTTTGGAAGGAGAGGGAAACAGATGTGCAGAAGTGGGGCGTGGGTTTGGCAGGGATAAGGGTATGATTTATTTTTATTTTTTTTTGTTTTTATTATTTGTTAAGTGTAATTAGTTATTATTTTGTCTATTTATTTGATACCCAAAGTATTTCGTGTCCCGCTGTTTAGCTTGTGAAAGTATAATTTCAAACGGGAAAAATATGTTACTTATATTTTCGGTCACGTTTTAAATAAACTGATACGATGATGTAATTTCCGATTTTATTAATTTGTTTTTATTTTTCGTGTTTTCTTCTATTATACTGGTACGCTTGCGGACTCGTAAGACAAGAAAATTTCTTGTGAGACTGATTTAGCTATCAGTAAGTATCAGGCATGATTAGGTAAGACACTCGGACAGGCATAAATTTTATGCAAGAAAAATGAAATGTACATGCTAAAATGCTTAACTTAGCTCAAATAAGTTTTGATAAACAATCTAGTTCATTAATATGAAGATTAAAATAGTGAGATTTTATAGGTGGCTACAAATTTGCATCGTTAAACCTGAGGACTAGCGAACTAACGTTTATTTATTTTTATTTTTTTGGAAATTAAGTAAAAAGGGAAGCATGGCTCGAACTCGGGCCTCCTCCTTCACAAAACATCACCTCAACCATTGGACTAAGCATCCAGTTGTGTAAATATACCAACTTAGTTTTGTTTTAACCATTTTCTATTTAGCTTTATAACATATAAACCGGTTTAAGTTTGGGCCGTCCGGTTCACGATGAAGGTTCTTATCATCGGGGATTCATTTGGACTTCGCTAAAAATATATACATGAATGATACTTGTCCAAAATTTCACGTTTTTGCTTCATTTTTAGTTATTTTGTCAGATGAGCATTTTACTTTATAGGTATGAAGAATTGAAAACGGAGCAAAAACGTGAAACTTCGGACAAGTATCGATCACGTATATATTTTACCGAAGTCCAAATGAATCTTTGATGATACCAGAAGAAATAGCACGAAAAAACGAGCCCAACCTTCACTACTAGGAGAGTCGCTAGCTTGCTTGCATTCT
This sequence comes from Chrysanthemum makinoi, assembly GCA_910596185.1. Taxonomy (NCBI): domain Eukaryota; kingdom Viridiplantae; phylum Streptophyta; class Magnoliopsida; order Asterales; family Asteraceae; genus Chrysanthemum; species Chrysanthemum makinoi. The sequence continues at coordinate 264,039,892 of OU343223.1, forward strand.
AGAAACAGTAGCTTCCGCGCCCTTCCTGCCTACTGAAATAGAGGATCTGGCCCCGCCCCAAGAACCAGCCCGGTTCACCCTGAACCGGCCGACCCAAACATAAACCAGTTTATATGCTATAAACCCGAACAAAATATGGTTAAAAAAAATAAGTTGGTGTATTTACGCCACTGGATGCTTAGTCCAGTGGTTGAGGTGTTGTTTTGTGAGGAATGTGGCCCGAGTTTGAGCCCTGCTTCCTTTTTTACTTTATTTAAAAAAATAATAATAAAAAAATAAAAAATAAAAGTAAATGTTAGTATGTTAGTCCCCAGGACTAATGATGAAAATATTTTCTCTCGTGTAAGAAGATAACAAAGAATAAGTTGCATTGTTAGTCCTCAGAGATGTATGGTGGCTGACTTTACTAACAGAGGGACGTAAATGTGACAACTTATCGACCACGGATGTATGGTATTATAATTGGTAAACAAGAAATGTATTTTGGACTTTACTTAATAATTAAACATGTGCACTACAATTTCAAAAACTTGAGATGAATCAAGATCAATATATAATCATGGACAAACACATTCATTATCAAACTCTTAACAAAACAATAAATAAAATACAAGTAAAACAAAATTAATATCAAATCACTTACGTGACAAAAATTTCAGTTGTTTCTCCTCTTCACACGTCTTCAATTTCACTACAATTCACCCTAAATCCTTTGCCATATATGTAGATACAATTTTGATGCGTAAAGTTACTTAAAACCGTGATAAAAGATCAACGTGTCGACAATTCTACAGAAAGTTACATATCTCAGATAATTTGCGTACTTGACGTGTTTAACTTGAGTCAAATATTAATATCTTATTTATGTGTTTTCTTGTCAATAGTTACTCTTATTGTCAACTGTCAGCAACAAAAAGTGATAATAAAACGACTTTTTTACATTTTAAATGTAATAAACTTACTCTTATACTTTTTAATACAAAAATGTTAAATACTGCTAGTATTAAAACTTAATATATTTGTATCCTTGTTCCGTCGCACGAAAAAAAAAAAAAAAAAAAAAATCCTTTTATGATATAAAATGTCATTATCCAAACACGAGTACACCAAACACCCCCTGAATAGTAGAATATAAAAGACAGAGAAATAAAGTCTAGTAGGTTTGAATTTGTGCCGTCAAGAGAAAAAACAAAAAAGAATCAATGGTGAAGACAACGTTAGGATGTGAACCTGTTGTTGGGTCTTTAACGCCGTCAAGAAAGAGGGATTATAGGGTCACTAATAGGTTACAAGAAGGCAAACGTCCTATATACGCTGTCGTTTTCAACTTCATTGATTCTCGTTATTTTAACGTCTTTGCTACTGTTGGTGGTAATCGTGTAAGTTGTTTATTTATGTTGTTGAATCTTATGAGTAATTAGGAATTAAAATGTGGTTATTTATGTTTTTTAGTAGTGAAATTTACTGTTGGAGAATGAAAATGTGGTTTTTATTTGGTATATAGAAAAGTAGTGTCTGAGCTTACTATCGAGTTATTCGAGGTTGGTTCGAGCTTGAAATGAAATATTTAGAAGTTCGGTAAGGGTTTAAGCTTAACTCTTTAAGAACAAGGTAGCTACTTGAAGTAAGTTTTAGGGAGAATTCACCTTTTTCCGGTTTATAAGCTTAAAAAGAGAGATTATTATAAAAAAGTTTTCAAGCTATTTAAGCTGAGCTCGTCCGTATATATTTGAGTTTAGGTTTGTTATTGAGTATAGGTTTTGCATAGGGTTAGAGATATCTGAGTGGAGATATCCGAAGAACTATGTAGCGGTGGTACATATCCAAGTTAACAATCTTGGATCCCTCACCTAGGAGTCAAATGATATATCGGTCAAAGTATGGAACATTAACTTCAGAGAAATATGTTATACGGTAAAAAAAGATCCATAAACTAATATCGAATCACTCACTTGACAAAAGTTTCGGTTGTTTCTCCTATTCACACGCCTTCAATTTCATTACGATTCACCCTAAATCCTCTGACCATATATGTAGATACAGTTTCGATGCGTGAAGTTACTTAAAACCATGCTATAGGATCCACGTGTCAACTATTCTACAGAAAGTTACATAACTGAAACCACAATCAGATGATTTGTGTACTTGACTTGTTTACCTTTAGCCAAATATTACTGTTTTATTTCTATGTTTTCTTGTTATTAATCACTCTTATTGTCAACTTTGAGTTTATTGCAATTAAAAATGACAAAATAATGACTTATACTTTTCAAATGTACCAAACTTACTCTTATTGTACTTGTTAATACATAACTGTTAAATACTGCTAGCAATAGTTTTACTAGCAGTGTATACAAGTGACCTTTTATAGGAGGTATCATTGTGTAACATGTTGCCATTTTTTAATATTGTGGTGGCACGTTATATCAACTATTTTACGTTGTTAAATGCATATTAGGTAACGAGATATAATTTCACTAAATTAATAGTGAGGAAAATAATTCATTGCCTACTTTGGTGATGAAATGACCATAGTTCGTTTAAGCGAGGAATTAGGTGTTAAGGTTTCCCTAATTAGAGATTATTAACATTACAAAAAGAGCAGAAAACCTATACGTATTGATCAACGCCTACCATATGGACCCTCAATGTACTATTTATAATAAGACAGGATAACATAAACTCTTCCCTTAATATCTATTTCCAAACCTACTATTATTCATTCAAAAAGTTTCACATTTAACATTTTACTTTTTGCTATTTTCTTTATTTAAATTAAAACTTGCCTCATAATACATATTTCGATATTATCATACAGTTAGATAAGGCTGAGCACAATGGACCACGAACCGAAACAAACCGGTCCTCGGTCTAACTTTTTCCTCGTATTATATCCTTGGTCCGGTCCGGTCAGACGCAAAACCAGCCAATATGCTTTGTTAGACCGGACCGGACTGACGAACCGGACTGAACAGACCGACCTAACCGGACTGAAAACATTTTGATCCAGTCTTCGGTCAGCTGTTTTTGTCAATTCGGTTTTCAGTCCAGTCCGGTTTTTGGACGTGATTACCCTAGTTATTAGTTACACTTTTACCACACAAAATTATATTAAGCCTTTCGCAATGCGCAATGATGGAACTAGAGGGTATCCTGTGGTGTCACAAGACCTGATAGAATTATGTTTTTAGTGTTAATTTTCCTAAAATATTATGATTTTTTCTAATTGCACCTATTAAAAAAACCGTGTGCTCTTATATTAAAACTGAAAATATTTGTGCACCTGGTCCCTTAATAAATCTGGTTCCGCCACACGCGACGGGAGGCAATAAAAACCTTGTATGATATAAAATGTCATTATCAAAACTAGAAGGGTGTGAATAGTACATTAAAAGACAAACGCATATAGTAGGTTAAATTTGTCACATTTGACGAGCCGTCAGCGTTAAACCAGAAAGAGAAAAAAGAATGGTGAAGACACCGGTTGGATGTGAACCTGTTGTTATGCCATCAAGAAAGAGGGATTATAGGGTCACTAATATGGTACAAGAAGGCAAACGTTGTATACGCGATGTCGTTTTCAACTTTATTGATTCTCGCTATTATAATGTCTTTGCTACTGTCAGTGGTAATCGTGTAAGTTACCGGTTTCATTTTTTTTTTTATTTTTTTTTATTTTTATTATTTTTATTATTTTTATTTTTTAAGTAGAAGTTGAGTGTTAGAAATAGGAATGAAATTGTGGTTATTTATGTTTTCTTAGTAGTTGAAATTTACTGTTGGAGAATGAAAATGTGGTTTTGATTTGGTTAAAAAAAAAAGTAGTGTTTGAGCTTACTATCAAATTATCTCGAGGTTGGTTCGAGCTTGAAACACATTTTTATAAGTTCTGTAAGGGTTTAAGCTTAACTCTTTAAGAATAAGCTACTTGAAGTACCTTTTAGGGAGAATACAATAAGCTCACTTTATTCCTACTTATAAGCTCAAAAAGGGACCTTATTATAAAAGCTCATAACTGGCTTCAGCTACTTTGGAAATACCTCTAGTATATACTGTAGTTTTCAAGCTATCTAAGCTGAGCTAGTCTCTGCATATATATTTGAGTTTAGTTTTGTTATTGAGTATAGTTTTTGCATATAGTTAGAATTCCATCTTACAGCCATCAAAAGCTTGTAAGATAGAATTCTATCTTACAACCTCTATGGATATCTATAAGACTAGGACTACATTTCGTTTCTGCAAGATTACCCTAAAATCTCAATGCAGCGCCATCCTCACATAAAGATCTAGGATACTATAATTCACCTAAAGGATACCCAAAACACTGTCAAGTTTAGTTTTGTATTGATGGCTGTAAGATAGAATTCTTAACCTTTGTGATAAATCAAAAGGTTGGAGTTCCTATCTTGACAGTGTTTTGGGTATCCTTTAGGTGAATTATAGTATCCTAGATCTTTATGTGAGGATGGAGCTGCATTGAGATTTTAGGGTAATCTTGCAGAAAGGAAATGTAGTCCGCACTGATGTTTGGCAGAGTTCAGATTAGTGATGATGCCATTTCAATTTAGTTCAAGTAATGCTGTTGTTTAGGTTTCTTGTGTTGAACTGGTGATGGAAATGTAGTCACTAACAGGATGAGCTAGTAACAAGTGATACTGTTCTCTGATGATGCCATTTTGTGATAGGACTTTGTTACATTATGTGAGGGGACTGCTGCATATTGTTTCTAAAGTAATCTTGCAAAGTGGAAATGTAGTCAGAGTATAGTTGTTTAGCTGTTTGGATGTTGAAAACAGTTTGTATATCCTTGTTGCTTGGCGAATTAAAAGGTGAATTAGAAGTCTGGTGGTATAGTTGTTTAGCTGTTTGGATGTTGAAAACAGTTTGTATAAGAGTTGATCTATCAGTTTTGAATTGTTGTCTTGTAGCTCTTTCATGGGTGTTTGGGTTAAGGGGATTTAAGGTACACAAACAATGCAATGCGTATATGTTACTCAACGATCATTACACGTTTGAAGTTCAAACATGACTTTGGTTGCAACGATAACTTTAGCAATTACGAATAAAGTGCTCACATATCCTATAAAGTATGGTGGTTTGGTTAATTTTACTGAAAGTGTCTTCCTGTCATGCATAATTTAGACAATCTATGTGATTTTGCTTACTAAAGTAAGATCTTGACTTTTCTAGGTCACAGTGTACCAATGCCTTGAAGGTGGCGTTATTGCTGTACTTCAGTCCTACATCGATGAAGATGTAAGATAAAGTATTTTATATTAGACTTTTGTTGATTTGAGCATTTTATTTTTTTAATGGGAGAAGTATAAGCGTATATGAACAAAACCTGGATTTCCATGTACATTCTGTATCAGAAGGATGAGTCTTTCTACACTGTGAGCTGGGCATGTGATGCTGACGGGCGACCATTGCTAGTTGCTGGAGGAATTAATGGTATAATCCGTGTCATTGATGCTGGAAATGAGAAGATACACAAGGTTACATTTTTCACAGCTCAACCTTTTGCAATCGTTGTTGAAAATAAAGATCTATTTGAAATATTTGGCTTGTGGACATGCATGCTTTTTCAATTTCATAACCTAAAACCATCATTATTTGCTGCAGAGTTTCGTTGGTCACGGGGACTCTGTAAATGAAATCAGAACACAAGTACTAAGACCTTCTCTTGTGCTTTCTGCAAGTAAAGTAAGTTTGACATCAACTTCTTATTTGGGTGCTCTGAATAATATCCAACTTTTATGCTTTCCAAAACTGACATGTTCAAATTCGCATTAGGATGAATCTGTCCGTTTGTGGAATGTTGAAACTGGAATATGCATTTTGATATTTGCTGGAGCTGGTGGTCATCGCAATGAAGTGTTGAGTGTGGTAAGTGTAGACTATTGCAATTTGTTTTTAGCTCAATACTGAGTTAAGACTTGAAGTTAGTGGTGGCTGCTTGGTGGGTTGGGTAATGGGTCGAAACAGGTCGGGCCTGGCTGGGTTGACCCTCAAACACTGTCTGTTTATTTTTAAAATTTCGTTACAAATGATTATCGCTTTGATGTGATGACAAAAACAATATTGTACACTAGTAATCTAAATATGTTAATAGAATGATTTAGGAGGGCTTTATACATTAAAAATAGACTCTCAGTGACTTTCAGCTAGTTCGATCCTCTTTTAGCTTAGAATGTTCTATTTGACATTTTGACCTGTTTATGATAAAGCACAGTCCGCATTGACAGATTCATTAGTCATGTTTTTATTTTCTTACTACTAACGAGGTAGGATGGGGTTGATGTTTGTTTCAGGATTTTCATCCTTCAGATATATATCGTATTGCCAGTTGTGGTATGGATAACACCGTAAAGATATGGTCAATGAAAGGTACAATTTACTGTCACACATTCACTTGTCGGAGGTCTTCATGAAAGCAGTCTCCCTACTCTCGGGTTTACCTTAGGGTAGGGGTATGATCTGTCACTTCACCTCCCCCATACCTCGCTCAGACGGGATTGGGTATTGTTGTTGTGTCAGTTGCTATTAGTTTTATAAACCTTCATGCAGCATATGGTGCTTATTTAATTTTCTATCTCCTTCCTTTGAGCATTCTCACTGCTGCATTCCATAGCACACGAAAGAGGTATACCTTATGAGTTAAAACTAATTTCCAAATTCCAACTCTCTTTTTTACAAGAAGAAGAAGAAAAAAAAAAAATGTTTTCCAGCTTTGCATTTGAGATTATCATCTTAGTTTTTTCTTGGCAAAAACTGATAATAATAAGTTATAAAGACTTGCGTGTAGAATGTTGTATTATGCTGCTGTCAAATTTAAATTCATATGATTTCAAAAGTGATGGTTTTGTGCTAGATATTGTTCTCATTTACTGCCATTGAGCTTCTTGCAGAATTTTGGACGTATGTCGAGAGGTCTTTTACATGGGAGGGACTACCTTCACAATTTCCTACAAAATATGTGCAGTTTCCGGTTAGCATCTTTTTTCTCTTTTTCTCTGTGAATGTCGTTTGGTGGACATTTGTTCTTATACTAAACTGAACACAACTTATTCAGGTCTTACTTGCTTCAATCCATACAAATTATGTCGACTGCAATAGGTGGCTTGGCGATTTCATGCTATCTAAGGTGAATAATGGGGGTTTAGTAATTATTCGAAGCTTGAGTTTACACCTCCTCCTCAACTTCCATTTGTTTTTGTATTCCACATTTCCACCCTTTATCTTTTATTGCATAAGGTCCTCATTGAGTTTTTGTCTACTATACTTGGTCGATTGATTTTTTTATTTTTTTATGTTTATTTTTTATTTTATTTATTTATTATTATTATTTTCTTTTCTTATAGAACTTCTTTAAGCTGTTTTTTTTTTGCTCTTATCTTCATATTTTGCAAATATTTATTGTTTTCATATAACCTTACTTTTTATTGTAGCTAGCCTTATTTGAAGTTTATGTTTTTCTCTCTCTTTATAAAAACTTTCTGCTTTACAGAAAAAGAAGGTACCATGTGTCATGATTATTTTCAACTAATAAGGAAATAAGAATTTGATCCATTCAGAAAACCCTAGAGTTGTAAACAGTTTTAGTTGCATTAAGCTGAATCTGACAGTAAGCCCCTATTAAGCTTATTTTTAAATTTACTTCTGCAGAGCGTTGATAACGAGTTCATATTATGGGAACCAAAGATGAAAGAGCACTCCCCAGGAGAGGTTTGATATTTATTCTTTGTGGCTCTTTTTGAAAAGTTAATTGATAAAACCAATTAATACAAAGATTTGCTATGTTACCACATTTTCTGGTAAAGTGAATCCATTTGCATTTGTGGCTTAACAATCATATGGCTCCTCATTTATTAACTTTTCTGTTTCAGGGTACTGTAGATATCATTCAAAAATATCCCGTCCCTGAGTGTGACATTTGGTTTATTAAGCTTTCATGTGATTTCCATTTCAACGCAGCATCTATAGGTATAAGATTTTCCCTTACTACATATATATTGCTGTTGTTATTATTGAAAAGGAAATCTGGCTTTTGTATATCTGTGCAACGACTATGAACTCCCAGATGATTTTTTCTTAATGGTCAACAAACCGGTATGTTGCAAAGGTGGCAATGTCAGACTCATACACATTTGAAGCTGTCATTTGGGTTATGTCTTATCTCAAGTGAGTCAAATGGGTCAAATACAAAATGTAGAGGGTAACAGGTCAAGGTCCAAAATCACCAAAGATGTGTGGATGAATACAACATTCTAAATCATTATGTTATACAACTTGGATTATCATTGTAAAAATATAGTTCTTGTAAATCACATTTAGCACCTAAGTATTCATAGGAGAATCTATAAATGTTCAGAAGAAGTTTGTTGGTCAACCTGACCAGACCAGCAGACCATACCCAATACTTAATCCTTTCAACCCACCCGTTTTCCTACTTTTGGGCTTTATGTCTCCAAAGAGGCTAGAACTCACAAGCTAAGAATTTTAGACATCAACTGTATCATTGGGCGAAAGTCCACTTGGTAAACTTCCTGATGATTTGAAATTGGCACTATGTACTACAGGGAACAGGGAAGGGAAAATCTTTGTATGGGAATTGCAGAGTAGCCCCCCTACTCTCATTGCAAGGTTTGATTTCCTTTCAAAGATTTTTACGTTATTCTGAATCCAATAAAAAACCGTGACAAATGCTTTGTTCTTGTCAGGTTATCTCATGTTCAATCCAAATCTCCCATCAGGCAAACTGCTATGTCGTTTGATGGAAGGTACAATTTATAATATATATCAGCTCATAGCCAGTAACAATTTTTTTGCCAATCATTGATCAATTTGACTTGTATATTTCAGCACAATTCTTAGTTGCTGTGAAGATGGCACTATTTGGCGTTGGGATACAGTTGCAACCTCCTAGCTTGATCAAAGACCGACCATGTTGTATCTTGTATATTGCTTTATCAAAGCAATGTAGGGTGCATTATGTTTGTTATAATGAGGTTGTTTGTTGTCTTGAGCTTTGACAGACTTATGGTCGTTAGGATGTATACTTATAGTAATGGACTCTCTTTTTGGTACGCGAAGGCAGCTGTGCATGAAGTTGCTAGGTATCAAATAGAAATTTAGAGCAGCTTTATAATATGCAGATGGAACTGTGCGCGAATGTTGTGTTTTCTGGCCATATTGGTGGTGTTTTATGTCATGAACCAACTACACAAGCAAGCTGAACTGTAGTGTAGATGGTGTTTGGTGTCAAAAGTTACGATATTTGAAGGTGTTCAGATAGGGATGTGACTGTACGGGTATGTGTTCTTGAGGTACGGTAAGGTGCAGATTGATACGTACTAAGATTACTAGATTTAGCGACTTGTGTTGCAGTCCTATCTGATTTATATGTGATCTTATAAATCATGATTTCTTGCATCTGAATGCGTAATAGACTAACCTTTTTAGAACAAGCTGAGAACTTGATGGTGCGTTTAGTTGAAAGATTACACTTGTGTTTTACAAAATGATTTGTACAAAACAAGGAAAATGGAAAATAGAGATTGTGTACAAATCAAACTTTTTTGTAACACATTCTTAACAAAACACAAAATATGTATTTCCTCACTTAAAGTAACAAAGAAAACTACAAAATACATTTTTTTTTGTTCCTTATTTCTCTTCTAGCTCTTCTTTTTTCAAACTAGAAAACAGTGTCATATGAATGCGTTTTCTATGTTTTGTAAAAAATCTAATCTTTTTTTTTTCTTGTTTTCTTTTACAAAACTTAAAATAGAAAATATGAATTTCACTTTGAGTGTTTCATTAAAAGAACTGATCTAAAACAAGAGTAACTGTCACACAGTATTTGAGATACTAATTATAATCTGCTAGCAGAAATAGAGATGCTAATTATAATCTACTAGCAGGATATTAATTACTGTATAATCTACTAGCAGGCTACCGAAAGTTGCAGCGACTAATGCTCAGTAATTAAAATTTTCGATATTGTTTTTTCGAAAAACGTTTTTTGTGACAATAAATTTATAGAAGACGGGAATTTTAGGTTCTATTAACTTCAAACAACAACAAACTATATTATGTTAACAGTAGATAGTAAATAATATAAACATGCCATTTACTTTTTTTGGATAGGTTGTATTAATTTTTATTTTGTGAATGTTTTAGTGTGTCTGAGGAGAGTATTTAAAAATTTATTCTAATAACTTGTTTAATTTGTATCATGTAATTTATTGATTGTATTTTACATTGAGAGTTGTTTTAATGATTACATTAATTTAAGGGCTAATTCATTTGTTGCACCAAAAGGTCACTATGAATTAATGTTAGCCTAAAAAATTTTTAGCTTTCGTATTTGCCTCTTTGCGACTTATACAACTTCATCTAAGTTTGACAAGTCTCCAATTTTAAAAGTGCATATGTGTAAGTGGAAAGTACATGTGTGTAAGATTCCTCTTATGCGACATGCGGTGTACTTTTTATGCAACTTGTACTTTTTTATGCAACTCGTACTTTTTATGCGACTTTGTACTTTTACACACTTGTACAGTTGTACTTACATTTGGGGCAAAAAATACAAGTTGCATAAGTCTCAAAGAGTGCATAAGTCACAAATGGGCAAATAATAAATGACTTTATTTTGGGGTAAAGAATTAATTAAGTCTCAAAAAATACAAGTTGCATAAGTCTCAAAGAGTGCATAAGTCACAAATGGGCAAATAATAAATGACTTTATTTTGGGGTAAAGAATTAATTAAGAATGAAATGTTATGATAGATAGGAGATTACCGTTTAATTCAAAGTGTTAAATATATATATTGGCACATAAGTTAATTGTACAACATGTATAGCTGTGTTGTTTAATACATGCAGTACGAGTATACATTTAGATTAAATGTAAATATGTCAGAGTGTCTACATTACCTTAGTAGAATAATTTAGTAGACTCTGAACATCCCAATACACATTTGATGACTTGACATTTAACCCTTTTTTTGGTGAAATCTAATAGTTTAACCGGTTTGACATGTTAAGAGATATAACATAGCTTAAACCAAAGAGGTGTGCTACACCCACATAAAAAAACCCACAAAAGAACCCACTCGCTGACGTGTCAGCGGATGATTGGTTTCTTGAATCACCCGCCGACACGTCAGCGAGTGAGATTCTTTTGTGGGTTTTTTTATGTGGGTGTAGTTTTTTCCTAAACCAAAACATTTACTTTATAAATTTGTCAGAATTGCGCCTTTACAAAAAGTTGACTAGATAAAAGATAAATATAAATATAAGCAAGCAAAGTATCATACAAAATTTCGCACCAGCTGACTTTGACACGCATGCTGGTAAAAATATATACTTATAACTATATACATTTAAGAATGCATAACTATGTTGGTAGCCACCATATACCCCCAAATTGTACAACCATACCGTAGAATACACAATTATACCTCAGTCTGCAACTTTAATAACAATTTCTGCATACTCTCAAGTTTCTGGGCAAGTTGTTCTACACTATGAATGTGTGGTTTCGGAGATTCCGAACTGCTTAGTTCAGTGACAAGAGCTGCACAATCTGTCTGTGATTCTAATAATGCAGCCTCGAGTGAATTTAATGTTGAATTGAATGACGAAGAATGTTGGTTATCTGAAGCCACTAGGGAAAACGGACTCATACCGACACTAGAAGCAGTACTATCTCTGCGCGGGTTCTCTGGCGAGAAGATCTTGTCAAACCCTTCACTTCCTGCAAATTTTCAGTTGCGTGAGATCAGCATAGATGTGAAATTTAAAAGTAGATCGAATAAGATTTGTATTTATCTCCTAAATGTCAGAATGTCAGAACTTTAAAACTTAGTTACTGGATTAAAGGACACTCGCAATGTTTTCAGGTGCAAACTCTATTCATTTAACATGATTTTTTAGAACTTGAGTGGAATAGTTATTTATGAAATAAAACTCTGCCCATTTTGCCACCTCTAGATTTCCACATCGCGTGTGGGATGGATACATGTAGCTAAAACATTTAGGAGCTAAAAAACGGAAGAACTTATGATAAGTGCATCACAAGTGATTTTGCTCTCTTTTATACTCTAAACCACATCAACAAGTAAAAGTATGACATACATGTCCCTAGGAACTTAGGAAGTCATTTACAATCAAAGGTACAGCACCAATGAGCCAAAAGGTGTATACCAATTATCTAGTTACTCTTTTTATCTGGTTCATCACTTAGACTGGATGCAAGTATGTTTATATCAAGAGATAAATCTCACCAAGGTTGCTTAGTTGATTCATTGCTGACTGACCAACAGATCCTTCTAACTTCAACACACGTAAAACTCCTGCAGTTATTCGCCCCATGGAATCAACTTCTGACTTGCATAGTTGAGCAACATGTTGCAGTTCATCCTTGGTTACAACTGCCTCAACCTACATAGTAGCAATCATCAGCATATATATACTTGCTACTTTGCTAGCATAAAATAGCAATAAAAACTAGCTGTGGTTTAGCAATTTATGATTGTGTAAATTTGGTTTGCATTTATCTCAAGCAAGTAAAATTAAAAGGCTTAACTAAGAGTTGAACAGATCCAATGGGTTAAAAGGGCCAAACAGGTCAACACTTGAAAGTAGCCCAAAGTATATTTTTAATTTACAAATGATAAAACCTCTTTCAAATCATATTAATAATAAAATAGAGACTAACCGGATGTTTCACAGAAAATTTTAAACTTTCCAAGACCCATTTGATCATCCCATCTACATCATCATCTTCATTCAAGACTATATCAGCTTCAAAATCTACACCACCATGTGACTCAACAATTTGCTTGTGCCCGTTCTGAGGTGCAGTTCCCTTCTGCTGCTGGGGTTTTAGCGTCTTTAAGCCTTCAATACCAACCTACAAGCACAATAAAATTAACTAAGTTATGAGGGATATAGCTCAGGGCCTCAAAAGGTTGTCTTAATCTTCTATCGTTTAATAATTCCCGATTTATAATTAATTTTTATTCTCCTGACACCCCAGCAGGGGAGAAAACTGAAAATCAACTTGGCAAAGTTTTGGACATTTAGATATTATTAACAAGATCATCGGTGATCCTTAAATCTTCATCCTATTCATATATGTAGCTTATGTGCTTTTAGCATATGTATATAAATATTTATAAACGCCATAAGCCTACAATATCCATGAATACACTAAACTGAAGCAGTGAAGTAGATGCTCACCGTAATTGATTCGACAGGATACTTCTTTGAGCCAGGAAAATTCTTTTTTCCATTCACCAAGGACTTTTTGCTGCTGTTTGCCTTAGCTTTTATACTGTCAAAAGTTGTGTGCCAGCACCTCTCTTCTCTGTAAGAATCCTCTGAAGTATATAACCACCATTTTTCTGCCATATCTGCACCCTCCAGTGCAAATAACCAGTCCTTCAATTCTAGTGATATATCTACATCATCTGGTGCACCCAAGTGCAAGTTACCAATATGATTCTCCTCCTCTACGCTTTCACCTGGATGAAAACAAGGGAAATATACTGTCAGAGTAAATGAGTAGATGGCTTATAGATGTAGCTAGAGGTGGCATGTAGGTTGAGTTTCAAGTCAAATGGATCGGCCGGGTTGGGTTGGCTCGCCAACATTTTTTGTCCATTATTAATAAATAGTTAATGTGTTGTTAACAAAAATATGTTACTACAATGATGATCTAACTTCTTATAATAAAAGAAGGTAAGAGGTACTAAAAAGTTAAAAGTAAACTTTAGGCAACTTTCAATCCGTTTGACCTGTTCAACCCAGTTGACCCGTATCCCCTTTAGGTAAATCTTTAATTTGACCCACTCATAAATGTAGCAAAGTGGAAATCACTGCTTAGTGGACAGCTTACTTTTACTCTCCCTGACGTTCTCTACAAGCAGAGGTGATCGTTTGAAAAGTTTCGACAATGGGCCCGCAGATAAATGGTCCAAACCCTTGGAGAGCCCAACCCCTGGCCCACCATCTGGTCCTAAAATTCCAAATCGGTGAAGAAGAGCTTCAGCGTAACTCATTCCTCCTGCAAGGCGCACACCCGCAATACAAGCCGAAACACTTAAACTATGACACTCTGTATCCTGTGCATTATACGGAATAACATGCACCATACGTAAATTCACAAATGGTAAGTTACTTCCATTTTGCACCCAAAAGACAGCTCTCAGTTTTGGGCAGCCATTTTGAACAGGAACAAAATCTTCGGTAGCATTCACAACTACACCATTCGTATGTACCGAGCTTATCTCAGTTTCTGCACACTCCACCTGAACTCTGTCCCACTTTAAAGTTGACGAAATGGCCATGGCACCACCCAAGGTTCTATGAGTAACTTCCATGAACAGATCTTCCCCAACAAACTGAACTAAAGGCATTCCCTGAATATCCATGGAGGAAGATTCTAGAAATGTTAGCTTTAGGTCCTTAACTACTAAACTAACAGCAGTATCACCAGGAACCTTTTCTATCAGGTTTCCATTAGAGAGCTCACGCTTCACCACCTTCTTTTGTTTATTTTTTCCAACCAATGCCATTTTCTCACCGACCGTACCAAAATACGTATAAAGATCCAAAACAAAAAACAGTTGCTCCACGGAAGTGTTGGACAGATATTGTTCACAAGCGACTCCTACCCTAACAACTCCTCCTGGAGGTGGGATTTCTATTAACGGGCTTCCGTCTGCTGTTACCATTGCTACTTGAACACAAACACCTTTTATCTCAACAGATTTCCATAATTCCGAAGAGTGTGAACGGGGCCCATTAACTCCTTTTGAATTATTACACGTTTCTAGAGACATATTAATAAGAGAAGCACCACTTGTCCATTTTTTTTGGCCGGCGTCAATGGGTTGTCCTTTCCATAAACAGAAGCATGCAGGATCTTTGTCAAGATTGAGCAGCTTGAGCCTCAGGGAAGGGGAGTCATGAAAGAATAGGTTCTCAATATGAAGTCTTGCTCCATTGAAGGAGCTCTCGTTCTGATTTTCCATTGGAACAGTGATATCTAAACCTTTGACTTTCAATTCAAGGGAGTTGACAGTATAATCTGGTAAAATATCACCATGATTAACCACAATTCCATCAGCTAGTAAAGATGATATTCTTAGACAGGAATCTTCTTGTAGATGTATCTGAAAATGGGCAATGGTATATCAGAATCAACAAATTAAGTAGTAAAGTGCTTATATGGTACTCAAGGGGCTTTTGATATCGCGTTTACCACACACATGTTGTGTTTGCAAATTGACGTTTTAAAATAGCAGGTCTCGACCTGCTTTTTTATAAATATGTTTTCTCTATAAACCTTTTCATTTCTAATGACCTGTGTATTGCAGACAAAATAATTATACATTTCTCCAAAAAACAAACAATGAACCGCCCTGTTAGTAGAAGTGGCATGATGGGTGGGCTGGGTAACAGGTCGAAAAAGGTTTGAGTAAAAAAATTGGGTCACTTGTAGCGATGGACAGGTTAGTCCACAAACACTTATCTGTTTATTAAAAAAAAACTATAAAATAATTGTTGATTTTGATTACAAAAACAATATTGTTACACTTGTAATCTAAGAATAAAACAAGTTAGGAGGTTGTCGATTAAAAAAGATTGAGGGCAACTTTCAACCGGTTCCACCATCCAATCAGTTCGACCAGATTGAGATAAAACACACCCCAGATTGACCAACTCATAAGTAAATGGGTCGAAACATCTGCATCTAATGTTTATGTAACAAAATAAAACTATACTATACCATAAGAGGATGGCAGTCAATGACAGTTTGTGTAGAAAACGATGGCGGGGTAGGTGAGGGGATAAACTGAAGACAATGAAGGGATATGAGTGGAACGCGGTCACTCAATTTCCATTGCTGATCCCCTAATGGATATATTGGAGGACAGAAATCTTTTCCTGGTCAAATCAAAATATGAAATATCAATACTTGTATAAGCTATGAAGCATATGCATATCAATAGCCAAGATTGCCATCAATTTATACCAAAATCTGGAATCTTCAGCGGTTCCTCTGCGGCATCCTGCATTGACGGTTGCACTAACGCGCATGGTGGGCGAGAGGAAGTATCCCTAAATTTCATCACCAGAAAATCCCATTAGAAAAATATTACTATGAAAACAAAATGAAAAGGCTATTACTCCGTAATAAACAAAGCATGCTACATATATGCGGTCACTGCCACTTATGATTTCCCCACTCTATGTAGACGCTGCTTTAGGAATCTATATATAGTTCTATACAAAGAATCATACTCAGAAAATGAGAGATAATTAATCAGTAGCAACCTAGTGACAGAACGTCTTTACCCTCAATATAATCATTAAGAACCCAATTGATATCCCTTTTCTTTCAATACCAGATTTCATTTTATTATATCTCTTCACTAGGCCATTACAGGTAAATAATCTTAGCATTGTTAAAACAAGTCCATTAAGTCAAGGACAAGTTTGTAATACTGATACTTTATAACAAAAACTGTCTGAGTTTATTGCTAATAGACCGATCTGTGTGATTTGATTGATAGCTCAGGGACAATCTATTGATTTACCCTTATGATTTTCACCCTAATGCTCGGCAAAAATATGCTAAAAGCTTCATATAAAGTTTCGCACTAATGCTTGGTCCAAATATGCAAAAAAAAAAAACTGCAAATTAGTTTTCTGACTAATGCTAGGTGCAAAGGTCATTATGGACCTGAAGATGATGCAGATACGCATAAGCTGCAGAACATCTAACAGAATCACTAACGCTCGGTACTACCAAGTAACCAACAACATATGATATCATAAAAATGTAAATTAAACATGTAATTGACATATATACGAACGAAGTATACCGCAGAAATACTCCACCTATCATCACCCGTGTCAAGCATTTGGCGATTTCTCCGTCAGAAAGACTTGCCTGCAAAACCGAATTGAATATGCAACGTGGATCAGGAAGACAGAATTTATTCCCAGTTATACAAGCTAACTAGGGTGGACAGCAAGGCAACCAGAAAAGACATAATTTTATTTCATGAAAATCTACCCGAGAAAAGAGAAGTGACTGCATCATAAGTTCTAACTGGAAATCTGCAAGTACAATTAGAATCATCAGCGATCATTAATATTTAATGTACACTTTTTTCCTAATTGAGCTGAAAGTTACAATATACATCTAGTGATTGCATCAAAAGCACCAACATTCCTAAATAAATATATAATTGTCTGGTGGGAAAGAGATAAAAGTTTTCTTAAACCAAAAGATGGGTTACATAAGTTATAAGTCACACACCAGTATCCTTGATGCAAAAAAATATATGGTCCACCATAATGGAGACTAGTGTGCGCCCTGCAGCTTCCGCTGATCGCTGCCAGAAAAGGGGGTTACTTTAAGTCTGCCAGTACTAACATACACTAAACAATTACAAAGTTACAAAAAAAAAAAAAATCTAAAGAATGAAAAAAACCCAAACCTCTTGAGCATTTGGATTGACATCGCCTCTATTCAGACAGACATAAAATCCAGTAAAGAAGCGAAGAAGAGCCCTTAATCCTGCTCACGTCAAACTATTGTAAGGGAAAACGGTTTAAAACGAACTAATTCAATGGCAACAAAGTAGAAACAGAGAACCCCAATTGACCTGGTTCACTCAAAGCTGGGCACACGGCTTCAGTAATATGTAACTGGAGTTCCAACCCTAGTGGACTATTAAGCTCTGTCCTTTGAATAGTAATCTGTATCATAAAGCCAAAGGGTAGACATGGAAAAAATAAATCATTCCCGGAAAGAGAGCGTCCTTTAGCCACACTAAAGTTCAGTTATAAAAATAGTTTTACGGTTGTATTACATAAGCTTCCCCAGATATCCCTTCAAGAAAGCGCTCCCCACCAAAGAACACCCGCTTTGCACCATCGTCATCCTTAAATGCACCCTCAGAAAATGCTGCAAACATATCAGGGTGAGGCAGGAGGTCGATGGATAGATGTTCCCATTCAAGCTTCTGGTAACCAAAAGAATAACTATTATAAGTAGATTACAAACGGGTAGCATCGAAAAACATAATTAAGCAAACTTTCAAGACAGTCAATAACAGGAATGGGAAATTAGCAGTTTTCTAGCTTAATCCCACCACAAGATCCTTCATTGTTCTAAATAAGCCTTTAGAAACCTGATGTGTATTTTTCAGCCCGAGACATTTGCTAGCATGCAGGAGGCACAATGCAAATGCAACGATATATGATATGGTGCCACAAGACATCACATTGGCATAAAGGTTAGAGACTCCTGTAATACCATACTGCATATGGAGCACGAAACCTATTACTAACTACATGCTAGAGGTGTGGGTTGATGAACCTTCTATATACAAAATCTAAGTTTTCATAACACCCGGAATTTGTTAAAAGAAATATGAACCTATAAAAATATAGATAAACACTTTGAAAAAGGAAAGTTAGTACGGAAAACTTACTTTGAACACGTAGATGAACTTCTTGTCATTTGAAAAGTCCCTCGCTTCCTTAAGATTTACAACCTGCTACAGGTAAACTCCATTAGCTAATTCAAGAACTAAACTAAAGATAAAATCAATAAAGGGAATGCAGGTTTATATAACCTGCCAGTTCTCATTTGTGGTATAAAGCAAAAGGTTGCGGATAGTAATAGATGCCATCGGTGATGCCCTGATCAGAAAGAACATGTATACAGAAAAGCATGAGACAATTTACAAGCAATGATAAATGGCATTGGTGATGCCCTGGTTAGAAAGAGCACATATACAGAGAAGCATGAGACAATGTGTAAGCAATAGCAACAAACAAATACTCAGACCAGAGAGAGGAACTGCAAGTAGGTCGAAGTTGACAACGTTCAAATTATACTTGTATATGACATTAGAATATAAAAAGTAGCCATCACAATTCCATGATGTTTTTTTCAATATACACTACCAGACTAATGTTCGCAAATAAGGACAAGCATGCTTCAAGAGCAGGCCATCAGTATCAGAAGACAGCCAACACAGACGAGGGAAGAAATGAAGAAAGATGTTTAAGGGTGAATTTATCAAAAGGTTGGTCTTATGATAGGAGTGTTGTAGGCTTGTATTCGTGCCCAAAATCATTGGAGCTATGGGAGTTCGAATTTTGATCATTTAATGATATTTCTGTTGGGATACTTTTTAGCCTACCACAACTAGCTGGAGAAAAATGGTATATTTTTATAACAAGATATCTTTTTTCATGTGTTCCAAAATCCAAAACAATCAGTTCCAAGATGCAAAGAACAAAAGGTAGATTATCATAGAGGCATATTAGACAGATGGGAGTTTGGATCAGATTAGTACCAAGTTGCTCCTCCACGACGTCTAGCACCCCCATGAGTCTCCACTAAAAGATTGACAGTCCGTACTTCCAATGTCATGCCATCTGCAATCTGATATGGTTAGAAGTAGTTAGTGCTGGAATCCAAAAAGTTAATACGAAATGGCGAAAAGCTAAATTTCAAGCAATTAATTGCGAGCATTTAGCCACCTACACAAATAAAATCCATCCTACAACTATCACCAGAACTCATATAACCATGAATGCAAAAGGGGTAGAGATTTCTAGAGCTATAGAGCATGAAAATAGGTGTGGCAGATTCAACAATCAACATTGCAGTAAGAAGATACAAAGGCATATGCATAACTCATTACCAGCTAGAAGAAAGTAGCTTCCTAACATTGCAGGAATGACCTCTGCAAACTAACCACCCACAAAGTTAAAGTGAAATCTCTTTAGCATGTTGGGAAAAGTAAGCTTCATGAAAATAGTAGCGGCAAGTTTCTATCAACTGGCTTCGAAATAGTAGCATTCTCAAATCTCAACATACAGTATTCTGTGCTATGCAACTAGAAAATCAGTTTTTTTACTTATGGTCACTAAACTTACTATATGTTCATCATTACGACTGTTTCACTTCAACTACACAATCATATTGCTTCTAGTTACATTGGTGTAAAGGTTTGTTATTTAAATTAATACTATTAAAAACGATCAAATTGCTCCAATGATGTGAACTCTTCACTGTTTGTATGCTTCATTCATTTCACAGGAAGATGAATAATTTCTTCCCCTCTACTAACAGACCATTCCATGCAAGCCTCTGATCAGGCTCGTGTTTATAGTGTCTTCTACTTGTTTTCCAATATATACCAAAACAGTTATTATATTACAAAAGAGAATGCCCAAAAGCAAAATACAATTCCAAGCAACCCAGCAAAGTGCTGGAAACTGCGCCATAGGAAGACACTAACCTTGTCCGCAAATCCATATCCACTGCCTTTTGCTGGACTGGATGGCGTTTGTGCACTTTATCAAATAAACAGAGAGAATAGTAAGTTAGCATAATGGCAGTGATATTACAAACAATTTGTTAACTGTTACGACATACATCCATATCAAACTAACAGTTACCTCTCTGTACTTTTATATGCATCCAAATCGTCATTTTCCTCCAACACCAGGTCAAGCTTATCGATTTGCACAACAATTGGCTCCACTTGTACGTTGCTCAAATAAGGGAGCTTAGAAACACAATTTTCAGATCAAATCAGGAAAATGCATGTTTGTGTATACAAACTAAGCCTAGAAAACATTATCGACCAATGACCAATCCCTTCATTTATTTTCAGACAACAAAATAATTAAGAATCAGTTGAAGAACATAATACATACTATTATCTCTAGCTTGCCGACCTTCGCGGTTTTAACATTCAAAGCCGGAGGCAACCCGAGGCTCGCGTGCAAGGCATCACCATTTATATCTATCAAAATCAAAATAATCAAAGACATTATACACAATTCTAACATAGAAGCACCAAAACTAATAAAGCAATGCAGACACAGAGTTGTCGGAGCAAATCATCAACAGTTCAAATTCACAACACAAATTACGAACAATTTCTAGTATCAAATCACTATAAAAACTAACGCAATACCAGATCCTCAAATCAAAGTACCTAAATTAATAACCGAAAACACATTTCACGGATCAAACAATCACAAGTTCAAATTATAGACGGCTTGCGTATCATATCAGTAGAATTATCAAGGCATTGCCGAAATCTTAAACTGAACTACCAAAACTACTAACTGAATACAGAATTCTCGAATGAAAGAATAAAAAGTTCAAATTCATAATCGGAGGTATACACAATTCTAGCATAGAATCACCAAAACTACTACTAGCACCAAAGCGAGACCTTACCAAAGTACCGAAACTACTAATACGGTAGATAATTCATAGATCCAAACATCAGCAAAAAGATATTCACATACATCAAACTCATGAATCGAATACATAATTACCGAATTCTTAAATCTAAAACAGGATCGAAGCATTATAAGCTCAAATGAAGAAAATAATTGACATTTATATAAAAAGTAATAACCTAGATTATAAAGCTGAACAGTTCTGCCTTGTAGCTTAAACTGATCTCTAGTAAATGATTTAAGCCAGTATTTCAATGTATACTCCAACGCTCGAGCTATTATCGACTCCATGTTGAGAAGAAGTTAACGGCCGTTAGAAATGACGAACGGTCATTTATTGTGTGTGGAGAGTTTGTTACGGGATCTTGGATGTGTTTAAGTTAGAGAAGATGAATAAGGAAGTGGTTTTGACTGCTAGGTAAAAAAGGTAAATGAGCTGTCGGTGTATGACTTGTCCTTTTTTTGGTATTAATGAAATCATTTTCTCAAATAAAAAATATTAACCAAAGCAAAAATTATGTTCTCAAATATCACTAAAGAAGAAAAAGGAAAAGAAAATGACTAAAAAAATGATTTGGTTAATTTTAAAATAAAATATTTTATTTTAAAATTAACATGAAATGTTAATTTTCAATCTTTTTACTTAGGGTATCACCGTAAATAAACCTATTAAAAGTTTATAAAATTGTTACTTTTTTTAATGTCATTAATTCATATAATTTTTCATACTATGAATCTATTCTAACTAGATAAAACTTTTGAAGTTTATAAATTGTTTCAACATCAAGGTTATAAATAGCGTGAGGCGTGGCGAGGCGGCATGGCAAAGCCTCACGCCTTTGCGGCTAAGGCGAAGCTTTTGCGTTTATAAGGCGTAGCATAAGGCGGCACAAAGTATGAAAATATTTATATATTTATATCAGAACTCATATATATCGAGTTTACAAAAACATGTGACATAAGGCGGCGTGACGGCATGGCGTGACAGCATGACCAAGCCTTACGCCTTTGCGAGCCTTTTAGAACAGTTTAAATGTCATGACCATTTTATATCCACTTATTTGTTTTAATAATATAATTAAGTGGACCCTTTTTATTATATAATAATATAAAATAAAAACTAATTCCTAATTACATTTACAAAACAAACAATATTAATGCTATAATTCAATTTTTATTTTATTTAATCCATACCAAATCCGATACCGTTGTGATTCCTAGCAACAAACCATACGACCCTTTATTAATTTTGATGAAAAATTGATGGTTAAAATTGGTTTATTGAATTTATGGCAAATATGATATATATATTGATTCCAACTTAAAAAAGATCAATATAGATATCATATTTGTCGTATATCCACAAATCAATCATTTCAATTCATTATTTGAGAAAAGAAAAAAAAAAACAACAACAACTTTCACAATTTTTTTTAAAATTAAATATCTCGCAAACCGTTAATAATTACGTGAAAAAAAACATACTATCGCAACAAGAATTAAATTATCTTTCTATAGATATGCATTTATATATATACCTTCGACTAATTTTTTTTTTCAAAATCTTCGCTTAAAAGAATCACATGTGATTTTTACAAATTACATGTGATTTTTAGAAAGATAATTTAATTCTCTTTGCAATGATGTATCTTTCGTAGCTTAAAGATTTACCGTTTGCAAGATATGTTTGTTTTTAAAAATTGTGAAAAATAGTTTTTTATTAATTTTGATGAAAAATTGATGACTAATTTATTGGATCTATGACAAATATGGGATATATATTGATCTCAACTTAGAAAAATCAATATAAATATCATATTTTGCATATATCCATTGAATCAATCATGTCAATTCATTATTTGATCAAAACAAAAAAAATAAACTTTCACAATTTTTTTAAAAATTGCAAATCGTTAATTGTTACGCGAGAAAAATTATACCATCGCGACGAGAATTAAATTATCTTTCTATAGATATGCACTTCTATATGCTTACGACTATTTTTTTTTCAAAATTTTCGCTTAAAAGAATCACACGTGATTTTTACAAATTACATGTGATTTTTGGAAATCACATGTGATTTTTCTCGTCGGAAATTTTGAAAAAAAGAAATTGTCAAAAGTATATAGAAGTGCATATTTACAGAAAAATAATTTAATTCTCGTCGCGATGGTGTATTTTTCGTAGCTTGAAGATTTACCGTTTGAAAGATATGTTTGTTTTTAAAAAAATGAGAAATAGTTCTTTATTAATTTTGATAAAAAAGAATGACTAAGATTGGTTAATTAAATTTATGAGGTGAGTTATTTTACATACCAAACTTTTCTTAAATACTAAGGGACTCATCTACACCATCCATTTAAAAAGAAATCAATGGCTGAGATTTAAAGCATTTTATTATTTCACCTATTTTTAATAATTTAAATATCTCTTAAACCATTCATCATTAAGAAAAAATAATTACACCATCACAACGAGTATTTAATTATCTTTCTATAGACGGGAACTTTGATATACTTTCGAAAAAAAAAATTGTTTTTTCACGTTTTCCGTCTTTTTTTTCGTTTTTCTTCGAAACTGGAATTTGCATGAAATATCATATATGATTTAACACTGATTTGAATATCACATCTGATATTAGTGTTAAATCACATATGATATGTAATATCATAGGTGATACTATTGTTAAATCATATATGATATAACACTAATATCATATATGATATAACATTAATAGTGTTATATCATATATGATTTTTTAATGTAAATTTCAGTAACGTAAAAAACGAAAAAACTTAAAAAAAAGGTAAAAAATACGAAAAAATTGAAAGTATATCAAAGTGCTTATCTATAGAAAGATAAATAAATGCTCGTCGCAATGATATTTTTTTTCCGCTTAACGATTAACGGTTTGAAAGTTATTAATATTTGAAAAAAAATGATGAAAGTGAGTTTTTTAAATTGTTGGGATTAATCTCATCCATTTTTATCTAATAAAAATGGATAATGGAGATTGATCCCTTGATATATAAATAATCTTTTGTTCTCAAATTATCTTAAATCTTAAATTTATAGCAAATTAAGATCATTAAGTCAAAAAATTTAAAATGTATTTCTAACCTACTACACAATTTAAACATTTTTAACTTTCTTTTCTCATCCTTTTAAATTGGTATTTTCTTATTTTACAATATATTACGTAAATAATTAGGTTTTCCAAACTTATACATATCGTCACATACAAAACACACACCCCAATGTCGGCACAACCGAATTTTATCAAAAATCATACACCGCCACCGTTATACGTAGATACTCATCTAATTTTTGATGAAGTTATGTACACATATGAATATCAATTTCTAATCGCAAATATTTATTTGACCGGTTAGGAAGAAATTTAAAAATATGTTTTGAGCAAAATCTCAACTGTTTGCTAAAAGTCTTTGAAACAAGTGTTTGTCTTCTTTACTCTTGAACTAGGTGCTTAAGAAAAGATAAGTCGGCATCCAAGAATGTGGGTCATGATGTCATGCTAATTTAATCGTTCACAAAAACAAAGTTGGAAAAGCAACTATGTTTTTTCTTAAACATTGATACTGAGTTATGACAATGAAAATGATTGCACTGCGCTATAAAAATAACTAAAATTTTATCTTTTAAGGATTCTATGGTGTAACGAGCTGAGTTTGTGTTGGATCAGTGAATTCTCAAACTCCCTTAAACTAGGATTTGAAGATAAAATAACCTAAGTGTTTAATAACCTTAAACATACGCAAGTCACTGAATGAACAATTGTTCAGTGAGTCATTTTTAAGAAGCTCAGGACGAGCCTAAGAAAAAAGGTTCTCCATTCAGTTAGGCAGGACTCAGCGAATGATACCTGAGCCAAAGAAGAAGATGATGAGTTTAGTGAGTGATGACAATATCTCACTGAACTCCAAGTCTCCTCAACAACTATGAAGACTAAAGACATAAAGACTGAAGTGAAGGCTGGACAAGGCGAGATAAGTTTGAAGCGACTAAGGGGGAGTCCTTATCAAGCAAAGGTCAAACTTTTTCTGAAATGCTAAAGACAAGAGCAGTGTCATCACTGCTACTCAGAAAGTACCATTGTCCAATTCCTAAAGTAGACATTGTAACAGAGGCAAAATACACAAGTATTTTGTCCAAACTAGCTTAGGTCATCTTTGTCTTTTTCAATAACGGTTATAAACCATTGTGTATAAATAGGATCATAAGTAAGAGTAGAAAGGTGGACAAGTTTGTGCACTTAATGCGTTGACATTCACAAACACCTTTCTCTCCTCCAAATACAACTAAGTTCCTGAGAATATCTCAATTGGTTAGCATAGTTGTACTTAAGCTTAACTTAAGTTTAGAGAGGAGAATCATCATACTTGTCATTCATGTTAGACGTGTATTTTAATAAGACCAAATCTTCCTCATTAATTTGCATGAGTTGTATTTTATGATATGTACTAATCAATTGTAATCTTTGTAATCCCGTAATTTATGGAATTATCCATAAATAATGTCTTGTATACCCTTTATATGGGACATATGATTTTGTGATAGGCAATACAAACAAATATTCACCATCTCTGTATATTACCCTTCAGTGCATTTACTTTCATGGTATCAAAGCCTCAGTAAATTATCCACCGAAACATTACAGTCGTTCCATTTTTTTCCAGCCACCAATAATTCTTTGATCATATTTGTTATCGTGTTGGTGATTTGTGCTTGGTCACAATCCGCACGTTTGTTATTCGTGTTGGTGATCGGTGCTAAGGTCATTGATCCACACTAATTCTTTGTGTGTTGTCGTACTAGGTCATGATTTCAATTTTTGGTTCCTATTAACGTGCTAAAGTCACGTCATTACGTTGTTTATGCACGGTCACAAGCACCACTAGTGTCTCACGTTTGCTCTTGTAAACCATTTGTTCCATCGCCACCATGAACGGTAACAACATTGAAGATGTTGTGCTTCAGTTATTAGGAAGATTGGGGTTGACTGGTCTTATTGATAATGGTACTTGAACAAACAAAAACACCAAAGAACACTTTGATGGACCATCAGTTTATTATACCAACCCAAACCCAATTGTTAGCCCAACACACTACACTCCTAGCCCAAACCCAATAACCTACACATATAATACTTCCCAACCTCGCCCAATTCACAACATCGGGCCACCACCAGGCTTCGGGTATACATCAACCCAACCCGCTTCACCAATCCAATATGTGTACCCAACCGACCCACCAACTTATCTCACCCCAACCCAACATGTTAACCAGCCTAGTACCATACCAAATCTTCATCAGGCCCAACAATTTTCACCAGCCACATCACTCCATATTACACCGCTAGCCCAACAGACTCAAGCTAGCCCTACTAGTCCACCGATTGGGACTGTAGGACACATGGTTACTTCGGGGCAGGAAAATGTTTTGCCTCATGCATTCACTGTTGGGACACTTCATGTTCCCACAACCGGTGCCTGGAACATGGACAGGTGCGAGCTCGCATCTCAATGATTCAGTTAATAGTCTTAGGGCCCGTTTGTTTGAGGGGTGTGGAATGAAAGAATGAAATGAAAGATGTATATTATTGTTTGGTTTATCACGGGCCCACCACAATGGAATTAAAAGGTAAGTTGATACCCTTAGAATGATTCCACCCAAATATGGTGACTTTTGTTAATTCTTTTTGTTTTTTACTTTTTTCTTGTGGTCCCATCCCATTATCATATATTATTTTATATTTTAAAATTAATATTTTCAATTTTAGCATATATTTTAAATTTTAAAACAAATAATATCTAAATCAATAAATCATTTTCTCTTTCCTCCTTTTCTTTCAAACCAATCCAAATACAAATTCGAATTTAAGAGCGCTAGGTAAAATCTGGTGCCATGAGAAAAGTGGTGCCACCTCAGCACTTTTTTCCCATAACACTGGTTTTTGCTATAGCATCAAAATACCCCTCCTTGGCATAACACCAGTTTTCTGGTGCCGTTGTGCAAGTTTTTTTTTTCTTTGTTTTTCATTTTGTTAAATAAAACAAGTCATGTTTTAAAGCAAATATATTCAAGTTTATTAAATTTTCGTCAAATTTAATATACTTATAAAGATTGTTAACAACCAAATAATTCATCATTTCACTTAATAAAGATAAATAATTTACTTTTTAGAACCCATCAAAGTATCAAACTATCAAAAAAATTTAACATGTCTTTAAGTTAATACACTGGTTGTTTTCTTTTTTATTAGTTTTTTTTTTTGAGAAAGAATAAAAAATTACTTGATTATTACATTAGTTAATATTTTAATTAAATGAAAGGCTGTAAAGTTTGTAAAAAGTCATATTGGAAGTTGGAACACTATTGCGTGCCTATCTTTATACTATTTGAGCATTGACATTTTAAATTTGTTAGGATCCAAATATTATTGTGTTGATGATTCGGGTGGTCTTGGATGATCAAAATACATGTTTGCCATAGTTAGAGAGTTAGTAGAGAGAGAGGGTGTTCTTGCTAGAGGTTTACACAAAGTATGGAATATTAGATTGAATGAGAAGCACCACCCCTTCCATGGATGGAAGGGGTATTTATACTTACACAATACACGACCTCCTATCGGCCTGTGGATCAGGTATACAGTGGGTAAAGACCCGTCCTTCCTCCACGGTGTTGCACTATACTATTCTACGCTACACACTAACTAATAAACTACTAAATAACGTAAATAACGATATGTCTACGAGCTAACTTATGCTAGATAATATTAGGGGTGACCGACTCTTCACTATGGAATTTTCTAATTCCTAACAATCTCCCCCTAAGGGAGGTCACCCCATGTTTTACATTTCGAATCCTAGCATTCTATTCTTGACTTTGTTCTGAGCTCGTAGACTTCAATTCTTCAAGTTCCGCAATCTTTGTGCTTTTGTAGCGATTCTTCAAAGTCCGCATTGATTTGTACTTTTAGTGGAGGCCTTTAACTGATCCACGTCTTTGATGATCTTCGAGCTTTCATTGAGATCATCAGCCACAGTAATCTCTGGATCACCCTTTATTGTGTTGCCATCATGTGAAGTTGTGACTTTTGGACCG
Organism: Chrysanthemum makinoi; assembly: GCA_910596185.1. Taxonomy (NCBI): domain Eukaryota; kingdom Viridiplantae; phylum Streptophyta; class Magnoliopsida; order Asterales; family Asteraceae; genus Chrysanthemum; species Chrysanthemum makinoi. The sequence goes on from OU343223.1 coordinate 264,068,320, forward strand.
ACATGCTCACACTTTTGAATCATGACATCTTTCCATTAGAGTAGCGGAAGCCTTACTGGTTCATGATATTTGCAGCAGCGTAGCAGAAGCATAGTATAAAAATATCAGAACCAGGTTATGTAGATATGCACCAGTCATGATTTCTTCAATTAAGTGAGGTTGCTGTGAACATGCGGCTTTGGATTGACTCCTCAATTCTGATCAGCTACAACCGTCCAAATGTACCGCAAACAACTAGTTAGCAATAAAACACACGAAAGTGTCTTTGATCACTTTCGTTGAATTGAGGCACATGGCCCACGGTTCCTGCTGATCAAGTACAAGTACCGCCTGTGATCGGTATAATTCGAAGAATCTCCTTGACAGGGTTTCGCAGCTGCTCTAGCCGTTCTCAAACCGAACGTCTCAAAGAAGACAACACGGAGTGAGTGAACCAGCGAATTGAGATTCACTGATTGATGAAAATGATTTGAAAGCAATCGCGTATTGCTTGAAGAAAGAGTTTTGCAATACGACGAAGGTTTTATGAGAAAGATCAATTTTCAATCAAAATACTTTTGTATTAGAGAATGAGTACACATTCGACGTGCTAGCGAAAAGAAGAGATTCGCACATCAAACGGTTTTTCTAAAAGTATTTTTCAATCAGAGATACTTTTTGAATTTGAAATAAATACACATTCGACGTGCAAGAGAAAAGAAGGTTTGCACATCGAACGGTTTTTCCAAAAGTATTCGTCAATTCCATTCCTGGACCAAGGTTGATTCACGAGTGAATCGCCCCATCGTTTCTATCCAGTTGTCACATGGTTGATCTATTGAATAGATCTCACATGCCACCTACCAGGAGCTTGTTTGATGTTGGCTCCAGAAGGCTTTCCATCTTCATTGTGAATATGTATGCATATCACTCAGATATTCTGGCAATACCACAGGGATAATGCGTAGGACTCTAAATATATACTTACTTTCCACATTGTGTGAAACAGCAAGTCTTCATTAATTTTGTGTCCTAATGAGATATTGTGGATGATCTCTTGGCTCTAGACTCAATCGTGCACATTTGGTTCCTATGCCGGAGACTAGGGAGAGGGTCTCCTTCTTCAATATCAACAATCTCTAAGAGAAAGTCGATAGATTATGTCGGTTCCCCGTGAGAATGAAACAAGCCCTTTTAAGAGGAACTTGAGTAGTTTGGGAAGTTGTAGTGCAGTGCATCACTGGGTCCATGACGACTTGTCTTCAATACCAGTGTTACCTTAGTAACCACTAGTAGCATATGAATTGAACCCGGTTTCTGCCCTAAGGTTGAATTGATGGAGGGCTATTTCTTTTCACCCTTTTTTACATTTAATTCTTTTTCATTCTTCAACCCCTTCAGTGCTTACCGAGACTTCATAACCAGAACCTTGTTGGGTTTATTCCAGTACTAGCTCTGTCTCAGTCTGCACTCTTCCCATATCTCACTTTTCTCCTTTTTTCAATATACCTAAGGACTCTACACTATCTAGTGGATTGTCCGTTGGTAGATCCCTCCGCTCAAGGGATCGTGGGAACAAATACCTAACCTAACCATCCTTATAACTCCATACATAAAGTAAAATGGTCGGTCTTTTGGTACCGTTCATTCTTCCTTGAAACCAATTGAAAAATCATTTGGAAAAACAATCAAGGTACTTGTGATATAAAATCAAAGCATTTTGTACCTTAATAGTTTTGATCATTTAGAAATGCTCCCCTCAACATGTGCATATGATATTGAAATTGTTTGGCACATGGAGGTAAGAGTTCTTTGAAATAATTTCTTTGAAATAATTTCTTGATCACAATTTCCTACGAAAAAGCCATTTGATTTCCTTGGTAAAATTCTCCCCTCAATATGTGCATAGGATATTTGAAATCATTTTATCACATAGAGGCAAGAGTTCTTTTGAAGCACATCCACGATCACAAAATCCATTAATAAAACCATTTGAGAACTCAATCAAGGTACTTTATAAATTTTAAAAATCTTTCGTACCTCGATAGTGTATTTGCTCCCCTCAATATGTGCTTCGAGATTCGAAAGCGTTTAGCACATATAAGAGAGCGACTGCACAATTAAATAAAAACGATCACCTTTTATCAAATTTCATTATTAAATCACAAATTCTCCCCGATCAAAAATATCAAACCCTTTGAGATTTTGGATCCCAAGTGATTTAATTAGGTTTAGAAAACATGGGAAAAAATGTGGCCTTGTTTTAACTTTGAAAAAATGACAGATAAGGACCATTTTAAGACATTAAAGATTGTTAAATGTATGATTGTTTTATGAGATCTTTAAGTAAAATAAAACAATTTCACAATCAAACAAGAACAGAAAATATTTCATTTTGAAAGACCTTGATTAAAAAGAAAAATCATACCATGACATAACATTAAATCTTTAGATCACCACTTATTAACGTACAAAGCGGAACTTTTGTGAAGAAATATCGTTTGAAAATATTTTATTTTAAATCACTCTCCCCTCAATCCATGACAGAAGTCAATAATTGAGTGACTTAGGTTTTGATAATATGAAGTCCGGTGATTTTCAAAGTTTAGTCCAATTTATTTTCAAAACAATATTTTTCCATTTTCAAAAACAATATTATTCAAAGTTTTAGAAAAATGGTATCATCACGATTATCCTGCACAAAGATACATTAGTGGTTGAGAAGCTTCCGTTGTTGTTGCTGTAGGGTTTGGAAGAAAAACCGTCTGCTGAAGCAGTGAGACTTCTTCTTACGTTGCATTTTGAATGCCAACTGAGGTCAAATTAAGCTCTGTTTCTTCAATCACTTAGAAGAAAACCATCTGCTGATGCAGTGAGACCTCTTACGTTGCATTTATGCCAACTCTCCATAGAAGTCCAATTAAGCTCCGTTTCTTCATTTGTCAACCCAAGATCTAGTTACCCTTTCCTTTCGGCATCCAAACATCATATTATGTGGGATCCGGATCGAGAACATTCTTATACCAAGATACCTGCATACGTTAGTGAACACACATACAGATATATGGTGGTCGACATCACCCAAACAGCAATCGACTAATAAAAGTCAATTCAACATATCAATCAGTTCATATAAGGTATGGGATAAATGTGTTCATCAAACTCTAATCATCTAAACCTAACAATCATATCCTAGAAACCTAGTCCTTCAACATAGGAAATTATCATTTTTAATTAAGCACGTAGGATAATTAAGAAAGCCCGTTAGAAGATATAGATTTGAAAACATTATCCCCCTCAATCAATGACTCAATTTATAAAAGATTTTAAAAGTGCTGAAGTCATTGATTGAGTTTTCAAATTTTATAAAAACTCAACCGATTGATTTTAAGCAACTCATTTTCCACCATTTTGAAAACACAACAAATATTTTTCAAGAATTTAGACGGAAAAAACATTTGTGTAGGAACAAGCAGCGTCTTTATGACGACATGCTTTCCTTGTTTTGTTTTAGGATAAGTGCCCGGAATATTTGAAAAATTGGTTTAGCGCAACACTTTCCTTTCATGAAAAACGGGTTGCTATCAGAAATAATAGCAAGCCATTATTTGAAGCCCGGGTTACAGTATGAAATAGCTGTAAGCCATATTTTTTGACATGTTTAGAAAAGAATATTTACACCTCCTGCTCGAACTTCATCTATGGTCCCGTGCCATTATTGAATGACATTTCTAAGACCGTAGATGTTATCGATACCAGAAGACATGTCTTGAGAAAACAATATTTTTGGTATTTTTCAATTTTCTGATTTTTATGGGCTTTTGTAGATTTTATATTTTTCTATTTTCTTTTTGTTGGTTTTATATTTTTGTATTTGGTTTTTCTGATAAATATATTTACAAGGATAGAATAGATGATATAGTTAAAGAAGATGATGATACGAGTACCGAGATAAGGATATCGAACAGCCCCGTTGTAGAAGATAGAAGCCATCATCCCTAAAACTTTAACCACCAAAGCTTCCAAGACTCTTGAATCGAAGAGAGAGATTGAGCCACTTGAAAGTGAGACTTTGGCAGCTTCCCCCCAAACCGAAAATCCATGTGATGAGCAGATTTGAAGCTCTATTTCAAGCTTTCCTTAGCCAGGTGCACAGAGAAGCACACCATTATCATAAATCCCGCTGCTCCTTTTAAGACCGATATTCGAAATTCTCCATTCGGGGTTATATCATCCAATAGAACATCGCGAACGTTTCATCCCACACTTAAATAATCTTCTCAAATTTCTTTTCCATTGAGGTCTGAAGCAATCCATTCCAAAAAAGGTGTCAAGAGAATAATTCCCCAAGTAGTTGAATTGAAGCAGCAGCTTTGTATAATGCTCAAGAACTCTCCCCAACACACATCATGAGGGGAATGAAAACACCTTCCCATGTTCACATTTTTCTTCCCGGATGATCGTGTATGAAGCTCAAGAACCCGAGTACACCAATACCCAAGAGCTCTCCCGAATACACATCATGAGGGGAATGAAAACACCTTCCCATGTTCACATTTTTCTTCCCTGATGATAGTGTATGAAGCTCAAGTATCCGAAGTATACCAATACCCAAGGAAGGAATAAATGATAACATTGAAGAAGCATGCCAAGTCACTGATTATCTCTGCGGATGACAATCTCTGCAGATGTCAACTCCGAATAAGTGATTATATCTCTGAATCACTGATTAAGCACTCAAGTGAAACAACTGAGCATCCCCAATGTACACACTCTATCTCCCCTGATCATTGCGATACCATCAAAATCACCGCACACTAGTGTACCTCTTTTATCTTTAGAAACTTTCACTAACATCACTTCCCCACGTAGTTGAAATACTAACACTAAACGCCTTGATGAGTAAAACCTTGAGTTTCTCTGCGGTCATGACATTTTTTTTCCCGGGATATCTTCAATCACTTAGAAGTATTAAGTTCATCAAGTTTTACTCGCCATAAGTCAAACCTTGAGTTTTCTCTCGGTACTAACATTTGTCTTCCCGGGATATCTTCAATTACTTAGAAGTATTAAGTTCATCAAGTTTACTCGCGTTTAGATACGTGTCTCCTTCCCCTTGTTTGGTTTTGACACTACATAGTCGAAATCATTATAAGCCCGTATACTAGAAATTTGTTGAGAAGAACACTTGAACACTTGTGGGAATCAACTTGTGAAGACTCTCTCTCGACTATTTTATCAACCCTTATGTAGACAATTTGAAGTGACCACTGAGGAAGAAAACCCGATATACCATACTTGAAACTGAAGTCAACTTCCCCACATTTGTATCTTAAGCTTGCACCTAATGATGGAAGAACGGTGTAGAGAATTTATGCTTCAAGCAAATCTCTAAGTACTCACTACCCAAACAAAGTATGAGACATTAACACCTCTAGCGATTATCCACACCACATATGCGTGTGAATCGAAGTAAAACGGTAACTCCTAATAGTGATAGTTAACCAGGTCTTCAACCATCCACCTCGACTGCCGGTAACTAGATAAACCAAGTCTTCAACTCAAATTCTTAAGCCCGAGCAAGTTATCAAATAAGAACATGCTTTGTGAAAGTCAACTTCAATCTCAAATAAGTGATAAATGATTAACTCCGAAGTAATCAACTTGTGTCAAATGTCTAACACGTGAATAAATGTACAACCAGATGTACATTGACTCACTTAATGAACAGGAACAAATGATTCCTCAACATCAATTCCATCTTCCTAAAGATATACATATAGAGACTGATCTGGAAGATTCACCAATAATGTCTTCAAGCGGATGAGGAAGTCATTTTCCTTAATGTTCATGTGGTTGATTTACCGAGTGCACAATAATCCGTGAAGATTTGGTAAAGGAATACCAAAGAGCGGATCATTTTTCATGAACAATAATCCGTGAAGATTTGGCACAGGAATACCAAAGAGCGGATTATTATTCAATAGTGCAACTGCAATATAACAATAGTCAATAACAACACCTCCCATAAACCGACAATCTTCTTCAAGATTGTTCAATTGGGGAATAGATTGTTAACATCTTCAACTCACACCAAAAAGCATCCCACCAAAAAGCATCCCAATTAACTTACATCTTGCAAATCCCCTTAACTAAAATCCCTCCCAATCAAACAAGAACAGAAAGATATTCATCAAGGAAATCAAAGAATCGTGCCGCAACTAACACACAAGATGGTAACACCAAACTACCAATCCCATCAAACAAGAACAGAGAGATTGTTCGGAATCATCATGTTGATGTATACGTGAAGCATTAACCCGAAGCACTTTGTCGATAAACTCATCAATCCGAGTGAAGATGTCAACCAACGGCTCTAAGAGAAAACTCCATGTGAAGATGACCCGATAAGAAGAAGCTCGGTTCTTACATGAGTTTAGAGCCGTATGACCATTTATATTCTCAAATATCAATCAAAAATGCAAAAAAATTCACACTTCTTCTCCCCCTCAAGAATTGCATACGGAGTTGCCATTCTTGATTAAGTAAGTGAAAATCATCCAAATGTTCTACTCACACTTCTCTCCCGCAAAATCAAGCACATGATGTCGCCATCTTCATTATAATCGAGCAAGTGGAATGAGAAAACAATCATGGTAGCCCGTTCACTTTATGATCAAGCACATGGAAAAAGCATGAAGCATGTTGATGAGAATGGTCATTAATTAGAAGATTTCTCTTCTTCAGAAAGATAAAGCGCACTGCACGCATACACCTTTCTTTTCTTTAGAGTACGAGGCAAGAACTTCGCTTGGTTCATACGTCATAAGAAGATTCTCTTCTTTGAAGATAAAGCGCACTGAAACGCATACACTTTTCTTTCTTTAGAGTACGAGGCATGAACTGTTGTGTTCATACGTCATAAGAAGATTTCTCTTCTTTGGAAGATAAAGCGCACTGAAACGTACACTTTTCTTTTCTTTAGAGAACGAGGCATGAACTGATGTGTTCATACGTCATAATCTCTCTCTTTTCATAATCTCTTGGCAAAACATGTAATCCACCCCATTATCATTCAGTAGGCTCTTTGTAGTGACAGCTGATGGAGAGAACCCAATATGATGAATTTGACCTTGAAGTAAACTAACCCGAACTCGTGACTTAAACTTGCACATATGTAACAAAGAGCGGTGCCGAGACTTTATCCTCCATTAAATCTCTAAGTACTCTATACTCTTCATCCAACCAACCATCAAGTAATAGACGTACATCACCTCTTGAAAATCCACAATTGAATGTGACACTGAGCACTACAACGTAACTCCTTAAAGTGATAGTTATTTTGTGGTGGTAAGAGCCCAATTCCCCCAAGTGGTAAAAGAAAAGGTAAAAGACACCCAACAATAACTAGATTTCCAAGTCTTCATTTTTTTTGAAGAAGCTCGAACAAGGATCATGAAGAATCTTCATCCAACCATCCCCGATACCTTCAGATACTAAGTACACTCGCCCGTGATAATTCGCTTCAACCTCAAATAAATAATAGTGAATTAACCCCGTTGTCACATCTTCTGATTAAAAGATCAAATCTAGCCTTCTTTGACGTTTTAAGTGAACTATGATAATGGTATCATCCCGACCATGGTATAAGCACATAACCCCGTAAAACCATGTAATAACCAAACTACCATGACAAATATCCAAACACACATCCAATTCATGAAATACACCCTTTTATCCCTTCTTCGAAGCAGAAACCGTAGCACCAGCATCAAGTAAGATCCAGAATTACACTTTCTCTTCTCCAAGATGGTTCCATAAATATGGGATTTTACAATTCTATGGTTTAAACCGAGAAATAGTTTCTTTCGCGGGATTTTACAAAACCAAGAATAAACCGTAAGATAGATCCGGGAATGCACTATACAATTACCAGGATGTTTCCATTGTCACGGGATTTTACAAGTCTATGATTTAAACCGAGAAATAGGTTCTTTCGCGGGATTTTACAACATCAAGACAAAACCGTAAACAATGTCAGCTTGAATGTGTAATGACAACTTTGGTTTCGGTGAATATCTGTTTTAGGGGAACATGCAGCGGTTCATCAACGGTTCAAAATCCAACATCATCAACCATCCAATCAACACCTTGGTACACACATCATTCACGCATTCAGTCGGCTATTGTAGTGACCACATTGAGAAGTAAACCGGATATGCCAAACTTGATCATGAAGTAGAATTCCCCAGATTTGTTACTTAAGCTTGTACTAATCCGTGTGAAAAAGAAACGGTGTACCCAATGTACAAGACCTCTTGACATTCTCAACTGAGTGAGACACCGAAGTGATAGTTACGTTGTGGGTTAAGCGAGAAAGAATCACAACCGTAATTAAATAGCCAAGTCTTTATCACACTCTATTAATGCCCAAACAAGTCATCTTCGTGGAAGGGTAGAAAGAAAGAAGATGAAATAAATAAACGCGCCTGAAAAACCTCACTTCAAATTCAAATACGAAATACCGAGCAACCAATCCCGTAGTCACATTAATTAATCATCAATCCAAGCCTTGACATACAATACTTTGTGAAAATGTATAAACCAAAGTATCAAACCGCATAGCCCAAAAAATTTCAACATCAACCCAAATCTCATCAACACACATCAAAACACATAGACAACTCTTCAAAAAATCCATCTCATCCAAATCACATAAGATCACAAATTATCAAGTCAAGCCCATGTTAATTCAAACCCGATCCAATTTCATTAGATTAAAGATTCGTGTTAAAATATGCCCACGCAAACTTAGCTCAATACGTTCATGAAATGAATGACGCAAATGGGTCCATTAACAACTAAATTTCGGTTCATAGTTACGACCCATAATGACTTGATATTCTTGACAATATAATCATAATAAGTGATCCACGAGGCACTTGGATCCAATTTTATTCTCACCAATATAGCTCAAGTAAATATGTGATTCACGACAGGAGAACTTGATATTCACCACAATGCACTCGGATCCTATATTATTCTTACCAATATAGCTCAAGTAAATATGATGCATTTAGATGAGGCCCATGTCCAAAACTCTCCAAGTCCAAAATAAAAGTATTACATGGTCGGCCCATCAAGACATATAACAGACCCCATCTAAATCCACACTTACCCTAAACTTAACGGGTATAAAACTCCCACTTAATCACCTTCATGCCCTAAAAATTCTCATACATCCAAACCCTAATCTCTTATCAAATCCTCCGCCCCCCACTTCTCAGCTATCAAACACTAATACAACCCAAGAAAAATCCGCCCCCATATTCACTTTCTCACTTCTGCTTATAGTGTACGCCTATCACACCTCTCAATCCTACTCCATCTATCACACACTGCTTCTCAAAACCCAATACAATATCCCTTGAATCTAAACTCCAAAACCAACTAATCTTACAAACATACAGTCGAATATAACCACAAGGACCATCTTGCTCGCCACAGGGATGGCTCGAGCCTTGCATACACGCCACAGGGATGGTATTGGTCCTTCATCAACGCCATAGAGGTGGTTTCCGTTTAGAGATGGTAACAAGATTAAAAACAGCTTCAAGGTCCTTTTGAAAGGATCTCGGGTAAGATTTAAGTTATGTTTAGAGATCTTGTGTCATAACGAATCAAAAGAAATGATTATAACGATATTGTTATCAATCTTTCTTTACATATTCGGATAGAAACGAAGCTAAGCTTTGAAAAACTATGATCGATGAAGATAATAATTTTGTGTAAAAGTCCTTGAATACATTTGTTTCTATACAAGGCACGGATTAAATATCTGAGATCTCGTTGTATTTTAGATAGGTTCGAGTCTTGGATGGGATTGTGACAATAGGTTAGAACATTTGTTGGTTGATGGACATATGGGATTAGGATAGCAAATGGTTATCAACTGCTTTTGGGTCGGTTTGTCTTCCATTTCTTAACTTTTGACTGATGATGTTTGGAATACTGAGGTCGATTGGATTTTTGTATTTGGTTGTTGTTTTGGTGTTTGCTATTTGATGTTGGTCATTTGGTCGTGGTCTGCATTCTTCTTCTACCTTTCTGTTGTTAGTCGCTATCCATCTATTGGAGTCAAGTCGCTAGATAATGAGCCAAGTCGCTAGCATAGCCAAGTCGCTAGCATAGCCAAGTCGCTAGCATAGCCAACTCGCTAGCATAGCCAACTCGCTAGCATAGCCAAGTCGCTAGCAGCAGTTGACTCAATAGTCAACTCGCTTTGAAAACATTGTATGTGGACATCTTTTAAGGACAACTCGCTAGCATGAATATATGAGTTTTCCGATGAGTTTTTCCGACTACTTTTCCGGCCAGCTTCAAATAAACCCAGAAAAGTTGCATAAAAGATGATACTTTTGACGTTTTGACCATGAAAAGTTACCAGAAAAACCATTAGACCACAAATATATGACCATATTGACTATTTTGACTGTTATGCACAAATACATGACCAACTTCAAGGCTTGTGCAAGAAATATTGGACGAACAACGTGATAAGGACATAATTTTTTTACCAATAAAGGATAACTGAAACCATGTAAAACACTGTTTATCATAATATTTGGAAAAAAACTTTATCCGACCAAGACAAATAGTACAAACAAACAGCCACAAACACGATTTAAACCGCAAGAAATCATCAACACACCATAACCTTGGCTCTGGTACCAATTGTTAGGATCCAAATATTATTGTGTTGATGATTCGGGTGGTCTTGGATGATCAAAATACATGTTTGCCATAGTTAGAGAGTTAGTAGAGAGAGAGGGTGTTCTTGCTAGAGGTTTACACAAAAGTATGGAATATTAGATTGAATGAGAAGCACCACCCCTTCCATGGATGGAAGGGGTATTTATACTTACACAATACACGACCTCCTATCGGCCTGTGGATCAGGTATACAGTGGGTAAAGACCCGTCCTTCCTCCACGGTGTTGCACTATACTATTCTATGCTACACACTAACTAATAAACTACTAAATAACGTAAATAACGATATGTCTACGAGCTAACTTATGCTAGATAATATTAGGGGTGACCGACTCTTCACTATGGAATTTTCTAATTCCTAACAAAATTATTTCCAAAAAGTATTAAACAACAAGTCGTTTTTTTCCTCGGTTCGTCTCCTTCCTCCCAAACCTGCAAAAACAAAAGAGAACAAAAAAACACATCACACGAACGCATCATAAACACAAACGAATCACAAACACAACACACAAACATAAACAAAAAAGAAACAACCCCCAAAACTTTGGCGTGTGGTGGTGGCTTCAGCCATATCCCACCGTGCCACGTACAGGATGGGCATTCTATTCCCGCCACAAATACGTCATAATATTTTGCCAACTCCCTCTCGACCTCTTCACCTAAATAATGTTCTTATTACCCCTCATATTGTCAAGAATTTAATATATGTTCGTCAATTTGTTCGTGAAAATAAATGTACTGTTGAATTTGATCCCTTTAGATTTTCTGTTAAAGATTTCATGACACGTCGGGTGCTTCTGCGATGTGATAGCACGAGAGACCTTTATCCCGTCACACCTTTGTCTCCCATTCCTCAAGCTCTTTTAGTCAGTCAACATACATGGGATCAGCGTCTTGGACATCCAGGAAGCGAAGTGTTACGTCGTCTAGTTTCAAATAATTTCATTTCATGTAACAAAGAGAAGCCTCTCGTGCTTTGTCATGCCTGCCAGCTTAACAAACATGTTAGACTTTCATTTGCTAGTTTCAAATATTATGAATTATTCTTGGATCATTATTCACATTTTGTTTGGGTCTATCATTTAATTAACAAATTTGATGTTTTGTCTAAATTTGTAATATTTCGTAATAATGTTCACACTCAATTTAAGTGTGAAATCTGGTCCTTTCAGTGTGATCATGGTGGTGAATTTGACAACCGTAGCCTACATAAACCTTTTTTGCTGACAATGGCATTCAGTTTCGCTTTTCATGCCCCATAACGTCACAACAAAATGGAAAGTCTGAACGGATGATTCGCACCATCAATAATATCATTCGGACTTTGCTTTTTCAAGCCAACCTTCCACCAACAATTTGGGTTGAAGCTCTCAATATGGCTGTTTACTTACTCAATATCTTGCCCTCAATTGTAATTGCCAAAGAAATCCCTTATGCCCGACTGTTTGGCCAAAACCCGGATTATAGCCTTATACTCACATTTGGCTGCTTATGTTTCCCCCACTTATATCCTAATCACAAACTTGAACCACGCACCACACCCTCCATCTATTTGGGTCAAGCTTCAAATCATCGTGGGTATCGTTGCCTCGAATTAAACATCAACAAAATCATCATTTCTTGTCATGTAACCTTTGATGAAACTGTTTTTCCATATGGCACTTCTAAACTAACATCGGCACCCAAATACAATTTCTTGGATGACTCACCCGAAATAAATCCTCCATTCATCCCATCTGCCCCCGTTGTGCAACCCACAAACGAGCCAACAACACCAATTCCCACCAGTACCAATATAGCCCAACATGACGCAACCCATGACTCATTACCATCCCCACCTGCCGTCTAACAACATACACCAAATCCATCACCACCCACCGCCCAACAACATACACCGAATCCATCACCACCCGCAAACCAACACATTATCCCAGATCCTCCTCACAACCCAAACCCTGTCTCAATTCATCCCATGGTCACCTGATATCGTGTCGGGACTAATCGTCCTACGGAGCATCTCAACAAAGTGTGTCTTCGGTTTCACAATTACCAAAACCTTATCGTGATGCTTTTAATGATCCAAATTGGCAAAATATTATGCGTGATGAATACACTGCACTTATTAAGCACGGAACTTGGGCCCTTGTGCCCTGACCCATGGACACCAACATTATTCGCTGTATGTGGCTTTTTCGCCATAATTTTTTGGTTGATTGCACTCTTAGTCGCTACAAGGTTTGTCTTGTGGCAAATGGTAGTAGTCAGTTAGAGGGGGTTGATGTGGATGAGAACTTTAGTCCGGTGGTTAAACCAGGTACTATTCAGACTGTTCTGATTTTAGCTACTTCTCGACATTGGCCGGTTCATCAGCTTGATGTCAAGAATGCCTTCCTACATAGTGATTTATCTGAGACAGTGTATATGCATCAACGTGCATCCTGATTATGTATGTTTATTGCAGTGGTCTCTACTTAAGCAAGCCCCTAGAGCTTGGTTTCAGCGATTTTCATCTTATATCACTCGGGTTGGGCTCATAGTCGATGTGACTCATCATTATTTATATACAGACAGGGGACGAATACTGCTTACCTGTTATTATATGTTGAGGATATTGTTCTCACGACTTCTTTTGAGGTTTTATTACAGCGGATCATTGGACCTTACATCAGGAGTTTGCTATGACATATATGGGCCTAATTAATTATTTTCTGGGTATCTCTGTTACACGTGATTCCTCAGGGGTTTTTTTATCTCAGAAGAAATATGCTATTGAGTTTTTGGAGAGAGCACATATGGTAAATTGTAATCCGAGCCGGACTCCTGTTGACACTGAGTCTAAACTGGGGGATGATGGTGATCCGGTATCTGGTCCTACTTTATACCGGAGTCTTGCAGGTTCTCTTCAGTATCTCACCTTTACTCGCCCAGATATATCTTATGCAGTTTAGCAAGTTTGCCTTCATATGCATGATCCTAGAGAGCTTCATTTTTCGGCCATTAAGCGGATTTTGCGGTATGTTCAAGGTACATTAGACCATGGGTTATAGTTATTTGCATCTTCCACTACATCCTTGGTTTCTTATTCGGATGTGGATTTGGCTGGTTGTCCTACCACTAGGAGATCGACTTCTGGGTATTGTGTTTTTCTTGGCAACAACTTACTCTCGTGGTCCTCTAAGCGTCAACCGACGGTTTCTCATTATAGTGCAGAGGCAGAGTATCGTGGTGTTGCCAATGCTGTTGATGAAACTTGTTGGTTACGGAATTTACTTCGTGAGGTGCACACCCCTTTATCTTCCGCTACGCCTGTCTACTGTGATAATGCTAGTGCTATTTATTTATCTTGTAACCCGGTTCAGCATCAGCGCACGAAGCACATTGAGATTGATATTCACTTTGTTCGAGACTTGGTTGCTACTGGTCAGGTTCGAGTTCTTCATGTTCCTTTACGTTATCAGTATGTGGACATCTTCACGAAAGGATTACCATCTGATCTGTTTGAAGAATTTCGCTCTAGTCTAAGCGTCCAGTGTCCTGCCGCTTCGACTGCGGGGGAGTGTTAGACGTGTATTTTGATAAGACCAAATCTTCCTCATTAATTTGCATGAGTTGTATTTTGTGATATGTACTAATCAATTGTAATATTTGTAATCCCGTAATTTATGAAATTATCCATAAATAATGTCTTGTATACCCTTTATATGGGACGTATGATTTTGTGATAGGTAATACAAACAAATATTCACCATCTGTGTATATTACCCTTCATTGCATTTAATTTCAATTCAATCCAAAGTGTTGTTCCGCAAACACTTAGGTATAATTATTTGTTAATTGCAAATAGAATTAAACGTTGAAAAAACTGTTTCTTTTACTTTACGTTTATATTTGAACAAGGAATTTCTAATAACATTGCTAAGTCATGGAGCTTGGATAGATTAACTTTATAGTTAATTCTAACCAAATTAACGGGAACAACAGTTTGAGCTCGAGGTCAGCTCTTTTTGAGCCTTCTTCGCAAAGTTCAAGCTCAACTCGCTTATGAGTTTTATATATATATATATTTTTATTTCTAAAAACTAAGTTGAGTAAAAACTATTAAAGAATAAAGTTTATCTTATATGTTTGTTGAAGAGAATACCTTTATTAATTCAAAAACTATAAGATTTATAACTATATTACATTTACATCTATTATATATATAGACGAATACCCGCGTAAAGCGATGATATATATAGCGACAAATAACTATGCTTACGAATTTGTGGTTCTGGTATAACCTTAGAAGCAACCATTTTTATTTGTTTATTTTTTAAAATTGATGGAATCAGTTGCAACCGTGTGGCCCTAAACGAATAACCGCGCAAACCGCAATTTTTTTTTCTTTTATTTTGTTACTCCGTATTTTGTAAATTCATAAACAACACAATTGGTTGCCATTTATAAAGAGATTCTTTTTTGTTAGTTTGTTTATATTTTTAAGTTGATAGTAATGCAATCATGTTTTTTATTGAAGACCAAATAGTAAAACTTGCCACGTAGTGTCATGTAAACTTGTTTTATAAGTGGTATATTAGGTATTACTCGTAAGAAATTTTAAGTTTAAGGATTAAGGATACATGCATCATAAGTCGTAAATATAAAGATAAAGATATGTACTAGGTCGTGTATTTTCACAAGCTTAATTGAGCTCGATAATAAAGCTTGGGCTCGATCTCCTTTACTAAACGAGCTTTAGTTAAGCTCGAGCTCGTTAAGGGTCGGCTCGTTTTGAGTTTTTATCGAGCTGATCTCAAGTAGCTCGGCTCGTTTACACCCGTTTATCAACATCTTTATTATTTAACCACTCAGGGGTGATCTAGTGGCAAAAAGGCTTGTGACTATTACTCTAAGATGTGTGAGGTTTCAAGTTCAATTCCTGCTATGTGCAAACAACTTTGAAGTGGTCACACCAACCTCCTGAAAAAGGAGGGCTTTACCTGGTTTAAGTCTGTGTAACGGTGAGTTCAAACTCTGTGGATTAGTCGGTCAAAAGGTCGGAAACCATGTTAAAAAAAATATATATATAAAAAAAAATGAAAAATCCTTTACCATTTATTGTTAACACAAATTTTAGCAAAATCTTTTTAGATTTTTCGGTACAAGATATACTATTATTTTTGTCTCCTTATTGTTACGTATGTAACGTACATGTGTAGAAAAGGTGACATGATTTATGCAAGATACGTAAAGTTACATAAATTACGCAAGACATGTAAATATTACGGACTACTTTATTAGTAAGTTGTTTTATTTTATATGGGAGGGAAATGATGGCTTCTGAACATAGCAAGAAAGAATCCGTGCATTCCACTAATCACATTGTAATTTAGCTTTTTGCCAACCCATAACAATTTAAAAAGGCAAAAGTCACGTATTATTTTATGACTCGCTAATGATTCACACACTTCTCTATGTTATTTGAGAATTGATATATATATATATAGGGGAAGGTTAATGTGAGATCAACCTTAAAGTTGTAAAAATAAGATCAAATCTAAAAAACCACTAAAACATTTATAAATAACAATTTTAGCAATCATACACAAAAAAATAATATTTTAATACAAATTAACATTTTAGCAACTAATAACCAAATGATATATGAGTTTGGATTAGTGATACACCTGATACACATTATACTAATAAATATTCCAAAACCGATAACATACAAAAAAACTGATTTAAATTAAACTTCTAATGAAAGTGTATCACCTAGGTTCAGTAAATTTTAAAAGAAAATCATCGAAACTTAACAATTTTAGTTGTAGTAAATAAAAAAAAAAAAAATTTTTTTATTGTAAGGAGAGTATATCTTGTCAAATTTAGCTCGATCTCATTTTAACAACTTTAAGATGATCTTATTTGATATAGATTCACATATATATATATATATATATATTATATATAATATTATATATATAATATATTATATATATATAGATATATATATATATATATATATATATATATATATATATATATATAGAGTCCGGATCGATTGAGAAGAGTTTTAGATTGAGAAGAATGAGAAGCAATCTTGATCGTTCATCTCATTAAACTAATACAAGAGCATAATAGGTATTCATAATTCTATACTTTTTTCATTAAAACTAATTTAATGCATGCATTAATCTTCACCTCCTCCATATATTAATTGCAAAATGACTAACTATTTCATTCTTTCATTCGATCAATTCTTCGTGTTCTATGTGTTCATCACTTTCACATCATATCAAGGAATACTTTAATTTTTACACTTGACATTACCTTTAACTTTTATTTATTTATTGATGTCATGATGTATATAATAAGTAATTTTTTATATCATTATAAAGGCATATGATTACTGATTCACCGTAATCTTTACTACATAAAATAGAAAAATGGTCAAAGGTGAAAGTGAAAATTGAAAGGTTGAAAGTGAAAGTCAAATGTGAGAGAAATGTATAATGTAATTAATACTCTTATTTAAAAAACACACATGACTTAAAAGTACATTGATTATTAATCTTGTACAACCAACTAAAAGCATATTCACCAAATTAAATACAAACAATTAAAACACACCATACTAAAAAGTACAATAAAATTTTCAAATATATACATTTAAACAAGCTTCAACAAAATAAAGAATATAAAATAATTACACACACAATTATGTTATTTTAAAACACCAAAATGAAAAGTACGTGTTATTATACACATTATACAAATTATCTTTAGCATAAAATAGAAAAAATGGTCAAAGGTGAAAGTGAAATTGAAATTTGAAAGTTGAAAGTAAAAGGGAGAGAAATGTATAATGTAATAATACTCTTATTAAAAAAACCCCATGACTTAAAAGTACATTGATTTATTAATATTGTACAACAAACTAAAAACATATTCACCAAATTAAATACAAACAATTAAAAAACACCTATACTAAAAAATACAATAAAATGTTGGAACATATACATTAAACCCAAGCTTCAACAAAATCCAGAATATAAAATAATTACACCACACTTAATAATGTTATTTTTAAAACCACTAAAAGAAAAATAGGTGTTATTAATCACATTATACAAATTAATAGAGCACACTAAAGTTCCATACAAGCTAACAACGTGAGGGTTACATATAGTTTTGAAAACTGGAACGCGAACGGACAAATGTTCAACGAGCAACCGGTTTTGCCAATGGTTAGGAATCACCTACCGAAATAAAAATTCATCCGGATTAAATGAACCCTAGCTGACCGTTTAAAACCGGATCAAACTGGGTAAAATCAGGGCTTCATCGAGATTAGGTTTCTCCAGTTAATGTCACGGTACTGCGCGTTACGAACTATACATAAATGAAACAAACAAAACTAGTGATGAATGAAAACATATATTTAAAAGGAAACTCAATATACACATCCGAAAAACGACGGGTGATACGGGACTTCCAGTCGGGTTGACCCGGTTTAATTTCACCGTGTTCAACCCCACCGTCGGGTTGCACACAGGTTTAAATTGATCGTTGGTTC
>OU343223.1:264086726-264189486 GCA_910596185.1 Chrysanthemum makinoi
CTAAAGTTTTTCCATATGGCACGTCGATTATCTCAAACCGACGGACCAAACTTCAAGGTGAATGGACATAGATTGAAACATTATTTTGGAGGGGACATACCATCCTTGGTTGTCCCGGATCTACAAACTTTCCCCATGAACCAATGAATGCGGGATCGAAGTCAAGCTACGACTGTTATCAAAAACAAGAGCACACTATATGGGTTTTCACGTGATTTTCGACTTCTTCTACCTTCTACCACTTAGTGTGGGGAGTCCCCCACCGTTGTATATAAGTTTTCTAAAAAAAAAAAAAAAAAAATCCAAATAATGGCCGAGTATTTCCCTTTTACGCTTCAAGTTTCCGCATAACCGCCGTACTTTGAATATTGAGGGCAATATTCATTTCTAGTGTGGGGAATTCTTAACAATTTTATCATATGTTTTACCATCTTATTCCCCCATTTTTGGCCAAAATTTTTTTTTGGAGTAAGTGTTTTGCACTTACTCAGCCTACTTGTTATCAATCGCCATGTCTAATAAACAAAAGGATTGGCTAATCCAGGAAGCAAACGGCTCTTGGTAAAGATATCTCAACCGCTAACGGCTTGCAATTTGCCCAAAATTGTATGGTGTCAAAGCTCACCATATCTTTAGAAAGTGAAGAGTTGGCTAGCCCGCAAGTTTATGGCTTGTGGTAAAGGCAGTTTGAAAACCATAATTGGTAATCGACTCACCAAAGATATTTTATCTAAGAGTTGGCTAGTCCGTAGCAAACGGCTTCCGTAAAGACAAATCAAAACCGCTGAAAGCCGGTGATTTGCTCAAAATCATATGGTTATCGCTGTACCATAGTTCTTACTTGAATCAAACATTTGGCTACTCCAAAAGTAATGGCTTTTGGTAAAGAGATTCAAATCCATTAAGTTTTCTCAAAAGATTGCTAGGGACTAGCAATGGTTTAGTGTGGGGGATTGATGAGTGTGTAAAACTCATCATTTTAGGTCAATCTAACCGCAAAACATCTAAAAAACACTCCGATATGCATCAAAATAATGAAAATATCTCAAAATTGTGTTTTACATGTCTTTGAGCATGCAAATTATTGAAAACAAATGAAAATCGAACAAAGTTTGCATAATCGGCGCTTCACCTCCACTTTCAAAATTGATGTAAATAGTCCTCGAGCACTTATTTTAAAAACAAAAGTCACCAAAGGTCCTTTTGAAATCATAAGTTGTCATAATTAGTCATTTGGTGAAAAATTTCAAAAGTTTTGAGAATTGTCATGTTTAGTCCTTTGTTTAAAATGGCAAATTCATCCCTCAAGTTGTGATTGGCGTTTTGGTCCTTGCATTATTTGAGATTTACAAGTCCAACCCTTGGATCACTTTTCAGAAATTTCACTTTTGGCCCCTGGAGTTTCGAATTGTACAACTTAGGTCCCTAAACTACTAATGGACTCAAGTTTAGTCCTATAACTTCTAAGCCCAATGTTTAATCCCAAGCCCATCTCCATAACCCTTCAAACCCCTAACCCTTACCCAATCCAACCCGAAGTTAATATACCCCTTTTCTTCTTCCCCTGTCTTCCCGCCCCAAACCAACACAACCCTAAACACCCTTTTCTTCTCCCCAAACACTCCACCCCATCTCTCCCTCTTTTACCCAAATTTCACCATACCCCAAAACCACCTTCATCTCTATTAACCAGTCTACCCCAAATCCCTATCCCACTCCCACAAGCTTCCCCTTCCATGGTTGCAAGCGGGCAATCCAAGCTACAAAAGATCCATGGATCTACTGCATTCATGCTCACATATACATAACTAATCAAAGGCTTGGATTGGTTCAAGAAAGCACAAACTTGGTTTTGGCTTGACTGCCAACACGTAAGAAACACAAGAAGCCAAGACTTGAAGACTTAGTAGTTTTTAGTATAAACGAGCGGGTCAACCCGCGCGTTGCTGCGGGAGTTTTGTGAGAAATATTTATTGAAAAATGAAGAATGTACTTGACGTTATGACCATGGGTCAAATTACAAATATACTTGGTCCTTTTCATGTTACAAATACTGAAGCCCATGATCCGGTAAAAATATTTTATACAAATTTTTCTTCATAAAGTCGCGAATCATCCTGTTCTGCAAAACCTCAAGTTTGGCAAGTACTCGTTGATCTTTGTCTACATTTTCAAATCGTCACCTGATATGTTCCCGAAAGCAGGTGAAGAAGTGTTATGCAAGTGATGACCTATGGACATGTTCCACATCAAGGTGCAGATTGTGCTCGTGCACTGAGCAACTCCTGTTACAAAGTAATTAAGCTTTAGTTGAGAAATGTAAATATAAAAGACAACATTCAAGCATTGAAGTAACCAATAGAAAATGCTCTATTTAAGTTCTTAACCATCACAAATTAAAGCACAGTGGATAATTGAATGCACAAATAAGCTAGGATAAATAGTGGGAAGTTAAGATATAAAATCAATTAGCAAGTGAATGTCAAATATAAGCAAGGCGAAAAGGAATGTGAAAATTAAAAGATCTAGTTTTGAAAATCGATATGTACGCTTTTTTCATTTTCCGAAAGTGATCATACACGAAAATGCGCCCTAAAAATCGACACTCAGAAGATGAAAAAGCTTACATGATTATCCATAATTAATAAGAAATAGAAGGCATAAGTAAATTTAGTTAATAAAAGGAAATATCCATATATGATTATCCATAAATAATTTCAAATAACAATACATTCATACATTTTATAGGCTTACGACGATAGGTTATACACGGATTACCATAAACGGACGTACTGGTAGCCATAAGACAACCCAACTTACCATGATGGTGTTTGGTTTGACATATTTTGAAAGTTTCATTCGACTCTCATCAAGTTATAACAGACTCTACGTAGAATGATTTCAGTAAGTACTTCCTAAGCATCGATAACCCACTTACCATATAAACCAACCTATTTTGACCCGCAATGGCCCATTAATAATGGTTTCATAAAAGTACTCGATCTCATTAATTAACATCTATAACTTTCAAAAGAGTTTTATGGTTACAGTTTCTTTATCGGATCTGAACCTGCAGTTCAACTTTGAAGAATTTGTGCAGAGTGCCAAATGAGGGGAATACCTTAAGAACACCGAAATTAGTCTCTGTTAGGTTAAGAACCTTCGTCTTATTATAATATCCCCTCTGTATGATCCTGACAAACAATGTGTGTGTGAAAAGCGAAGAATTGGTGGGGTAAGAAACTAAGACACAAATATAATGCTTGTGGGAGTGACAACATGATATAATAAAGAGTTTAACTATTAGGAATCATTCTCAGTACTGACCAAAACACACAAACTCGATGTGTCCGCTCCAAGTTGCAATAATCTTATTAATAAACTATCAAGTATCAAACACCCTTAATCCAAGACTCTTAAAGTAAAACAAATAGGGCACATTTATAATTGCATTTATGTTCTCTTACCCATGTCTTAGCAAAGAATCACCTCAATATATGGGTGCCGACTTAATCATGTTCAATAAATCGACAACCGACCACGTGTTCCCCTAGGTGATCTTAGTAGCCTAGAATGGTTTTATGGTGTCTTGCTCTTTGTTATAACCCATTGGACATCTAAATGCATACAACCTCCTAATCGATAGTTTGGCACTAAACATGACAAATTAATATTTCAGTGACAACTCACAAATAAGCAAAGCAACTGATTATCCAATGTCTTAAAACACAATAAGTTGAATAAGTAGCTTTAATATCCAACTTCAATTCACATATATCGAAAACATCTTATGTCAAATGTATTGCTACCTATAGTTAAGGATGTTTATCTGTTAATAATAGCCAGGCCACCCCAGCTATTAATACCATCATATTTTAACACTTTGAATACTAAAATACTGTCTAAAATATTGACCAACTAATGCATCTCTTCCTTTGTTTTTGTTTCATAGTTTCTATTGAAAATGAACAGGTACCTGATTGAGAGCACCATTCTGTTGAAGTATCAAGAGTCATTTGCTACCTTCCTCCTTAACTTCAGCTGCAGTAGTTGTCGCATAAATTCAAATTCCGTAACTTCCTTTCCCGTAGGTCTCGACCTGCATAGCATTTCTTTGTTTTGTTTCATAGTTTCTATTGAAAATGAACAGGTACCTGATTGAGAGCACCATTCTGTTGAAGTATCAAGAGTCGATCGCTGCTTTCCTTTCAGTAACTCATAAGGTGAAGTTGTCGACGAAATTCAGTCCCGTAACTTCATTTCCCGAGGTCTCACCTCGCATAGCATAAAAAAAGATTACATTAGGGACTCGCCGCTCTCATAGTGCATACCAATCATGCTTACGCACGAAATATGTAAAAAGAAAATGAAGTTGGTAATGTGCCATTTTGAATCTCAAAAAGTACTTGTTTTTAAGAATAACAAAATAATGAATCCCAAAAACCACCTTAACATAGATAAAGATGAATATATTAAAGGGGTGTTTGTATGTTTATGAGCTTTTTAAACATCACATTATTTTGTTGAAATAAGATGTAATTATAGAGCAGTAAGTACACATGATAAGATATGCTAAATTATGGGATTCGTAATTACATAGGTATTGATATTATGTAGAAACCACCGCATTAGACATACTTTAGTATTATCAATATAGAAAATATAAAATCAGAGTGATAAAAACCCGGCATCTCTGATCCTAATTTGATACAAAAGCTAATTCAGGAAATATTATACGACATAAATAGAATGTGATACAAAGAATGTTGGAAAAAAAGGCTACTCACCTTGCATCATTGTCGATGTTGCACCATTGGTCACCGCGTACCATTGTCTGCCGCTGCACCATTGTATGTCGATGTAACCAAAAGTATTAGTAAGCTTCTTTAACATGATGTATGTCATATCGGTAATGACAATACTATTTTTTCATAAGCTAGGACAAATAGTGGGAACTAATTAAGTTTAGGTAATATATATGTTTTCCACTATTTATATGATAGTGGAAAAATTAGAAAAAGGAAGGCATTGTAAACTACAGAGCTTTTGTAAAAAAAATCATATAAACAGTGGAAAACATATATATTACCTAAATGTAAATGGGTTTAGCAATATTACAAACATCTAACGATAAAATAATAGATACATTCAAGAGGTACCTAGTGGTCTTGTCTATTTGAGAACCAACCTCCTTCTGGCGCAAATTATTGCCGCTACTGAGCCGAATAGACCTTGTAAACAATGAGACTTCATCAAGTCCACATCAAAGACCCCACGGTCAATTGCTAAAGCACAATTTTAAGATTTAGTCACATTATCGATTTCATTATTTTTAATCGATTATTTATGTGGATGTTATATGGTTCCTCGATGTAATGCAATACATTGCAATACCAATACAACTCTTTTCTATTTTCATTTTTTTCACGATATTGTTGAAATGTATACATGATAAAATTGATAATTTTTGCGACTACTGGAAAAATTGCAACTCTGTCAATCCTGACCCATTTTTTTTTTCCATACTTGTGGTTTTTTGCGGTTTAACATGTATTCATTTAATTGTAAAAATTATCACTTTGTTGTTTAACCAACATACAAAAAATCGATATACTTCTACACATTTGGTAACATAAAAAGATTATAATCCATTTGACCAAACTAAAAACCCATGACAAAATAATAATTATTTCATCAAAATATTCAAAACAATATCTTTTAAGAAGAACATACCGTGGACTATGTTTGAAACCGACTATTCAAGCGCAAAAAAGGGAAAGGAAATATAATAAAAATACAAATTAAATAAAATTAAACCATAACAAGACCTAATTCAACCTGAAAAAAATTTCTTCCCGATCTTCTTTGATCCGATCATCATGTGCTTCTCTCTTTGTCGATGTGGGTAGTTTTGTGGATATAATTTTATCGATTTGTGGTTTGTGGTTGTGTGCAACCGGAGACTTTTGTAATATATACAAAAAAGTGTAAAATGCATCTATTAATAATCGTGGATCGTGTGCCCGTGATCGATCTTTTTTCGTATAATCACCGCGTGTTTTGGGTGCGTGTTTTCTTCTTCTGATCTTCAATCGATCATTTGTGGGTGTGTGAAGTGTTTTGTCTGTGGTTTGAGGGGTTGTGGAGTTTATGAGAGGTTTCTGGAAAATGGAGGTCTTATAGATGCCCATGTTTATTATAGGGAAAATAACCTCATACATAATCGCTCATTCGTTGGATTAATTAAATTTGCCGCCAATCATACAATGGCAGGTGTAGAAAATTACACTAATGACATTTAACTAACCAATAGAATGTGAGATTAAGATGCTAATGACCAAGTAAACCCCTTGCTTTGCCCCACCCACTGAACGGCTATTAGTATATATAATAATAGGAAACTCTTGTAGCCAACATAAGGCACCCCTACTTTGTCTTTTAAAAAAATTTAGTTTTCTTGTATCTCAGTTTTCTTGTAATTTCCTTTTAATTAATGAAAGTTCTTTTTTTTCAGTTTCATGTTTTGTTAAATATTTATTTTAGCTTACCGAAAAGGCAGTTAAAGATTTTTAAATCAATCATAGAAAATGGTAGCTTGAGCTTTTTGCATCGTGGGTGTTTGGTTATTGCTTGTAAACGGGTTGAAACCATTTCACCCACTTGACAATGAAGTCAAACACATTTTGAGTATCCGAGATAAGTTGTTTGAGTTTGAAAAGAGTTTTACAAAGTTTCATAGGAATTAAGTGTTAACGGTTTTAAAGAAAAAAAAAAATCGAGTTTCCTCGTTTTTGCATAATAGTTTAAGCAAGTTTAGGTCAAGTTAAAAATTATAAAATAAAAATCACAAGTTCATTAGCTTATCTTACTTGTGTCAAAAGGAAAAAAATCAAAAAATGTTTTGAGGGACCTTATGGGTCAAAATGGGTGGCTAATCCAATGCTCGTCACAGTTTGTTCTACTCTTTTTGTAAACTTATTTATAAGTCGACTCACCTTATATTAGATCGCAGAGGGGCAAAAGGCTAGCTTGGCTAGGTGGACCTTAAGTGGTCAAGCTTACATGCTACTCAGTCCTCCTTATTCCAAATAAGCTCAAAAAAAGTCCTCCTCAGTCGCTTTAGCCTGCAAGTCCAACAGTCCAAGGTCACTTTTTTTTCCTTCTTTTAATTAGCTCATGTAAGAGAGTCTTGATGCTTATTTAGGAGTTTGAAAGTTGTTTTTTTGATACAATAGAACTAGAACTTTAGGATTTAGCTTATTTGGTTTTCATTAGTGCTAATTAGAACACTTTTAGTGCTTATCTCAGATTCATCTTAATTTTAAGATCCCCTAGTTCAAACCATGGTTCCAACTGCTTTCCTTTGGTTTCACTCTTCCTTGGCTTATCCTTGCATAGTTAGCTTAAAAGTTATTAGATTTTGCTTGCTTACTGCTTTTCTTGTTTAAGTTGTGCTTAAAATTGTTTAAGAGGGTGTTTGGGTGTCCACTTATTGAGTTCTAAAGTCATTAAAGGAGTGTTTGTTTGTTATTATTTGCTTATCTTGAGATAAGTCAGTTTAACAACTTATTTCTGCATTTCACAAGGAAAGTTTTTTACAAAATTACTCATTTTGATGGCCTCTTTGATTTTCGTAAAGAAATTTAAAAAAAAAAATTTGCAAAAAGGGTACCAAGGGGATTCGAACCCTGGTCCCTAAGCTCAACACACTAACACCCCATCCTCAACCATCTCAAGCCCTTGGACTTGTCTCACAAGTTTTTCACAAACTATCCCTTTAAAGCTTGTACACGGTTTTGCTTATAAGCCCTTATTGGCTTATTTGCAGCTTATTTCATAAAGCAACCACCATCTTTCTATTTTCCTAGGATCAGCTATATCTCAAGTACTTTTTGTGAATTTTTCAGATTTTTCAACATTAGTTTAATATTTTTAATCATTTAATTAGTGTTAATTAGTTTTTAATTCATAGAAATTAATTTAAAAGTCAAAAAAAAAAAATTCCCGCTTTTTCTAAAATTAATTTTAGTCAATTAGAACGTAGGAAAATTGATTTCACACCCGTAGCCCTTAAATTGCAAAACTTTTACGTTTATGGGCCGGGTTGTTTCTGCTTTACGTTTTTACGTATTTGCACCCTAGGACTTAGTGTAGCTTCGTTTTATCATTCCTTAGGCTTAGTGATAGTTTATTTTTAGTTATTTAGGGTTCCCTTGCCTTAATTACCTTCCCTAATTAATTTGTAGAATTCGTAATCAAACTCAAACAAATCATTAAAATCCAATTCAAGTTCAAATCACTTAAACTCAACGAATCCTTCCATTTCAAACACCTCGTTGGGACACGACCTGGGGAAATCACTTCCCGGTATCACTTTTATCACACCCGTGAGATTTGGCACGTTAACCCTTTTCCTAAAAGGTTGATTTGTCGAGTTTTACGGTTAATTTGATATTGTTGATATTTGTGTTTTTCTCACACTCACTTTCGAACGAATCACCAAGCATAATTACGTATAACAAGCATACAAAACATTTTAAATACATGATATACAAGGATTTACAGGATCAAATGAAAGTATAAGGGTTTTCTTACAACACTTTGAAGAAAACTAATTAAGAAACCAAGGATAAGATCACTAAACCTAAACCTTTTCAAGCAAAACCCTAGCATCCAAATCTTTCCATCAACTCTTGCTAACTCTTTATATGCTTCCTAGAAATACTTGCAAGGATACTTGAAATCTTCTCAAGAAAATGACCATTGTGTAGCTTCTATTTGAATCAAAGGATCAACAAAACAATACAAGCTTCATGTAGAGATCTCCATGGGCTTCAACTTTAATGTTTATTGTGTTGTATGAATATCAAGTGATGATGGTGATGGGAATTATTTGATGGCTGGTTATAGAGAGGAAATGAGGAGGTGATGAGTGAGTTTATGAGCTAGTTGATAAGTTATAAGTAAAAGTTAGATATTTATCAAACTTACATGAGAAGTCTTGCAAGTGTAGGTATGAATCATCACCAAGACATTAATTGTCTCGGTGATTCACCATTTATGTCGACAGACATAAATGGGAAGTGGTAATTGTATAGATTTTGTGATATAACTAAGTTACGAAGTGTCGTTTGGTCCCGGTAATTATTAACATTAAATCGTTAAATCATGAAACTTAAAATCGGGTATCGTAAAAATATAAAACTTATAATAAATGTTAAAACTTATCAATATACTCTATAAAAGTATATTAAATGAGTGATAAGTTTAACGGAGCAAGCAAACGTTGTTAAAACCTAAAAACGTATATTTAATACGCGTAAAACGTACGAAGTTTATGTGAAAATGAAAAAAGTGAAACGTGACTTTTAAAATATGATTATTATGAACCTAAAAGACATATAATGTGTAGACTGGGCCTAGCCTAGTGTGGGTTGGTGTTAAATGTACGTTAATGTCTAAAACCGGAAATGTTAAATATCTAGTTAAACTTTAGTTAAGAAATTTTAGTAAATATCTTAGCTACTTAGGTATTAGGTCTTGGAAATATCTAAGAACTTAACTTGACAAGAAGGACTAAAAATGGGCTAGTTAAGTTTGGAGATATTTTGTGAAATTTAGAGTTAATAATCAAGTGTTGATTTTATGGTCAAATGATGAGGAAAATATGTTGACTTTTCCAAAATGTAAAAGTGTTTAAACATCTTAGAAAATGCGGTGCAGGTATAGGTTAAGTTTGTGCTTAAAGTGCGAGTTTTGGCTCGTAAAACACATAGTATATTTGGTAAAATTTGAAATTAAATTTTAAAATTCCATATAATGATTATAATTGAACTAAAAGTTAATTTAATGTGATGAAATATATTCAAAGTTGGTTTTCGTTATGCGCGGGATAATCTAATGGTTATATTTAAAGTTCAAAATTGTACGCGATTTTGGATAAAATGTTTTAAGGTGAAAATTTTGAGTTATTACACCTTAATGTGTGGGTGGTAGGTACACGTGGGCATATGGCTATTACCCGGTGTTCCATGCGATGTGTCTTCCTTCCGACCTTCGTTCGTGTCCTTCGGCCATGCCTTTCATCATGTGTCTTGCATCCAGTGCCATTCATCTAATGCCTTTCATCCGGGCCTTCCATCTGGTGCCTTTCATCGGGTAACTTTCATCCGTGCCTTCCATCCGGTGCCTTTCATCCGTGCCTCCCATCCGGTGCCTTTCATCCAGTGTCCTGACGGATTAGGTCTATCAGAGCACATGCGTCATCATGTCCCTCCAGTATAGTATTATTGACATACGGTCAATGATGTTATACTTAAATTGAGTCTGTCAATGTCATATGAAGTACTTAAGTGTCGGCCTTACCATCTGGCTCCATGTTGGCGTGTCTTTCATGTGGAGATAAATGTGGTGTGTTGTTCATCTATGGTGTAGCCAAATCTCGAGTACCCACAAAGGAGGTCTACCGAACGATCCCGAGGTCGATGCTCTATTACCAAATAGAGTCCATCGAACTAGATACATCATTAGTTGACTTCTAAGCAATTGATAACACATGTATGGATTTATTGACCCTTGTGATGAATGAGTACTAAGAGCATTAGGGGTGGAAGGGTTGTTTGCGCTCACAAGATGGACGCACGTCGCTTAGCGACCACTTCACTGTCCTAACCCATTTAGAGTCGTGACCTTGCTCGTGATTGTGAAATAACTAATGAAAATTTATTGTAGCAATGAGTTTTGTGTAGACAATTTAAAAATTTATTAAGTTACAATCTTAATCAAAACTATACTAAGGGCATGGTACCAAAAGTATTTCCATAAAACAAAAAGAGAACCAGTAAACTAAGAACATAAACAATTTTTTATAGCTTTATAATCTTCATGCAAAATAATTAATTATAAACATTTGATTTTATAAATTTAATTTCACTATTTGTAAACTATTATAATACTATAAAACATGCATTAAATAATGAGTTTTGTTAAGGTTACCATAATTGAAAAATTAAAATTAATTAATACCAAATATTCAATGTTTAACAACACTTTTTATGGTTATCATCAATAAATATGTATAAATAAAGAAATATTTAGTTCATTAAATGCTAATTTCACATAAATGATGATGATTATCTACAACTTATTGAATTGTAGTTAAGAAAACCCTTAAATAATAAACAAGTTTATGATTATGGACTTCTTAATGTCATGTATACATGAAATATATTTCACTATAATTGAAATGAAATATAAATTTATTCATAAGTTTTTACATTTTCTTAAATCTCATATTGTGAATGATTTAAAAACTAAAATAATAGGAAAATGTTGTATGTTTGGGATGCATAAGATATACTATTTTATTATACAAACTACATGAAAATATTGGAGTACTTCAAACAGGTATTTTGTGTTATAGAGTATAGACACTGTTTTGGTACGGTGGGTATATCAAATGCACTTAATAATTATTTAACCATATTGCAACGCTCTCCACTCTCACATTTACTCGATTTACATTGCCAACTTTTTAATGGAGAAAGCAAGGCACACCGCACACCTAACACCAACCCATTACCCAACCAAGAGAGCAAAAGGTTAAAATAAATACATTTTATAAAGTTTCCCCTTTATAAAATGTTTGCTATATCGACATACATTCACAAATAAAATTCCAAACAATGATTTGCTTATCACTCGACTCACTTTTTTTTTCTCTTTTTTTTCTACTTTTCTTTTTTATCAGTTTCTCTTTTTCAACAAATCATTTCGCTACATTTCATTTTGTAAAAGTCTTTCGTAGAGTTTATGTGGTTATAGTTAGGTCAATGCTAATGGTAACGTAATATTGTAATCACCTTTTATCACATCAGCGTCACATTTTTTTTAAGACTACACGCAACCACAATTTGCTAATAAGGCGATCGCAACTATAATAAAAAACATACAATACACAAACAAATAAAAATAAACTACACACACAAAACAATTGAAAGATTTGGTTGGGTAGACAATAGAAAGAATGAAAAAAAGTTGGATGTGTGATAGGTTGCCTTTAGTTGAGCTAATGAGGAGAACGCGGTCATCTATTCGGTTGGTTGGGAGTAGGGGTGGAAACGAGCAGAGCCGCTTATGAAAAGCTCGAGATCGGATCGGTAAAAAGCTCGAACGAGCCGCCCTAAACGAGCTCGAGCCTCGAGTTCGAGCCTAAATTTGGCTCGTTTAATAATCGGCTCGAGCGGCCCGGCTTTATATAAAGCTCCTTAGGCTCGCCGCCTAAACGAGCCCTAAAAAGTATTTTCGTATATATATATATTTTCTATACATATACGAGCTTAAAAAAAATAAACGAGCTCGAGCCTAGTTTGATTAATGAGCTTTCGAGCTTTTTTTCATTCAACCTGTTGTCGAGCCTGAGCCGAGCTCGAGATTTTGAATTTTTTCACGAGCCGAGCTCTTTTTTCATACAACCTGTTGTCGAGCCCGAGCTCGAGCTTATATATATACCACGAGCCGAGCTCGCGCTCTGGCAGCTCAGTGCTCGCCTACGGCTCGTTCCACCCCTATTGGGAGGCAACTTTACCATTAGAGAATTAATTGGCATACTCTTATTTTTTATTTGCACACTTTAATATACAACCTGACGAAGTAACATATGATAAATGTGACCTTACTCTCGTATCAGGTTTATAATTTCTTTTAAATCATTTAAATTTGAAAATATAAAGATTGGTATTAAGATTGTTTATTTGTTTTTCATTTTATAGTCATTCTCATACAATAACTATGTAGCTATAAATGTTTTGATTTACTTATACAAACTGCTTATCTGAGTATACAAAATAGGAAATTAGTACTGTATTATTTTTCAGTTCAAGCTTCATACTTAATTATTTCGAAAAAAACACAACAATTTCCATAGGCAATCTTGAATACTAAAAACAAATACTATGAACTTTTTATTAGTTGAGCTAACTGTTATAATTTGACATCAAATTGATCACTGAATCCTAAAATAACTAGACAATTGCAAAAATTAAGGTACATTTAGTAACATCACCTAAAACCGAACATGTAGCTATAGTCGGAAATGAACGAAACTTGTAGTTTTATAAACTTATAGGAGTCTTTTTTTTCCTTTGAGAAAGATTTAGATTTGGTTTAGATTTAAAAAATTAAATAGGAGAGAGAAATACATATTATATTGTTGTATTATAATTTAAAATTTAAAATTATAATATAAAATATTAGAAAAAAAGAGAGAGGTAGAGACATTAAAATGAGAGTCCCACAAGAAAAGTACTGAAATCCTCGTCAAACAAACAACACTTTTATCTACCAATCCCAATCCCCTCTCACAAAACCCATAAACCAAACGGGCCCTAAGTCAAAAAGTCGAAATCATAATTACCAAAAAAATAAAATAAAAAATCTAACCACTAAATTAACTAATGATTTTTGTCACTTAAAATTTCTTTAAAAAAATTATCCTCTCTCTTAGATTTCTTCAAATAATTTCAAACTCAACAACAATAAAAAAATAAAAATGTCGTACATCCTACACACTACACACACCTCCTCCCTTGAAACTAAACCAACGGCCGAGATCACACCTTACCAGTCGCTTTGAATCCAATTCTTGGACCCACCAAACTACTCAAAACACAAAAACATAAACATCAGCACATTTCTTTCTGAGCAACAAATTTGTATTTTTGTCCAACTTTTTATAAAAAAATAAAAACTGGGTATTGAAGAAGATCTAAAACCATTAGTGGGTTTTAATGATAAAGATCTAAAAAAATGGTTGGAACAGCTAATGGAAGTAGAACACCTGTGACACCAAGACAAGCTTTTTCAATAGTAAATGGTAGTGGTGGTGGTGGTCAAGTAGATCCACCTGGTTTAAGGTCCGGACCCGGTAGCATTGCCGGCTCGGACTGTGGTGGTGGAGGTGGTGTTGGTAATGGCTTTGAGTTTACTAAAGAAGATGTTGATGCTTTGTTGAATATGAAGATCAGAACTAAAGATAAATTTAATCTCAAGGTTATATTTTTAGTTAGTACTTTTTTTTTAATTTATTTTTTATTAATAAATGCTGATGTATTTTGGATTTGAAAATCTGAGCTGAAGATAAATTTTTTCTTAAGGTTTTTTTAAACTTTGTTTAAATAATGTGTGTGTAATAAATATAATGATTTTTATTTTTAGTTTTTGAAGCAGAAAATCTGAGCGAAAAAAAAGTTTTATTTATTTTATTTTATTGTTATTTATTTTTTTAATTATATTCTGTGTAAAAAGTTTGTGTTTTGGGATTAATTTTTAAGTTTTTATGTTTTGTGGATTTTTTTAGATGATTTAATCTTAAACTAAGGATATGCATTTAATCTTAAAGCTATTAATCTTAGTCTTAAGGTTATGTTTTGTGAAAAAAAAGGTGTATTTTTAGGCATTAGGATAAAAATTTAAAATTTATAAATTGTGGGGTTTTTAGTAAAATCTGGGGTTTAATCTCAAGGTTTTATCATGATTCTTGGTGAAGTGTGTTTTTTTGGGTTTTAAAATCAATTTTTAAATTGTATGAGTATTTTGTGTGGACCATTAGAAATATATTGGGTTATATACTTTGTGGAACATGGAAATCAAATCTCAAGGTTCCTCGATTCTTTGTTTCATTTGTAACTAAAAAATGTGTTATTGGGCAACTAAATTTATAATCAAGTTATTATGATTATGGGTTTCTATCAAAGAATGTGGGTTATTCGAAGGTCAGAACTGGAGATAAATGAAATATTAAGCTGTTTTTTTGTGTGTAGGAAATGTATGTGTTTTTTTTGGTCAATGGGATCCATATTCAATTGTTATTTTCGTGGTTTTTAGGAAAAATGCGAGTTACAGATGGAATACATAAAAAAGCTTCGAATGTGTGTGAGATTTTTTCAAGAATTCGAAGGAGATCTTTCATTAGAGCATGAGAAGCTTATTAAGATGTTTGAAGCAGCAGAAAAGAAATCCAATGAATTGGGTATGGATATTGTTCTTAAATTTATCATTTTGATGTTTAAGTTCCCCAAATTTAGTTCGTGCATTGAATCATATAATTGCTTTATAGAGATGCTAATGAATGCAAAGGAAGAAGAACTGAACTCAATAATCGCTGAGTTGCAAACAAATAACGCGGATTTACAGGAGAAATTCATGAAAGAAGAGGCTGAAAAATTGGTACATTTTAAAATTAGACTAAATTTAATCATTTGATGTTATTAAGTACCTTGTTTTCATGTTGATGGTTGAATGGTTGATCTTGATTTCAGGCTGCCGTCGAAACATTAATGACGGAGAAGGATGCTAGACTCTCGGCCGAGAGGTCACAAGCTTCCCTCTCTGAAGATCTCGAAAAAGCTCTTAGAGAGGGTTCAAGTGCTAATCAAAAGGTTATAAAAGTGGATCTGAATCTGTAAATTGTAATAAAATCAATCATTTTGTTCTGTATTTATGTACCGTACTAAAAGTTTACTCGTATTGTAGATAATATCACTCAATGATATGTACAAGAGGTTACAGGAGTACAACACTAGTCTACAACAATACAACAGTAAGTTACAAACCGAGCTTAATCAAACGAGTGAGACCCTTAGCAAAGTGGAGCGAGAAAAAGCCGCTTTAATGGAAGATTTAAGCAAATTACGAGGCTACCATGATTCTCAACAAGATCAATTAGCCTCTACCAAAGTCAGTTTCTCAACTGCAAATTCACAATCTTTTTTTGTTTGAATAATTTTTGATAAACTTTGGAGTATTTAGGCGAGTTTAGAAGAAACGACCAAGCTCAAAGATGCATTAGCTAATGAGGTTGGATGCTTGAGAGTGGATTTGCATCAAGTGAGGGATGATCGTGACCGTCAGCTGTCATTGGTTCAAGATTTGACAGCTGAAGTGGCACAATATAAAGAATGTACTGGAAAATCGGCTGCTGAGTTGGGTACCCTAACATCAAGATCAATAGAGCTCGAGGTTATTGAACACCCTTTGATTTATTTTATGCATCTATAGTAGCAAAATGGGTGAGTCGTGCATGTAATGTGTCAAATTGGGAAATTTATTGTTTTGGTCGAAACGGGTCGGGTCCCGTTGGGTTGGCCCAAAACACCTTTATTCCAAAAGCTTTTATCTTTAATAGTTAATGTTTCGAACGGGTGTTCTTTGTGTATGGGCCAAAATTTTGCTCTATTATAATTAATGTTTTTAAATGGGTACATTTATTGTATGGACAAAAACGGGTCTAGTATGTTGGGATGGCCTGAAATTATTCTTATGCAATTGTTTTAATCTCTCTGTGAATAATTAGTGTGTCGAACTTCTTTGTGTGGGTTGAACAAGTGGGTTGTGTTAGCCCAAACACCTTTTTATTAGTGTGTCAAATAGGATTACAAAAGTTATATTAGAAATCTATTTTCTTATGGAAATACAGGGATTTAGGAGTTTAGATGCAATATATATAACACTGAATATTTTGACTCATTTCATTCTAAGCTAGATTCTTGGTTTTGCCCATTTAACATTAGAAATAAAATATAACCCTAAGTAAAATTGTGATATCTATATGCAAATTATAATTTG
Source organism: Chrysanthemum makinoi (assembly GCA_910596185.1). Classification (NCBI taxonomy): domain Eukaryota; kingdom Viridiplantae; phylum Streptophyta; class Magnoliopsida; order Asterales; family Asteraceae; genus Chrysanthemum; species Chrysanthemum makinoi. The sequence goes on from OU343223.1 coordinate 264,103,350, forward strand.
TGCTATACTTCTCTTTTCTTCTAGGCAACTTGTGCGTTGCAAACCGACACAATTATAAGACTTCAGGATCAGCTTGCTACTGCAGAGAAGAAATTAGAGGTATCATAGGATTTTGGCAGCAAAGTTCCCTTTTATAGATTTTTGTTGGTCCAAACACTAACATTTGATTCCTTTTTTGTTGTAGATATCTGATTTATCATCAGTTGAGACAAGAACAGGATATGAAGAACAGAAAAAACTTAATGCTGAGTTACAAATTCGTTTGGCAGAGGCAGAAGCAAAAGTTATTGATGGAGAAGTGTTAAGGAAAAAGTTGCATAATACAATACAGGTATGAGTTTCGTTTGATTTTTTGTGACATAGGTGGCAAAATGGGTGGGTTGGATGTCGGGTCTCAAGTGATAATATTTCACACATGCAAAACGGGCCAAGTCGAGTCTGGTTGACCTATAACACATTTTGTCCAAAAAATTCAAACATTTTTTGCATAGGGTTAATAATGGTTTAACACTTTAACTTTAACCCTCAAACTTTCGCTCAATTTACAGTTTAACCTTAAACTTTTTTTTACGACACAGTTGTTCTCTCATCGTCGTTTTTGTGTGATTTAGCCAACCAACTTCCATATTCTAATCGATTAGATTTAGATCCTTAACTTGTTTTTTCTCCGTGTAATCCTAAATCCCTTTTTGTACATATAAAAACATGCAAAAAGAAAAAGAAAAAAAGTACATGTAAATTCTTTTAGTACACATAGAGTTGAGGGACTAAGCCATGGTGGAAACAAATTTTAAGGGTTACATAAATTGTTTTAAACTTTGAGGGTTAACATACCCAAATTGACCCACTCATTAGAAAAATGGATCAAAATCACCACCTCTAGTTTCTACCACATATAAGACTAACAATACTCTCTTACTAATGAATAATTTTGTTAACAGGAATTAAAGGGAAACATTCGAGTTTTCTGTAGAGTCAGACCCCTTTTATCAGATGAAGGCGCTGAAAGCGAAACAAAGAGTATTACTTTTCCAACTACAACTGAAGCTCTTGGTCGAGGCATTGAAGTGGTGCAACATGGTATGCTATTTTCACATTTTATTTATTTCTGTAACAAATATGAATTTGACTTTCTTTATTCTGTTGTAGTGCCTTATATAACTAATGGTGTCGTTTGTTGAATAGGGCAACCCATTCCGTTCATGTTCGATAAGGTGTTTATGCCTCAATCATCGCAAGAAGAGGTGTTTACAGAGGTTTCTCAGCTTGTACAAAGTGCGCTCGATGGTTATAAGGTAATTTTCCACATTTCTTCCTAATTCAGCTTAATGGTTTTATAATAAGGTATTTGATATTTATTAGATTGATGTGTTTTTAATTATTGTGACCAAATAACATTTTTTGTGACAAACAAACTATCCTTCTGTTAAGAATGCACACCATCCTTAACGTTGTTTTTGGTATTAAGTTTCTAATTTGTAAACTATAATGTTTTCTTTTAACATTTCATGAAAATGACAGTTTGCAACAAAAAGTAAAACCCTAGTACCTAAATCAATAACTGTACATCTAAATTTAGTTTGTTATGCATTTATTAGCATCCACCTTTTTTTTCCTCCTTTTTAAAATCGAAAGATGATTGTTGGATGGGTTAGGTTACAGGTCAAAACATATAGTTATAAGGGGGTTGAAACAATCTGGGCCAATCGGTGGACATATATTTATTTGTCTTTTCCTCTTTCTGCTTTAGAAACTAACAAGTCTGTTAACTAATACGAAAAATCTACTCACGATAATTACTTTAAAGTATTTTTTGATAAAACATGTAGGAGTTTTTTTGCAAACTTTGATACACTTTGAGGCCAACTTTCAGCCCGTTTGACCTGTTTCTATCTTTTTTGCACATTTGTCTTATTAGAAAAGAATTGTTACCTTTATTATCGCTATATTAATGTGAAGAACCCGAACATTGAAATAAAGTCTTACCATAAAAGTTGAAGCATACTTATGTTCTTAAGTTTTGAGCTTATAACAAACATAATTAAAATCAATTACTTTTTGTAGGTTTGCATCTTTGCTTATGGTCAAACAGGATCAGGCAAAACACATACAATGATGGGTACACCAGGGAGCTATGATGATAAAGGATTAATACCACGTTCATTAGAACAGATATTCGAGGCTAGACAAAAACTTAAAGAACAAGGGTGGAAATATGAAATGCAGGTTTGCAATCAAATCTTAAAATTTTCACAAACTTGCTAGTTTTTATTTATTTCACATCATTAACAATATCATTTTGTTAGGTTTCGATGTTGGAGATATACAACGAGACAATACGGGATTTGTTATCTTCAAATAAATCTAGTTCTACAGAGAGTAGTGGTAATAAGCAGCAGTATGCAATTAAGCATGATGCAAATGGCAATACCCATGTTTCAGATTTGACTATTGTAGATGTTCGTAGCAGTAAAGAAGTTTCCTTTTTATTGAACCGTGCTGCACAAAGCAGGTAATTTTGATGTTGTGGAATGGTGAAGTTTGCTCACGACTATAACTGCTTAAATGGTTTCTTATGTTTTTCATTTTTTTGGAATTTAGGTCCGTGGGTAGGACTCAGATGAATGAGCAATCTTCAAGAAGTCACTTTGTCTTCACTTTAAGGATATCAGGTGTTAATGAGGTAAGGATTATTTTGGCTTAAGCTGACAATCTTGATCAGTTCACTTATGAACGGGTTGGTTCAGGATTTCATGCTATTTTATTTCTATAACTGGTAAACGGGTAGAGTTAAAAAACGTTAAAGAAAAAGGGTAAAATGAGCTTAACAGGTTAATAAAAGTTGCCCAAGAATGCATTTTTTATGCATAAAAAACCTCCTATATTTTATTCAATAACTTGATTACTGTATTATTGTAATGATATAATTTTTCTAATCATAAGTTATACACTACTTATTATACGAAGCGTATCTGATATACTTATTTATAAAGTTATTTGGGTCAACGAACCTGCCTCGTACCAAAGTTAACCTTGACTCTTCGGCCAACCAGTCCATTTTTTCACCTCTACTTTCTGGGCTTTCTGGTGCTTTAAATTCACAAACCACAATAGTTGCTAACGATGATTTCTTGGTTTACTTTTTAGACCATGGAGCAACAGGTACAAGGCATTCTCAACCTTATTGATCTTGCGGGTAGTGAACGTCTATCCAAGAGTGGTTCCACCGGGGATAGGCTCAGAGAAACCCAGGTATATGCTACAACTTTTATTTATTTATTGTATCCTTTTATATCGTCTTTTCTTGTCCGCTTCGGCCCGTAACCAGTACCAAACATGTATATATATTTATTTCTTCACCTTTTTCAAACTTGAAAACATCATTTAGGTAAAAAATTTATAAATTGTTGGACACCCTTAGTGCTGTAACGAGGTAAATACGAGAAAAATGGAGTACCCTAAAGGTTTAATTATATAGTGGAACAAATTTAAAATACCCCCGAGTACTTTTTTTCTTCAAAATTTTATAAATTGTTGGACACCCTTAGTGCTGTAACGAGGTAAATACGAGAAAAATGGAGTACCCTAGAGCTTTAATTATCCTTCAAAATTTTATAAATTGTTGGACACCCTTGGTGCTGTAACGAGGTAAATACGAGAAAAATGGAGTACCCTAGAGCTTTAATTATCCTTCAAAATTTTATAAATTGTTGGACACCCTTAGTGCTGTAACGAGGTAAATACGAGAAAAATGGAGTACCCTAGAGCTTTAATTATATAGTGGAACAAATTAAAAAAAAACCCATATGTTTACCATTTATTTAGCGATGTACTAACTCATTTTATGATTAAAACCAGGCCATCAACAAGAGTTTGTCATCATTAAGTGACGTTATATTCGCACTCGCAAAGAAGGAAGAACATATACCTTTCAGGAACTCAAAACTCACATATCTTCTTCAGGTATATTTTGGTTATAAAATCTTAATTTTGATACTATAGCATAGCTTAAATAATGGTTTAATCCTTAACTTTCATCCATTTGGCTTCTTAAACCCTTGAACTTCCTTTGACAATGAATTTTGTTCGCATAGTTTTCGCCCCTAAACTAGTTTAATGTTTGATTCAAAAATATACAACTAAAAAACTGACAATAGTAAGGGATATTACTAATATTAATGTAAAATAAAGTTAAAACGATCAACAATGACTAGAAAATTTCAAAGTTCAATACCGCCAAATGGATGAAAGTTTAAGGATCATACCAATATTAACACTAAAATAATTGTCTAAAACTTGCTAATCATTTTCCATGTACAACACCAGCCTTGCTTAGGTGGCGACTCAAAGACGTTAATGGTGGTCAACGTATCACCAGCACCATCATCAATCAATGAGTCACTTTGTTCTCTTCGATTTGCTGCAAGAGTGAATGCTTGTGAGATCAGCATCCCTCGACGTCAAACCTCAATGAGATATTTGGAGCCACGACTCAGCTATGGCTAAAGTGAAATAAGAAAACATTGGATTTGGATTCAACACGTGATTTTAGTAAATTATTAACTTAGAAATGAAACCAAAACCTAAACCTGTTGTCCTGTTGTAAGCTCTAACAGCCTGCGCCTTTAATTTGTATAGCGGAAAGAATACTACATGGCTTTGTAATAGTGAAGATTGATAGGTAGCATGAGGTTTGTACTTGATGATTGATATGACTCGATAGATAACTGATTGATATCCATGGGATTATGCCTTTCTAGTCGTTATATTACACTTCGACTTTTGAGATCAAATATGTATCCTCTAGACTTGAATGGTAACATTGTTGTTGTTTTGATACTGTTTTGTGTGTAGACCAAACATTATGCTCAACAGCTAACATTAACAAAGGATGATGCGATGTAACATTAGGGGCCTTAATACAAGCACTCTTATAACTTAAATATATATTTTTTTTTTATCTTATTAAGCACGTGAAGACTGAAGTCTTCTAAGCAAAAAGCTAGGAATAAAAAATGTATTAATGCCAGTACACACCTAACCAAGGCTTTAAAAAAGTTAATAATAAAGAAATTACAAGTCCTGTGGTTTGTCGGTGGACAAAATAACAACGTTAGAATTTAAGTTGCAGTTACTGCTGGTAGTCCCTAAGTTAAAACAAATAACCGTCCTAGTTAAAACAAATAATACTCCGTTGCAAGTTAGAAGGTTAAATTTTACACGTTCCCAGCCCCTCGTGGTTAACGGTCGTTACATAAGATAATCCTTACAATATAACGGATGTTTATAATTTAAAAGACGTTTTTATCCAGTTTCGGTCCGTGTTTTTACGTTTTTGTCCGCTTTTATTCATTTACGTTTTGTCTTTTAGCATAACATTTTAACGGATTTTTATATGTTTTCGTCAAAGTATATATCGTTCCAAATTTTAGTTTTTGTCGTGCTTTTAAGGGTTTTTATTTTTATAACTTTTTTATACTTTTTGGTCCTTTTTTTATCTTACGTTTTATTTTTGTTGGACTTTGTTTTTCCTTACGTTTTTATCTCCGTTTTTTATACTACCCGTTTGATGATGAGAATTTATCCCCTTTTCTTTTTCTTTGGAACTGTCCGTTTTGTCTTTTTTTATACGTTTGTCCGCTTTTAATGACTGTTTTATATATGTTTTTGTCCGTTTTCTTACGTTTTAATCAATTTTGCATTTTATAAGTTTTGTCCTTTATCCAATTTTGTCGTTTTAATCCCTCCCCTTTAATCCATTTTTTGTCCATTTTAATCCATTGTTTTAATGCTTTTTTCGGTACAAAACGCATAAAAAGTAAGAAAACAAATGAAAATGTAAGAAAACGAACTAAAGCAATATAAAAATTTCAAAAACGTTCAAACACGGATTAAAGCGACAAAAACGTATAAAACAAAAAAATACTACGTAAGAAAACGAAAACGTTGATTAAACGGACAAAAACGGATTAAAGGGAACAATTAAAATGGACAAAATGGATTAAAGCGACTTTGCGTCTAAAAGCGATAAAACAAAAAACGGATTAAAACGTAACAAAGCCGATAAAAAGCCGACAAAAACTACGTAAGAAAACAAAAGAAAACGTAAGACGGACAAAGCGTTAAAAAGCGGTTAAAAACCGGTGATCTAAAAGTAATAAGCGAAAAAAATGAAACGAAAACGAAAAGACGAAAACATATAAAAACGATTAAAATGTTGCTAAAAATAAAAAATATATTTCCAAAACAAATAAAATAATCGAGAAGAAAAACATTAAAACAAATTATAAAACTTTAAATTATAAACATGGTTATTAGTAAGGATTAATGATGTAACGACTTAACCACAACAGCTAACGCGGTAAAGGATTTAACAAAGCTAACTTAACGGGGCAGTTAAACTGAAGGACATATATATTTTTTTTTATTTGTTTTCCAACTTAGGACTACCAATGCAACTTTAAACTCGAGGGATGAGGAAGTTATTATTTTGGACAAACCACAGGGACCAACCATGTAATTTACTCTTAAAAAAAACACGTTAGCGTGTAGTTAAGTAGCACTGCAACTACATATGCTAAATGACGCTGAGCCACTCTCCCTCCCTCCCCTAGTGGACAAATAAAATATTATAAAAACCCAAAAATTATAAAATAAATACTATTCCCTTTTGATTCCCCCATTTTCTATCTTCTTCCATCAAACAAACAAACAAACAAACACACAAATTAAATCCAATAATGGTGTCACCAGAAAACACAAATTGGATCTATGAATATGGTTTAATCGAAGATGTTTCTGGGTTTAATTGCTGGCCACCTACTTTTAATAATGCTTCCTCTTCAAACCATCCTAGGTACTACTCTTTCTTTTTTCAAATTTTGTTTTGTTGATTGATGAATTTTGGTTGGAAATGTTTTTTTTTACTACTTTAAGGATTTAAGGATCAATAGGTACATCTGAGTCAAAGACTTGCCCTACACGGATTACTTTTTTTTTAAATTTTTTATTAGGGGGTGTTTGGGATTTTGTTTACATTAATCTGAGTATTTTAAGTGGACTCAAATCCCAGATTATGCTGGTTAGGGATACCTACTAAAATTGCTTATTATGGGTTGATAAAATTTATTACAAGTTTTGGAAGCGTTTCGTATTAGTTGTCGAAACTACTTACCTTATTCGTTTCGACTGAAATAAGCAGCTTGGAGTTGCTTATTCCATACTGCTTAAGAAGATAAGCAGTTTTAGTCAGCTATTCCAAACACCACCTTATGACTTATGGGACTGATATAAAGATATTGGTGTGTTGTGTAACATGATTTTTTTGGCTGTTTCGTACTAATTGAAGTTGGAGATGTGATTGGTTTATCAGTTTGGCGTTGAGTTTGGTTACATGATTATGTATGCACTTTTTGAATATGTGGTCTACCCTTATTGATATTACGTGCTCTAATTTGCTTCTAGTGCGGAACTTGATGGCTCAATTGTGGATTCAGATGGACATAATGAGTCTAGATCAAAAAAGCGGTAATTATCCCGACCTGTTTGTAAGTTTGTACTCATGTCTATGTATTGGGCGCGTAAACGAGACTGTTTTTCAGTATTACGTATTAAAACTGTATTGTCTGTTTGACTTGTGTACAATAGGGGAAGGGCTGAATCTTGCAGTGGTACAAGTAACAAAGCTTGCCGAGAGAAAATGAGGAGGGATAAGCTGAACGAAAAGTATGCTATTTTATGTTATTCGATCTCTATCTGAGTCTCTCATAGTCTCGTGCGTGTTAGCACTTACCTTTATGCCCTGTGTTTACAGGTTTGTTGAATTGGCTTCAATTCTTGAGCCCGGGAGACCCCCTAAAATTGATAAGGCTGCTATTTTGGTTGATGCTGTACGAATGGTGACTCAATTAAGAAAAGAAGCCCAGAAGCTGAAAGACTCTAGTTCAGATCTTCAAGAGAAAATTAAGGAGCTGAAGGTAATTCTCTCTCTGAATTGGTCAAATTGGGTGTGCTGCAGGTCAGAAACATGTCAAAACGGGCTGTTTTTAGTATGGGTCAAAGGGGCTTGGCTGAATTGCCCTTGAAACATTTTTTGATCATTTTTATATGCTTACAAAAACTTTATTATTACCCGTAACCTTAACTAAATCTTTTGATATGATGCTTTTGATCCGCTGGGGATAAACCATAACCTTGATCGACCTGGTCATAAGTATTGGTCGAACTTGCCACCTTTACTCTGTATTATCTATTATCTTCCGTTTTTAAGAAATACATCGTTCCATGTCTCAAGTTTTCATGTTACTCTTGGTCTTAACTTGTGTAGGCTGAGAAGAATGAGCTTCGTGATGAGAAACAAAGGTTGAAGATGGAAAAGGAAAAGCTTGAGCAACAAGTAAACACAATGAACGTGCAACCCACCTTCATGGCTCCTCCACCCGCAATCCCTGCTGCATATGCTGCTGCCCAAGGCCAAGCACTGGGCAACAAATTGGTTCCAGTTATCAGTTACCCAGGAATGGCCATGTGGCAATTCATGCCACCTGCCTCTGTCGATACCTCACAGGATCATGTGCTCCACCCGCCAGTTGCTTAATTTAGCGACTCGTTGCATGTTCAGGCAGTTTGTCATTGATCTATGACTCTGTATTAGGTTTATGCTTCTACAAGTATTGTCAAACTTGGTATTATACTCTCCATGTTATACCCGTGGTATCTTTTATGAAGTTAAACTAACTGTTAATGTGTGCGACTTCTTGATTTTGTTTTGGGTTTGGCATTTAATGGATCCTGTTTTTGTTTTTTTACAACTTGCTGCACTACAACTGTTTCGTTGAGATGCTTGAAAGAATAGGCTATAAAGTATAGATGCTATTAGCCTAATACTATTACCCGATTCTACACTAACATAAGTTGTCAATGAAGTGGTATCCCACCACAATCGTTGTCAAATTCGGTTGAACATCATGACGTGCCTGTATCGTTATTGGTTATTATTGTTGATGCCAATTTGGATACTTAACAGGAATTCAAGAATGAAAAAGAACACGATGAAACGAATCTGTCTCTTTTCTTTTGTTTTCATTAGATCAGGGTGTGAACAAAATATAAAACCTCATGAATATAATAATAATAATAAAACAATGTAATATACCAAAAAAATTGTATTGCGACTGTTGTAACCTTTCTAAGATGCTGTAATATGACACGACTTGATGAACTTATCTGAGAAGTTGACATATTTAGTCCATAGTTTTCGAAGCTGTGGAAATGCTATATCTAACCAAGGTTTTGCTCTGCCATTAAAATGAACAACTGCAGCCCGTTGAACATCTGCTGCACTTGTATTCTCTTGGTAGCCAAGGCCCAACATATGCCATAGTGGATCGATAACATGTACATGACCATGAAAAGCTATCAAACCTGGTGGTAACGTTCCAAGTTGCCACAAACTTAAATCTGATTTCAAGTTCTGCATCAGAAACATGTCAACAAAAAGGTTAACTTGGTGCGTGTTTGATACTGTCGTGTGGTGTGTGACTATGTGTTTTCACTTTAATTACAACTCAAACTTTGTCTGTTTTGGTGTACTGTGTTACTGTGTGTTTTCCTTTTTATTACTAACCTGTTCAAGCCAGTGATGGTAATTTTTGCTTATGTTAGTCTTTCGCCACGCTTCAAGATCAAATATGTTCATGCCATAAGCCCAAGCACACTCATTTGGGTCAAAATCCTTCGATATTAATGGGTGAGAAAAGTTTAAGTAGCTCTTAAACCTCTTCGACATTACAAACTTATCACCCCCTTTACACGTTTCAACAGCTCCGTTCACTTTTCCCTTCATGTCAATCTCCCATAGAGGTGATAAATCAGACTGAACCACAAGGTCATCGTCTAGAAACACCACCTTGTTAAGACTTGGGAACATCTGCAAACATGAGTGTTCAGGAAGTCAATGGACAATTAAGGGGGGTATTTGGTTAAGAGTTTTGAAAGTTCCAACTTTATTATTATAAAATTGTTCATTTGGCGGTAATCAGAGGCGAAACCTATCTAATCAAACACTAAATAAGGATTACTAAAACGAAATCATCTATTTTAAATATCGTGCAATGGTGCTAAAGACTCACCTGCGGAAGATAAATCCGAACATGGTTCATGAGCGAGTTGTACTTTGGACTCATGGCCTGCAACTTAGCAGCAATGACATGAGGTTTCTCAGTGTTATTAGCCACAATAGCCGATGACCCGCCTCTAAACTGAGCCCGAACTTTTTGATCTTTCTCCATCGCCTCCAAAACGGGGACCTTTCCTTTGGCAAACCAATCAAAATGGTGCAATGCCTTGACCTCAATCACCGCAGGTGCTAAAGGGTGCAAAGAGAACCATGCCTGCATAGGAGAGTAAGTTTTTCTATCTGTGATTATGTGAACAACCACCATCTCAGGTCTTAATGAGTTGTAAACTAGCGATGTTGCTACAACGGATGCTGCAAGGATGTTATCGGATGCAAGAACAAAGTGGAAGTAGGAGTTGTTGACTAGGGCTGGGACAAGCTCTGGTATGGGTAGTTGGAGGCGGGCGTCTACATTGGTGGCGTGCTCGTGGGCTAGCCGGAGGGCTAGACAGTTGAGCGGTTTTGGTATACTACTGGATGCGACGTGCCTATAGAGGTATTCTTGAATTTTGGCTGTTCTTGTCCTTTGTTCAAGAAGTTTTACCTAAGAAAAGAAACAAAAATAAGCTCAGGTTGTTAGGTCAGCAATTACACATAGCTGTTATTGTGTTGGGGCTATTATTGTATGCTTCTCATAAAATACCAACTTACTTTTCCATTTGTCCCGGTATCAGTCGTGTTACCTTTTATTTGAACAGAAGTCACGTTACTTATTTGTTTGCTATTTAAGTCACCAAAGTTGGTTATATTTCCCATTTGAAGCATCAGTCACACATAAATCAGTACTTTTTGATAATAATTTAAATATGACATAAAACCAAATTCTACTTAAAAGATACATAAAAGTTCCACATCAACATTTTTCCCGGTTCGCCAAGTAAGACCGGCTCGAATGGATACAAGCCATCTTCCAACTTTTAATGACTTGTATGGCCAAATAAAACCAGAATGACCAAACCGTGATATATTCTACTAAGAAAAACAATTACTATTACATTTTGTGCATGTATTTGTGTTTGTATGTACATATATATTTGTTAGAGAAGAAAAGGCTGAGGGGTACCATGGATTTAAGCTTCATGGCAAAGGTCTTTGGATCTAGTCTATTACTGCCTTTCATGCTAGTTACAAATTCTTCTAAAGTTTGAGGAATATCAGGCCCTCCAACTATTTTATCTTGGCTGGATGGATCCTCCAAAACTTGATATATTACTTGTGGCACCTTTAACCAAAAAAAAAAAAAAAAAAAAACAACATTTTAATTAATTAGTCTCAAAACTTTCAGAATCTTTATGACTAACATGGGATTTTTAGCATATTACAGCTGAAGCTGATTGCAGGTTTCTGCCCTTTAATATACTAGGTGATATCTTTTTCCCTAAACAACCTGCAAGATATCACAAAATCAAAATTTTTTTTATTATAAATTTATCACTAAGATTATGCGTAGCTAGACAGTTATACGTTCTTATAAATAGTACGTACCAATGGTCGAACATTTGGTTCGATCATCAATGTTGTCAACCGAACTTAAAACATAGATGAATCGAATAAGGAATGTGAATAACAAAAGTAAATAGAAGAGCATCTTGTAAGACAATCTTCGAGACCCGACCTTAACTCTTATAAACTCCCTAAAACCTTTCCCTGGTAACAACGTAACATGTCGTAAACTTGGAGATATATGTAACTGCATTTTCATCAAACACACCCCAAAAAGATACCGAACCCGGAACCTCAAAGAACTATAAAAGAAACACCTTTGGGTAGTACTATAAATGTGTGTGTTTTGTGTACTAAGGAAGATGGTGTCGTTGAAATTGAAGGAGTACGTGACTTAATTATGGCTATATCCATTGTTGTTGAGGTTTTGCAATCTTGTACCTAACCTTTACGTTGCTTAGGGTTTAGTTTTTTCTTCTTCTCTTAAATTCAACTTTTTGTTAGTTTGTCAAGTATGAAATTATAGTAATTCGTTTCCATAAAATCTCATTTTTAGATTTACTAAATATATATAATATGCTTTAATAACTGAAAATAGATTCCACAATACTAGTTAAATTTGACAAATACTTAAGTTACTAAAAAGAGTGATAATTAATTATTTTAATATGTGAAGTATAATTACTTAGTTTTATTTTATTATTATTATTATTATTATTATTATTATTATTATTATTATTATTATTGGTAATCATGGTTTTTAACATTTTCGTCTACATACTAACCATATTCATGGGGTTTGAACCTGCGGCTGCACATACTCAAACTGGGTAAATCCTTTCATTTTCAGGAGGTTACCGTCGTCACTTCAAGGTTGTTTACACATAGCACGAATTGAACTTGAAACTTATCACATTTTGGTGATGATAATGCGAATTCTTATGCCAATACCCCAAATTTTATTTAAAGAAAAAGGTAATCATGTAGTTATATAGTTGCTTAAAGAATAAAAAGATGTATTAACTCATTTTGATATTTTCTCATTTTTTCGAAGTTATTTTATGTTGGCGTTAGAGGCAAAACAAAAAGGAAAATGGTTGTTTGGGGGAATATGACATGTGAGACTTTAACAGGTGTCGTTCTTGTTTGAGTCTTGGCTTTTAAGATGCGAACATTTCAAGAACTCAATTAGTTACGATATAAAATTGCTAAATATTCATACAATAAGAACTAGTGCATGTTAATATTTTAAAGTATAATAACTCAAAACTGATTAAACTTCTGCATGAAATGAAAACTAATTTTCATGACGACTATATCAACCTTGCTTCAACCGGTAATCCGGCATGTTTGACATACAAAATTATCAGAGATTTTAGAAGAAATGATATTTTTTAATTTTTTAAAATCAAATGCTACTTCATGTAGCTTATGAAAAGAATCTCTATTGTTTGGCTATCGTTCCATCTTCAGCTATATCTCCAGTTACACCAACAGTTACTCTAGTCAAACATACTTTAAATCGAAGAGTCACACGATGAACAAAAAACCCTCATAAAAGTTAACTTGTGATTCAAGTTTACGAATTTAAGGTATCATCCTTGATTACATTTGGAGAAAAAAACATATAAAATAAAAATAACTTACTTAAAGTACGTATAATATAGTTTGGTGAAGATTTGGCTTTAAAGCTACGGAGTATTTACCATGCGAATACTACAACCTGAAATTATAACATACGGTTTTCTATTTTGAATGACGTGACACATCTTTTAAATGTCAAAATGACACATTCAATATGTGTTGATTTCCAATTGGGTGTAGAGTAAGAATGTTATTTATTGATCTTCCGTAACGGATGGTCGCAATGCTTGATCCCCCTACAGGAGGACACATCCTCTCCATTACAAACCCCCCTCACCCCACCCCACCCCGACGCGTCTACTAGAGCAAAATGGGAGGATTTAGTCGAAATAACGAGTTAACGACCGAGTCGCGTAAAAAAAAAAAAAACAGCCCAACGAACTATAAAATTGACTGTTTGGTCATTTATTAAAAAAAATAATAGTTTTTCTTTAAAATTTAAATAAACTTACCCTATAAATACCCTAATAATTCTTCATTAATACATACTCCGTACTTTCAAACCAAATCTTTAATTATATACTCTACTCTTCTCCAACTTAAAAAATATCTCAAAAAACTCGCAAAACCAAAACCAAAACACAAAAAACCCAACGCCAACAAAACATTCCAACACAAGATTCCAAATTTTTGTTTAACCGGTCACTCACCATCCATTCATTTTCAACCCGGAAGTTTTGTATACAACCTCACACGCCACATCGGACTCAACACATGGTGATTTTAATCTCAACGACGAAGCGAACGATTTAGAAGAGGAAGAGGTTCATGAAGTTCGACCAACGGACCGGGACAGAGCTAAAAAGAAAGCGTCATCCTCATCCGTTTCTTCAGAATCTTCAGCTGATGTACCTCTTGTTGATTTTTTGGTCGATGGAAAAACGTCAAATCTGGTTTGTTTTCCAAAAAGAATGAAGCCCATGATTCTTATTTAGATTTTTTTTTCGTTGAAAAGGTGAGCTTGTATTAATTAAGATACTTACAAACAACTTTGTAGAACCGTATAGGGGGGGGGGGGGGGGGGGGTGAATACGGTCTTTTCAGCTTCTTCAAATTTTAAAGACTTCAAGCCTCAAAGATCAACTTGTGGTAATACAACAAATACAACAACCACAATCACAACCAATGTATATAAAGCAAGTAAAGAGACACCACGATATATACTGGTTCGGGATGGGGGGTTTATACCATCCGTACGTCCAGTTGCGAATTCATGACACGATACAATTCACTAAGTATAATCCTTTCGATCGACTACAAACCGTTACAACTTCTCTCCATCGATATGCACTAAGATCGGCGCCCACAAAGAAGAGTTACTCCCAACGGTATTCTGCCCTCGGAAACCACCCAAAAGAATCTCGTGATTCGACTTCCCACAAAGACCACAAAGACTTCCCACTTGAATTATCAAACCCCAACTAGATCTCCAATTATCTAGGCTTGGTCACCAAGACACAATAATTCACTTACAACAAAATCGAATGAATAAATGTTTGATTGTTCAATCAAGCCCTAACCTAACCTAAAGACTCGATTGCAATAGAAAGGGTATAGTAGAAGACCCTTGACACAATCACAAGAATATATTAGGTTCTCGTGATTCTTCTTTTGCAAAGTCATGTGTTCTTCCAAAGATGATAAGTGAAAGATTAAGAATACAAGATAGAATTAGAGGTTAGAGAGAAAATAAATTAGAGAGAAAGAAGTAATGGCAAAGGTGAGGAATACAAGAGCCAAGGGTGGGTATTTATAGGCCAAAATCCAAAGTTGAGAAAATAATTACCGAGGCTGGCGCGCTGCTGGCTTGTCGGAGCGCCAACAACGCGCCAGAATCCCTGTAGTATTTTCTTTGGGATTTTGGTCTTTTAAATACCTAACCTTACTAAACCCCCAATTGTACTTCACACATTAGACCTTTCATTATTCATCCTCAACACATATAAGAGACGCTGCTGGACCATCGCAGAGGCATCAAGGCTCAATATTGAAAGATTTAAAGGCCTTGATGATAATGTAATTTCTTGAACATCCAACACTCAGAGAGACATATCCACATCTATTCAAAGTAACCCTAGGTAACCCGTCCCAATCCACAATCAAAAGCATTATCAAGGAATAATTTAGAGCTCTATGGGAGTCAAAGAGCAACACGACTTCCCGAGTCTCAAAATCTATTTCTGAGCTTAGTGACAGAGTTACTTCCTTGGAGGAAAACTGTCAGACTCAATCTCGGAAGCGCAGTCAGGATGATCGAGATCAGGAAGATCCTGAGGGGGAGAAAGGCCCTAAGAGATTGAAGACCAAATCACCAACAGGAACTTGGACAACACCAATACAACCTTCAACATCACCAAAACAATCAGAGAATCCGTCCAGGTCATCAAAGCTAGTTGAAGCAGAAGACATGGATGCACTGGTTTGGCTGAAGCAAAACTGGATAAGGATTTGGGTATGGATGATGAAGACATTGCGGCTGATTCGAGAATTGAGGAAAGGGGCGAAGCAAAGGTATAAGGTGTCAGTCAGGATAGGGATGAGATACGGTCTGTGGATAAGTATGTGCAAGTGGAGAAACGAACGGCTGAAAAGCCCGAGGGAGTATCTACACCGTTTTCATATGCCTTTGTTGCGTTTACGGGGAAAATGAAGATGGATAAGAACACGATGCATTGCTAGAGGTTAAGGTTGAAGATGTGTATGACATGGTTTTTTACACAATCAACAGACAACGAACAATCGACAGATACTACTGTTGGGTTTTTATGAATACATAACAATTATAAAACATAAACATCATCAAAGCAAATAGCGGAAGCAAGTAGGATCTAAATACATGTAAACTAATTAACCGAATTAAAAGTATATGCGTACCTTTTGCGAATCAAGCAATACAACTAGTCAAGAACAAAGGAAACTCTAAAACCTAAAATTAGGGTTTATCAAATTCGACTAGACCTAGTCGATCACCAAGAATTACCCAAACACAAATGTATTTGCCCTTCGTTTTTGTACACTGATAACGCTCAGATTGTGCATGTTTCTAGTAGCGTTATGTGTGCTTTTGTATATGTTATTTGGTTATATTTGCGTAATTATATTGCTTAAACGCATCAAAAGATGTTTGTCTAGTGTTTATAACCAAGTGCAGGGAAACGGAAGGAAAGTAAAGAAATGTTCAGCAAATGGAAGATTCCCGTTTCAAATGAAGCCTAAATCGATATCTCAAGGACCTTTGAAGACCATAGTGATTGAAGAACCAAGTTCTACAAGATAAAGAAAGAAAAGATCAAGTTTCCGTAACTCAGGGAATCCAACCGGATCGGTTGCAATATGACCGGTTGGAATATGACGCCAAATGCCATCACCAACCATTCGATCGCCACCAACCGGAATGGTTGGCCCCTTTTGTAGAAGACCAACCGGATCGGTTGGTCATATAACCGATCCGGTTGGAGAAGCTGTATCTGTCAAATCTTCATCACTAAGTTTCCCCTTTGCATCCAAATGATTCTAGGTCCTTCTCTTGGTGTATTCTAGTCCCTTCCTTACTCCTTGGAGGCCAAGTTCAGCAATTAATACCCTAGGCTTTGGAATTAGTATATATAGAGGCCATTTGTGAGCATTTGAGACACACACTTCAAATACAAATCTCTCTACTCATCAAACAAAGCTTTAAGCTCTCAAATTCGTCCTTAGAAGTCCAGGGAAGTTGACATTTGGAGGCCAAATCACCAAGAAGTCTACCCCAATACTTTGGGAATCATTACTTCACCATTTGTAATCTTATTCCAAGCATTGTAAGACTTTTAATCATGTTTTCTAATGTTCAAAGTTCTGAGTTTATGTTCATGTTTGCTATGAGTGGCTAGTTTCTTAATACACTTGCTTAAATGATGTTGATTATCATATGATTAGTTAGTGTTAACATGTTTTAATTCAATTTCAAGTTGATTCTAAGATCCAATTGTGCTAAAGTTTCGTAGTGACATTTGTTAATCAAGTTTGATTAGTTGATAGTAATCGTAGAGGTCGAAAGAACTTATTGTTATTCAACTAGTCATAATCATTTTATCTATGGATGATTGTTTTTACCCATTATTCTTGATTATACAAAGGAACTAAGGTATGGTTGTAATAGAAACGCTTTTTGATTATCAAATTGGATTGGTTGGAAACATCTAAAAGGTCGTAAGATTAGTTGTTGAGAATCAATTGTAGCCTTTTGTCTATGATCGGTTACCTTTTGTATTGACCATTTCTTAAGCAATTTGATGAAACAAGTGGATGTTTTTGTGTTTAAGTTTATGTAGACTTATGAAACTTGAATTGATCTTGAATTGATTGGTTAAACTTAATGCTTGTTTTTATGAACTAAAATCTTGACGAAGGTTTAACTTGTAAGAACAATAGATTAGTCCTCCAACTAATTATCATAACCAACATGTTAAAGAAGTTAACACAATCACATTAATCTATGATATGAAACTAGTTTAAGCAAGTGTAGTTTTTAATCATCTGAATTTCATTATATCTATTTGCTTCGTTATATGTTTTGGATAGACTTTGTTGATTCAAACTTGTGCTTAGATTCACTCAAATCCCTGCGAACGATCCCGACTTACCTTCATAATCTTGCTATAACGGACGAGTATAATTGCTCGTATGTGTTATTGGTAATATTGGTAATTCACCTTTTATAAATTTAAAACTTGTACATACGTAGCACATCAAGTTTTTGGCGCCGCTGCCGGGGATTCTGATTGTGTTTCAGCAAGTTTTTGAATTTCCCTCAGTCGATTCAACCAAAATTTTTCTCTCAGAAACCTTAACCGGATCCGGTTGTCCTTCAACCGAATCGGTTATAATTTTACCCATAACCCAACTGGTCTAACCGATCGGTCGAAATCCGCAATCAATCCGGTTACCCAATCTGTCCCAGAAAAACTGTTTTCGTTGTTTGTCCGTGTGTTTAGATATTGCCTGGATTCTCTAGGACATTGTATGAACACTCGAGCAGCGGGAATAGAACCAATTACACCTCTTACCAACCCCGAATGTTTGATTCGAAGAAGAAGAAGAACACTTTTCATACCATTGGAAAATCGTGTACCAAGAGTACCAAACCCACCATTTGATAACCTCGTAGAAGCCAAAGTTGTTTACAACCCTTTCACCAATTTACCTTTCCCCATGGCGGACGATCAACCCATGTGGGGAACCAACCGAGCCGTAGCACCAACCCCCGGAAGTGCTATTGTTGATGTCAATCTTGGTGACAACTTCACCGTGAAGGGACATCACCTTTCTATGATCAAAGACCGTCAATTTGATGGCCGTGCGCGGGCCGATCCGCACAAGCACATTGCCGAATTCATCAAAATTTGCGGCATGTTCCGTTATGGCGACACCGATGTCAATGCCATCAAACTCAAACTTTTCCCATCATCACTCGTCAGAGATGCTAAAGTATGGTACAATGAATTAACCCGTGAATCATCAATACTTGGGAGGAGATAGGCAAGCTTTTGTAGTGATTCTTTCCACCTGCCATGTTTGATCAATTAATGGGAGAAATTCGTGCTTTCACCCAAAACCCAAACGAATCACTTGTCGAAGCTTGGCTTTGAATGAAAGATTTGCTTCGTAGTTGTCATGGACATGGCCTATCCAAAGGAACCATTATCCAAATCTTTTACCATGGACTAGATGAAATCTCTCAAGGCATCCTTGATGCTGGAAGAATTTTTCTCTATAAGACTCCCAACGATGCACATCAATTGCTCGAAGATCGAGTACTTCTTAAACTTGATTGGTCCAAAGATTCCAAAACTAAACCCCTCCGAAAAACTGTTGCTTTTGTCGAAAACACCGACACCTCAAAACTCCTGGAGAAAATGGAAGCGTTAACCTCAAAAATCGACTCGCAATACAAAGATATCAAAGATGAAATGAAGGAAATGCGAGACGGATGCAACAATTGTGGAGGAAATCATCCATCGTCCGAGTGCGACGATAAGCCTATGGGTGGACCAAAGGAAGGAGAAGCGAGTTACGCTCAAGGAGGATACCGTGGAGGAGGATATCGTAGTAATTATTACGGTCAAAATTATGGAAATTGGCAAGATCGCCGACCAAGGGATGACAACCGTGATTCTCAACCACGAACTGACGATCCACCACCACAAAACCCCAACAAAAAGATGGAAGAAACCGAATTCGAGAAAACCATGAGAGAATTCGTGGCTGCTCAAAAATCTGCAAATGATTTTATCAAAAATCAATTTTTCAATCTCAAAGCCAAAGTTGAGCAAGGACAGAAAAATCATCAAGCATCTATCCAAGATCTTGAAAACAAGTTTGGCAGACTTTCGTACCAACATTCCTCTAGACCTTCTGGATCATTGTCGAGTAATACTCAATCCAACCCAAAACCATCAAATGATAAGACGTACCGTCCACCACAAACGAGAAATGAGTATGTCAATGCTATCTTCACAAGAAGTGGTCTCTCGAACGATTCCAATCCGAAAGCCGTTGTTTCCGCCGGTAGAAGCAACATCAATACCGATCATGCCTCCTTGATCGAGAAATTGGAAGCTCTCTCCACAAACATCGATACCCAATTCATAAGCATACGGAGGGAGATGATGGAACTGCGAAATAATCACCACGCTTCAAACCACGATTCCGAGGATGACACGCCGATGTGTGATCCCATGGAAGCGAACCACGCCCAACATGAAGGATATCACCCAGGATATCACGACATATATTATGACCAAAATTCCAGAAATTCGTACTCCTTTCCATACCACAAACCAACCCATACATATCCTCGATATCAGCCATGGAATACAATACCACATCCATCACAACATTTCAATACACCTAAAACCTCACCGGAGGAGATGATGAGAGAATGGATGGCCAGTCAAACAAAAGCCAATGAGAATATGACGAACCTGTTGGTTGAATTGGAATATAAAGTTGATCAAGGAAGAAGGAACCAACAAGCGATAAGCCAAGACTTGGAGAGGAGGATAGAAAGATTAAGTAAGGAACAGGAAGTCCATCACGCTGAATCTCTTCCTTACACCACAGATTCCAACTCGAGACATGAATTTGTATACAAACCACCCTCAATTCAAAACGAGAACGATAAGGGTGAGGTTGAATTTATCGAAGAGGACGAGACCGAGCACATTCCAACCACGCCAAATCTGAACCAAATCATGTCTAACTCACCAACCGTGTTACCTTTTCTAGAGGATTGCACCATGCATATCCCAATGACTCAATTAAAAGGTTCTGAACACAATGTATTTCCGAATCATTTTGATGATAAGAAGTTCAACAAAATCAGTGGCAACTGGAATGGAGAACTGAAAAGAAAGATAAACAAATGGTCTGAGCCACAAAATCCAGTTTCTTTAAATCAAAGGACCAAGCCACCTCCTACAACTCACCTTGAGAATGTGGATGCAATATTCACTGGGAGTGGAAAGTCCAATGACCCTTTGAAAAATCAAAAAGATCCGCCACCTGTCCTCATTTCTAATGAAATTGACCAAACGTTCGAAATAACGAAAAGAGACTATAACATGGTCAAACCAAAAGAATCAAATGTATTCCCATCCATTACGGAGTACAAACCAAAGATCCCATACCCTCAACGTTTAAGAGCTGAAATTCCCCATTTGAACCGTATGGTCAAAGTATCCTAACCCGGGGAAGATTCGAGTCAGGCTGATGACTCGGTAATAAAACAAGCGCTTCTCGGGAGGCAACCCGTGTGTTTCAGATTTGATTTTTTGTGGTCACTCCCCAAAGTTTAAACCTTTGGTTGAACTTAAGTGTGGGGGGAGGGGGTGCCACCTTTTAATAAAACCTTTTGTTTGTTTATAAGATTTTGTGCAGGTAATGATTTCTCCAATGGACGCTAGGAATGAAGAAAATAATTTTAAGCTAATAAACTCATTGACATATCTGGTTTCATCTTTATTTTCCCTATTTCTATGCTTTGAAGTTCGTTTTTCACATTGAGGACAATGTCTAACTTAAGTGTGGGGGGATGAATAGGAAAAATTAGAGTTTTCATGCTTAAATTTTAAATTTTGTTTGCCCTTGTGATCTAGTTGTTTTCAAACTTTTAGGATTATCTATTAGAATAACTGGATCAAACCACTGGTAAAAACTGGTAATATTTGAAACTTCGAGATGTGTTCCGATTACTATTGCAATCCATTCTGAGATCGATAAACATTTGCTAGCACATATTATACCCTTTTTCACTAAATTGTGAGGATTTGAGCCTATTTCATAAATAGCATACATCTTTTATGTTTGGATCTTTTGCTATGAGTGTGCCGGTGATTTTATTTATTCTAGAACTTGTACTTGTAAATCATTACCAGACCGTAGTGAGATTGTATTCGTGCGATATAAGTGAATTCGTGTGATAAAGAGGCACCTTAGGATTTAACCCAAATGGCCTTCCATTTTACATCTAATGATATATTAGCTAACCGCATTGGTTAGTTAACCACCCACATGGACCCATTTGTAGTGCTCATTTTTAGCACTAGATACCCCTAGTTACACCCTCTGAGCCATTATTTTCATTTTTGCTTCACCCAGAAAATACAAAAAGATTTTACACTTTAAACCTTAGCCTAACCCGTATCAATGTCTAAACGGTTGGTTGCTAGTCACCTGGAAAGTGAAGATTGTTCAAATGATTATGAGTACCACATCCTGTGAGATTGATTGAGCCATGCATTGTGTTAAAAAAAATGTGTTGAAAGTATGAAAATAATAGCCAATGTGCTATGATCGAAGAACAATTGTCATGGCAAAGCAAAAAGCTGTGGAAAGCTGAAAAGAAGAAATTGAAGCTATAATCATTTATTGGTTCGTGGAATGTTTGGTAGCTAGCAACACGGGTATTAGACTTGATTTCATTTTTATTTTAACACCAATTTCATAAACATTTCCATGCCTTATCCATACCCTTGACCCTAAGCCATATCATTATAACCCGAATAAAAGTCCTCTTTAGATGTTTTTACTTGGTGCTCACGCCACGTCGGTGGATTTTTGTTTCTTGTACAAGCTTATGGTAATAATCTAATCATGACTGAGCAATGAGTGTGATTTATCTTGTTACTCCACTAAAATGAGTGATTGAGTGAATTATATTTCGTTCCTTTTTCGTGAGATGTTTTGAAATGTTAATCATGCAAGAAAATCATTGGATATTGTCAAACATCTTGATGTTTCACCTTTATAAAGCATAATTGATGAATCCTCTCTCGTATTTATACTTGGTTGATTTGCATCACATTTTTCATAATCACGATCTTGTACCAGTGGATGTTTTTCCTAGATTTGCTTGAGGGCAAGCAAAGTTTAAGTGTGGGGGAATTTGATAACGCTCAGATTGTGCATGTTTCTAGTAGCGTTATGTGTGCTTTTGTATATGTTATTTGGTTATATTTGCGTAATTATATTGCTTAAACGCATCAAAAGATGTTTGTCTAGTGTTTATAACCAAGTGCAGGGAAACGGAAGGAAAGTAAAGAAATGTTCAGCAAATGGAAGATTCCCGTTTCAGTGAAGCCTAAATCAGTATCTCAAGGACCTTTGAAGACCATAGTGATTGAAGAACCAAGTTCTACAAGATAAAGAAAGAAAAGATCAAGTTTCCGTAACTCAGGGAATCCAACCGGATCGGTTGGAATATGACCAGAAACGCCAAATGCCATCACCAACCATTCGGTCGCCACCCGCAACCGGAACGGTTGGCCCTTTTTGTAGAAGACCAACCGGATCGGTTGGTCATATAACCGATCCGGTTGGAGAAGCTGTATCTGTCAAATCTTCATCACTAAGTTTCCCCTTTGCATCCAAATGATTCTAGGTCCTTCTCTTGGTGTATTCTAGTCCCTTCCTTACTCCTTGGAGGCCAAGTTCAGCAATTAATACCCTAGGCTTTGGAATTAGTATAAATAGAGGCCATTTGTGAGCATTTGAGACACACACTTCAAATACAAATCTCTCTACTCATCAAACAAAGCTTTAAGCTCTCAAATTCGTCCTTAGAAGTCCAGGGAAGTTTGGAGTTCCAGAAGTTCCACATTTGGAGGCCAAATCACCAAGAAGTCTACCCCAATACTTTGGGAATCATTACTTCACCATTTGTAATCTTATTCCAAGCATTGTAAGACTTTTAATCATGTTTTCTAATGTTCAAAGTTCTGAGTTTATGTTCATGTTTGCTATGAGTGGCTAGTTTCTTAATACACTTGCTTAAATGATGTTGATTATCATATGATTAGTTAGTGATTGTGTTAACATGTTTTAATTCAATTTCAAGTTGATTCTAAGATCCAATTGTGCTAAAGTTTCGTAGTGACATTTGTTAATCAAGTTTGATTAGTTGATAGTAATCGTAGAGGTCGAAAGAACTTATTGTTATTCAACTAGTCATAATCATTTTGTCTATGGATGATTGTTTTTACCCATTATTCTTGATTATACAAAGGAACTAAGGTATGGTTGTAATAGAAACGCTTTTTGATTATCAAATTGGATTGGTTGGAAACATCTAAAAGGTCGTAAGATTAGTTGTTGAGAATCAATTGTAGCCTTTTGTCTATGATCGGTTACCTTTTGTATTGACCATTTCTTAAGCAATTTGATGAAACAAGTAGATGTTTTTGTGTTTAAGTTTATGTAGACTTATGAAACTTGAATTGATCTTGAATTGATTGGTTAAACTTAATGCTTGTTTTTATGAACTAAAATCTTGACGAAGGTTTAACTTGTAAGAACAATAGATTAGTCCTCCAACTAATTATCATAACCAACATGTTAAAGAGGTTAACACAATCACATTAATCTATGATATGAAACTAGTTTAAGCAAGTGTAGTTTTTAATCATCTGAATTTCATTATATCTATTTGCTTCGTTATATGTTTTGGATAGACTCTGTTGATTCAAACTTGTGCTTAGATTCACTCAAATCCCTGCGAACGATCCCGACTTACCTTCATAATCTTGCTATAACGGACGATTATACTTGCTCGTATGTGTTATTGGTAATATTGGTAATTCAACTTTTATAAATTTAAAACTTGTACGTACGTAGCACATCATACACACGTACTACAATCGAATTAACGCGAAAGGCTAGGTTCTTGATCACGAATCAAACACACAACCTTGTATTCTTGGAAATCAAAAAATACCAAAGGGTTGGGATTGTTGTTTTCGGCCGAACACCACCACAAGGAGAAACAAAGAGAGCTTTAGCTTTTTAGGGTTACAAGAGATAGAAAAATAAATCACAAACCATTTGTATTTATAGCCTAATAAACTTGGAGGACAAGTTTGAGTGGAATATGGTTTAGAAACCCTACCCACGACCGGTTATGGATCCAAGAGGGATTCTAGAACCTTCCCGAATTCTATTTTCATCTCTAGTCCTTTAACTTAATATTTAACGACTGTTAACCAAACCTCGTTAAATATTAACTCTCGTTAAGTGTGACATTCGTGATTAAATAATTAAACATAACATTTTATATATTAATTATTATAACATTAATTCTCATACATAATGTGTGCAATCTCGAAGTCTCGTGTTCGAATCCGGTCATACGTATATTAATTTATATCCATAACCTTTCAACTACGACAAGTAACAACTAGCCAACATGATGAAGTCTTCATTCTCGTGGGAACAACTTCAACTAGAGCACTTTGACCCGATCATCGTTAGAGATAATCTCAGACCAAAGAATAACGTTCACATAATTGTAATCCTAAACCAAAACTCAACAATCATTTCCAGAACCTAAATAATTTTAAAACTACGACTTGTACTACCTAACAACTGGTCAACATAAATACCATCCATCTACAGAAAGACTTCCTTTATTAAGGAATATCATGACAAGTTTCTATAAGAAGGGATATATGCTAAATTTTTTGTTAAGTTAGAGTTGTCACGACTCAAATACAATAGAGATGCATACATGGGAATCACTCACTTGGATGAAGCTTCTAGAAATTTCTTCAAGTATCATCAAAGAAAAGCTAAACCTCTTCATGATGTTTACTTACGTTACAAGATAATGCACTACATTGATGTCAACTCAGAATGATTCAAGTATCATTGGTTCATTGACTATTATGTGCGACGGGTTGACAACCTAAACTATCGATTCTCTGAAGTAGATTATGAAAACTTTCATCCTCATGATATTGAAGGCATGTATCACAGAAGAATAAACTTCTAGAACAAGAAATGCATTGATCAAGACATCGTGGAATCATTAAAGATTTTTATGAGGTCAAAAGTGATCGTCATACATGTCGAAGACTTTCCAATAGCGGTATAGAGTTTTCATAGGAAGGTAAACCTTATAGCTCCCACACTTGTATGCCCAGGCATTCAGAATATCAAGTCATGGTCATGTATAGAAAGGCCGAAGTTTGGTACTGTATATGTGACAGAAATGAGACAAAAGAGGTTTATGTGGATGTATGAACTAGAGAAATTTAGCACAAGGATAATAAAATGTGTACTGCATGGAAAGGGTTAAGAGTATGTTGTGCAAACACTTCTATAGAATAGATAAATTTGGATGAAGAGCAGCAGTAGTTACATGGAAGAGTTGTGCAAATGATTAAGAAGACTAGAAGAGGCTAAAACTTTGAGATTCATGGAAGCACATCGAACAATACATTGGAGCTCGAATTTATTCAGGAAACTACCCATATCGGAGAAGACCCGAATGATCTACCCTAAAGGGGAGATTGTTAGGACAAGAAAAGTGTAAATCATTATGTAGGGTCTTATTATTAGATGACATTGTGTACATAGGCCCGATAGTCTTCCTCTTGTATTTAGGCCTAGCCCATATGTAATTAACCTAGAAGCATCTCTTGTACTCTATATATTTGTTGCATGTTTATGGAATGAGACACACAATCAATTATACCAATCAATATGGTATCAGGCTACAAATTATTACGATCCTAAAAATAATCACGCTCCTAATATCCCTCCAATATCTCGTCTTCTTCCCTATCTTTTCTCTTCAACTGACGCTCCTCCTCTAACCTTACAAATAATTCTTCCTCATCAACAACCAACTATGACAAACGATTCTACCCCTCCACCACCCCCTCCTACATCCGCTGACAAGTTAATCCCCTTTAGTATCACCAACAAAGTACCCGTAAAGTTAAACCTAGAAAAACATAACTACATATCATGGAGTTCATTTTTCAAAATCCACCTTGGAAGCCTTGGCCTTAAATCACACATTGAAAACAAAATGACCGATGCATCGTCTAGTGAACCGGAATGGAGCAAACTTGATGATCTCATCCAGATGTGGATCCTTGGATCCCTATGTGATTTTCTCCAAGAACAAGTCGTGTCCACACCGGGTAATGCAAAGGATTTATGGGACCACATGGAAAAGCTTTTTCACAATAACAAGGATGCTAGGGCAGTAAATCTGGATAATGAACTTCATTCTATCAAGATCGGGAACATGTCCATCAACGAGTATTGCACAAAAATCAAATCCATGGCGGATAGACTCAAAAATCTTGGGTCCTCGGTAAGTGAAAAGAATTTGGTGATTTATGCGGTTAATGGTCTTGACTCTTGGTTCACTACAATCGTTAAAATCATACGCCACTGTGAGCCACTACCAACCTTTGAAACGACAAGGAATATGTTGTTGCTCGAGGAGTCCACCCTACATGATGCTGTTACACACTCAACTACATTTGATAGTAGTAGTTCGACACCTACTGTCCTCATGGCTACCAAAACAGAAAACAGAGGTAACTCCTCTACCAATTTTAATAAGTCCGAAATCCTACCACAACTATGCAACCATTTTAATAAGGGCACATGCAAATTCGGTGATCGTTGTAAATTTGTACACGACCACTGAAACCGAGTTGGTTTGACAACGAAACTGAATGGAGGGAATAATGGTTATCGGAATATTTCCCATTTGCTATACACTCGTAAAAATTATCATGCCAAATCCAAGTCCATCGTGGACTCCCCCTAGTTTGTACCAGGTTCGTGCAGCCTAACACCAGATTTACCAAGCCCAAAGCCTACCTAATCAAACCAGCCAGCAGGATTTTGTCACCCCTCACCTCTCGGCCCAATACAACCAACCCCAAAATGCACAAATCCAATATCCCTTCTCAGCCCAACAGCAACAACAGCAGGCCCATTATGCTACTCAGGTCCAACAGCAGCCTAACTCCTATGGAATTCTTGGTCCTGCGCCCGCCTTGTACCCGTCTCAAGCTACCTCACTTCCTAGTGCTTTTAGCACTATGACTTTACAAGACCCAATGTGGAACATGGATACAGGTGCTTCTTCCCATTTAAATTCTAACGCAAGTAATTTAAGTACACTTTTTAACAAACGTTTATTCCCATTTGTACACGTTGGTGACGGGAAATTCTATTCCCGTTACTAACATCGGACATAGCATTATTCCATCTTCTCATCACCCACTTCATCTTCATAATGTCCTTGTCACCCCCAACATTATTAAAAATCTCATTTTTGTTCGTCAATTTACTAGAGATAATAATTGCACAATTGAATTTGATGCTTTTGGTTTTTCTGTGAAGGACTTCTGGACTCGCCATATCCTCCTTCGATGTGATAGTTCAGGTGATCTCTATCCTATTACCAAGTTGTCAACCATTCCTACCGCTCTTCTCTCAACAAGCTCCTCCATATGGCACCAACGTCTCGGTCATCCCGGTGACGATGTGCTACGGTCTCTTGCTTCTCGTCAATTTATTTCATGTAATAAAGAAAAGTCTCCACATGTATGTCATGCATGCCAGCTTGGCAAACATGCGAAGCTTCCATTTCATAGTTCCAATTCTAATGTTGAACATCCCTTTGATATTATTCATTCCGATTTATGGACATCTACAATTGTTAGTAAAAGTGGTTTCAAATACTACGTCTTATTTCTTGATCATTTCTCTCATTACTTATGGATTTACCCTCTTCGTCATAAATCTGACATGCTTGATAAATTTTTTTCATTTTCGTAATTATGTTAAGAACCAATTTAAATGCGAAATAAAAAGTTTCCAATGTGATCATGGTGGTGAGTTCGACAATAACCGCCTACATACACTTTTTGCTAACCACGGTATACAATTTGATTCTGTTGCCCCAAAACCTCTCAACAAAATGGCAAGGCAGAACGCATGATTAGAACCATCAACAATGTCATTCGTACGCTCTTGTTTCAAGCTCACCTACCCCCAACCTTTTGGGTCGAGGCCGTACATATGGCCGCTTATCTCCTCAACCTTTTACCATCCACCGCCATCAACAATGAAATCCCTGTAACAATTCGCATTTTCAGGATTTCTATCCATTCTCAAATTTTTACTTTTCATTTTCGAGAATTTACTATTCACTTTCACTATTCATCCATAAAATTTTTATTTCACATTCTCGTAAGATAAATTATTTTAGTAATGACCTAAGAGTTTGACAATCGTTAGATTATTTTTGCAAAAGTTATTAAGAAAACATCGTCCTAAAGTTTCATTTTGGTCAGAACACCATTTCAACATCACGCACATAACGAAAATCAACTCTGATAATTTTTCTCACATCAGATAAATTTTTAGATCACTCATGATTAATTTGAGAATTTTTAAGATTTATTTTTATGTTACCAAATAAACCCTGCGCTGTACAAAACTAAACTTACGTTTTAAACAATTCTACTTACATCCAGACTTAACGATTCCTGCACTGTGTTTCTAATATGTTTTTGACACTTTTACATTTTTTGGAAAAGTCAAACATATTTCCCTCCTCCTTTGACCATAAAGGAATTAACCTTCTACGTTCTATATTTTTGCTTAAATCGCGTAACTTTTAAACTTCACAAATAACTGTTAAGTTATCCCGCGTATGACGAAAACCACATTTTGACATCTCATATCACTTTTAGACTAATTTTAGTCTACTCTAAATAAATTCACGGTCGTTTCCCTTAAATTTCGTTCTTTTCCGATAAACTGCGAATTACGCGTTTTTGACCCGTATTTCCAGCTTTAAGCAGCTTTTTTGCACCCAATGAGACTTATCACTCATTTTATATTTTTAGATGGAGTATAATGATGAGTCTCATCATTCCTGTAAGTTTCGTATTTTTACGATACCCGGTTTTACGTTTTATGGCTTAACGACTTACGGTTGGCATTTAACGGAACCAAAACTTACTCTAAACTCAATATAAGATCAAGACTTATCATCTAAGCCTTGTCACCAATTGTGATAGCCTCTAGGGGGGGAGTCATCATTTTGGTGGCATAATCCTAACCATGCTTCATTTAGATCATTACATGTGTCCTAACTTAACCATGGTTAATATTTAACCCAATATATGGTTAACCAAACTTACCCTCCAATAAATAGCAAGTGAAATTCATCCTAAAGACCTTCACAAGCTGTTTCGGGTCGTTCATAGCTTAAATACACCATATCTTCCATCATTTGATCTTTAAACTCCAAGTTTATGCAAAGAAGTTCCAAAGATCAAGCTACTTCATCAAATCTCTAGCAAGTTTAAGTGATCTTCTTGAGTTTAAATCCACTCAAATCACTTAGTACTTCATCACCAACTCTTCAAGTTTGAAAGGGTGCCAAGGTGTGGAAAGCTAGCTCAATCCGAAGTCTTAAGCAATCAATCAAAGTCCTATCCTTACTAAGTTACTCCTTTCTTATTGAAAGCCAAAAGTTGTTGCACGTAGAAGTTTTATGACTTATCCATCACATCCTTTAAAGTACTTAGCATTGTTAACTCTCGGTGAGTTCATAGCCCCACTTTCTATTACTTAATTATTTTACAAACCCTTGGGGAAGATACATGCTTTATTTTAAATCGAACACATTGCTTTCAAATTATACTTGAATATATTAGTTGCACTAAGTACACTATTGCCAAAGTCCCTATTATCATGAACCATTAATCACTTGCGAGTGAACGCGAATAATGTGGATAGATCTATCGGGAATGACAAATCCCGTTTGTGTTGACCGGGTAGGCAAATAAACGCACTCTATTTGAAGATCCATAGGTTTAATGGCAAATTACCTATTAGGGCATCGGTTACTATTATATGACAGCTGTTAACGTTTCAGTATCATGAGCTTAGTGCAATAATATCTGTTTTGCTTTCAAACCGTTGGTGTGAGTCTATAGCTCACACTACAAACATAATGTGTTCAACCATCAAACAAACTCTATGAATTTCACTCAACCTTTGTGTTGACAGTTTTAAGCATGTATTTCAGGTCCATAATGTCGGAAGCTGGCACGGAAGAGCAAGGATACTGAAGAAGGCTATAAATTTTATTATCATTCGAAAACCTATTTAATGTATTTTGTAAACCGTGAAACTACTGGGACCTCATTTTTGTAAACTATGATATTTATATAAATCGAATGATAAATCTTTTAAAAAGACTCCATTAGAGTTCGTTTTCTATTGTTATGACTGTTGTGCCATGAAGTAACACCCAGTTTGAATTCCGTTGCGTATCACGAAATTGGGGGTGTTACAGATTGGTATCAGAGCCACAATTATAGAGAAACGGGTCTAATTGAGACTTAAACTATAACTACTTTTACAAACAAAAACATTTTATAGCTTTCCGTTCTCCGTGCCTTCCATCCTCCAGATGATTATGTGACTTTTAGGCATTTTAAGCTATACAAACATACTAGTATATTGATATATACACTTGACATTATTTCAATCATAAACAAAGTACTCAACCTATCTGCGTATGCCTATTCTAAGGCATTACGGCACAATCATATTTTCCCAATCTCCCAATCATGCATCTACTCATGCATTTTAGGATTACGAAACTTCCTCCAAGACATTGTAACTGACTACAGTGGTCTTTCCTACTTCCCAGACATTGTGAGATACAATGTTCTCATTCATTTTTCAAGACACTGTGAGATACAGTGGTCTCTATTACATTCTCAGACACTGTAAATCCTACAGTGGTCTCTATTACATTCTCAGACACTGTAAATCCTACATTGGCCTCATTTATTTCTCAAGACATTGTGGGTTACACAATGGTCTCTCTATCATTTCTCAAGACATTGTGGGTTACACAATGATCTCTCTATCATTTCTCAAGACATTGTGAGTTGCACAATGGTCTCTCCATCATTTCTCAAGACATTGTGAGTTACACAATGATCTCTCCATCATTTCTCAAGACATTGTGAGTTACACAATGGTCTCAACTATTTCTCAGACAATGTGAGTTGCACAATGGTCTCTATTATTTCCTAAACATTGTGAGTTGCACAATGGTCTCAACTATTTCTTAGACATTGTAAGTTGCACAATGGTCTCAACTACTTCTCAGACATTGTGAGTTACACAATGGTCTAATTTACTTCGCAAACATTGTAAATTATACAATACACTCTATAAATTATCTTACAAAACCTTATGTGATATTTTTTTTCATAAAACCTGTCACAGTCTATCAATTTCTCTAATGGAAATACAAGAAATAGGATTTCTAAAGGACAAACTGACTCATCATCTACAAAAGCTGAAGTTCAGCAACTTTCTCTACATTCATCAAAGTTCTATTCTGAAACCTTCATTGTTAAAAGTTCATGATTCTAGCCAAGTATGAAAACATAGGTTACAAGTCTTTTATGGACAGGACTTGCAACTGGATGGTTTGATATCGCCTTTGCTTAGTGGACAATTTCTCAAAAGATATGGACATATCACGAGTATACCTAATTTAGGTATTTGGAAAATTTATCGAACCTCGGCTAAATATAGTCTAGTCAGCTATATTTAACCTAGGGATAGTGGAACATAGTCTGACTAACTATGTTCGACTTAAATTTTTCAAACACTGAGAATAGTTATACAAGTGTTATATTCAGGTTAATTTCCTCCTTAAACTCGATAAACCACCAGCGTTTATTAAAAAGATCTAGAGACATGATAGTGTCTTACCACTCAGCAAAATCTTAACATCTTATTTATACTACCTAATTTCATTCTTGAAATTTTCATACATGAGATAATCCGAACTACTATCTTGGGATAGTCATCAAATCTTCTCGTCATTTCTTAAAAATACTAGCCTGATTAGGTTTCAAGGATATCATTCCGCCATATTCCTTTAAAATTCACTTTTGATTTTAAAACAAGCTTGACATCTCTACCTAAGAATAATGGTAAGCGTACACTACACTCTTCTAATCATCAACATATCACATCATTATCTGAACCCCATTGAAAGTCAGTACGTAAAACTTCACAGTACCGCGTTTCTTTACGATATTGCCTTCATCCCGAAACCACCTAAGACATGATCAACTTTGGAAATGGTTTGGATAACCACTTGCCACTGGCAAGACTTTCCTAAAACAATTATCACATCATTATAAACTATTTCACATCAACAATATCTTACACCTTTGATTAACAACAGTTACCTTAACAACAACAAAACTATTCCATTTTGAGGCACTATATAGACGAATGTGTTAGTTAACCATTTGCTGGACTAAGGTGTTCAGAGATCACCCACGAAACAACTAAGGAAACCATACAAATACAAACTAGGCTTCATGCCGTACACTATCACCAAAAACTCCATGTTAGAAATTAAGGTTTTATTGATAGCCTCGATACAATAAGATATGATTCATTTTGAGAATCGGGAAAAGCCAAACTTGAGGTATATTAGACTCAATAAGATTTTAACAAAACCCTTTAGGTTATCAACTTGAGCCACATGGTACATAATACATTCTATGACCAGAATCTTGAGAACGCAAACATTAGAATTCGGCGTTTACACCCTCATTTTTCTAGACGCTTCAACATCGGATAAAACACATTGAATTCCGGGACGGAATTCCCATTAAGGTGGTGAGACTGGAACAATTCACATTTTCAGGATTTCTATCCATTCTCAAATTTTTACTTTTCATTTTCGAGAATTTACTATTCACTTTTACTATTCACTATCACTATTCATCCCGTAAAATTTTTATTTCACATTCTCGTTAGATAAATTATTTTAGTAATGACCTAAGAGTTTGACAATCGTTAGATTATTTTTGCAAAAGTTATTAAGAAAACATCGTCCAAAAGTTTCATTTTGGTCGGAACACCATTTCAACATCATGCACATAACGAAAATCAACTCTGATAATTTTCCACACATCAGAAAAATTTTTAGATCACTCATGATTAATTTGAGAATTTTTAAGATTTATTTTTATGTTACCAAATAAACCCTGCGCTGTACGAAACTAAACTTATATTTTAAACAATTCTACTTACATCCAAACATAATGATTCCTGCACCGTGTTTCTAATATGTTTTTGACACTTTTATATTTTTTGGAAAAGTCAAACATATTTACCTCCTCCTTTGACCATAAAAGAATTAACCTTCTACGTTCTACATTTTTGCTTAAATCGCGTAACTTTTAAACTTCACAAATAACTGTTAAGTTATCCCGCGTATGACGAAAACCACATTTTGACATCTCATATCACTTTTAGACTAATTTTAGGCTACCATAAATAAATTCACGGTCGTTTCCCTGAAATTTGGTTCTTTTTCGATAAACTGCGAATTACGCGTTTTTGACCCGTATTTCCAGCTTTAAGCAGCGTTTTTGCACCCAATGAGACTTATCACTCATTTTATATTTTTAGATGGAGTATAATGACGAGTCTCATCATTCCTGTAAGTTTCGTATTTTTACGATACTTGATTTTACGTTTTATGGCTTAACGACTTACGGTTGGCATTTAACGGAACCAAAACTTACTCTAAACTCAAGATAAGATCAAGACTTATCATCTAAGCCTTGTCACCAATTGTGAAAGCCTCTAGGGGGGGGGAGTCATCATTTTGGTGGCATAATCCTAACCATGCTTCCTTTAGATCATTACATGTGTCCTAACTTAACCATGGTTAATATTTAACCCAATATATGGTTAACCAAACTTACCCTCCTATAAATAGCAAGTGAAATTCATCCTAAAGACCTTCACAAGCTGTTTTGGGTCATTCATAGCTTAAATCCACCATATCTTCCATCATTTGATCTTTAAACTCCAAGTTTATGCAAAGAAGTTCCAAAGATCAAGCTACTTCATCAAATCTCTAGCAAGTTTAAGTGATCTTCTTGAGTTTAAATCCACTCAAAACACTTAGTACTTCATCACCAACTCTTCAAGTTTGCAAGGGTGCCAAGGTGTGGAAAGCTAGCTCAATCCGAAGTCTTAAGCGATCAATCAAAGTCCTATCCTTACTAAGTTACTCCTTTCTTATTGAAAGCCAAAAGTTGTTGCACGTAGAAGTTTTCCGACTTATCCTTCACATCCGTTAAAGTACTTAGCATTGTTAACTCTCGGTGAGTTCATAGCCCCACTTTCTATTATTTAATTGTTTTTCAAACCCTTGGGGAAGATACATGCTTTATTTTAAATCGAACACATTGCTTTCAAATTATACTTGAATATATTAGTTGCACTAAGTACACTATTGCCAAAGTCCCTATTATCATGAACCATTAATCACTTGCGAGTGAACGCGAATAATGTGGATAGATCTATCGGGAATGACAAATCCCGTTTGTGTTGACCGGGTAGGCAAACAAACGCACTCTAATTGAAGATCCATAGGTTTAATGGCAAATTACCTATTAGGGCATCGATTACTATTATATGACAGCTGTTAACGTTTCGATATCATGAGCTTAGTGCAATAATATCTGTTTTGTTTTCAAACCATTGGTGTGAGTCTATAGCTCACACTACAAACATAACGTGTTCAACCATCAAACAAACTCTATGAATTTCACTCAACCTTTGTGTTGATAGTTTTAAGCATGTATTTCAGGTCCATAATGTCGGAAGCTGGCACGGAAGAGCAAGGATATTGAAGAAGGCTATAAATTTTATTATCATTCGAAAACCTATTTAATGTATTTTGTAAACCGTGAAACTACTGGGACCTCATTTTTGTAAACTCTGATATTTATGTAAATCGAATGATAAATCTTTTAAAACGACTCCATTAGAGTTCGTTTTCTATTGTTATGACTGTCGTGCCATGAAGTAACACCCAGTTTGAATTCCGTTGCGTATCACGAAATTGGGGGTGTTACAATCCCCTACACAAAAAATTTTCACAAAACACCCGACTATTCTAACTTACGTATATTTGGGTGTTTATGCTACCCCCACCTTCACTCCCCCCACAAACTTGCCCCACATGCAACACCGTGCATCTTCTTGGGATATCCCGCCTATCACCGCGGCTTTAGTTACCTAGACCTTGACACAAACAAAATTTTACTTTCCCGACACGTTACCTTTGACGAAACCCAATTTCCTTACCGCTCAATGACACCCGAATCTCCACCTTCATACACCTTTTTAGACCCTACACCATCCCCTTTACTTCACCAAGTTGTTACTAATTCCCCACCACCAACTCCAATACAGGATGTCCCTAATACCCATCATGAGCCCATTACACCCCCTACTCATACGGGTTTACCCAACAGCCCACTACCTGCAGCTCAACAGCAACCAAACAACCCACTAACCGCACCCCAAAACCAACCATCACCAGCTCAACAACCTCCTACAACCAACCACGCTGCCTCGACTCAACCTACACAACCTCCCACCGAACCACCCCGCACTCACCGCATGGTCACTCGGTCTCAATCAGGCATTGTCAAACCCATTGTACGTCTCTCGCTTCATACCTCTCCTATCTCTCCCGTACCTAAATCTCCCTTCCTCGCTCTTCAAAACCCTCATTGGAATAATGCTATGTATGATGAGTATAATGCGTTAGTTAAAAATGGTACTTGGATTCTTGTACCACGGCCCTCTGGTGTTAATTTGGTAAGATCTATGTGGTTGTTCAAGCATAAATTTCATGCTGATGGGACTTTGAGTCGTTATAAGGCTCGTTTGGTTGCCAATGGTAGTAGTCAACTCATTGGTATTGACTGTGATGAGACCTTTAGTCCGGTAGTCAAACCGGCTACCATCCGCACCGTTCTTAGCCTTGCTGTATCCCGCAAATGGCCTATTCATCAGCTTGACGTTAAGAATGCTTTTCTTAATGGGGATTTATCTGAGACAGTTTATATGCATCAACCACCAGGATTTGTGGACTCCCGGTACCCTCATCATGTCTGCCTTTTGCAGAAATGATTATATGGACTTAAGCAGGCAGCTCGTGCTTGGTTTCAAATATTTGCAGGTTATGCTACTCGAGTTGGATTCTATCATAGTCGATGTGACTCCTCATTATTTATTCTTCGACAGGGCTCTCACGTAGCTTATTTACTTATCTATGTGGATGAAATTGTTCTTACAGCCTCTTCTAATGCGCTTCTACAGCAGATCATTTCCTCTCTGCACAGTGAGTTTGATATGACTGATCTCGGGCCACTTAATTATTTTCTTGGTATTTTTGCTACTCGACATTCTACAAGTCTTTTTCTATCTCAGCGGAAGTATGCTACTGAGCTTCTTGAGCTTGCTCACATGACCAACTGTAACCCTTCTCGAACACCAATTGATACAGAATCCAAACTGGATCCCGAAGGTGTTCCAGTTCAGGATCCTACTTTATATCGCAGTCTTGCAGGTGGTCTTCAGTATCTCACATTTACCAGACCGGATCTCTCCTATGCTGTCCAACAGATATGTCTTTACATGCATGATCCTCGCGAGCCACATTTAGCTGCCCTTAAACGTATCTTACGATGCATTCTGGGGACTTTGGATTTTGGTCTTCATCTATATTCATCCTCTACCAGCTCTCTTGTTGGATATACAGATGCAGATTGGGCGGGTTGCCCATCCACACGACGGTCTACTTCAGGATATTGTGTCTTTTTGGGCGACAATCTACTTTCCTGGTCTTCCAAGCGACAACACACCATCTCCCGTTCTAGTGCCGAAGCCGAATACCGGGGTGTTGCTAATGTTGTAGCTGAGACTGCATGGCTTCGTAACCTTCTTCGCGAGCTGCATTCTCCTCTCTCTACTGCCACTCTTGTCTACTGTGATAATGTGAGTGCCATCAATCTGTCTGCCAAACCTGTTCAACATCAACGGACCAAACATATTGAGATTGACATACATTTTGTCCGTGACATGGTCACTGCTGGTCGGGTACGCGTTCTCCATGTACCCTCCCGTTATCAGTACGCAGATATCTTCACCAAGGGTCTTCCTTCAGCCTTATTTGAAGAGTTTCGATCCAGTTTGAGCGTCCGACTTCCTCCCGCTCCAACTGCGGGGGGAGTATTAGACGACATTGCGTACATAGGCCCGATAGTCTTCCTCTTGTATTTAGGCCTAGCCCATATGTAATTAACCTAGAAGCATCTCTTGTACTCTATATATTTGTTGCTTGTTTATGGAATGAGACACACAATCAATTATACCAATCAATACTTATAGAGTAAATTACATGGATGGTCCCTGTGGTATGTCAAAAGTAACAACCTTCATCCCTCGAAGTTTGAAGTTGCACTAGTAGTCCTTAAATAGGTAAACAAATAACACCACCGGTCCATCACTTAACAAGTGTTAAATGAGTTCCATTATAATTTACACTTTAGCCCTTTTAGGTTAAAGACCGTTGCATCGTCTATCCCCTATAATAACGGATGTTTAAAATTTAAAGTTTTTCTACTTCAAGTACGTTTTTATATGTTTTGACCCGATTTCGTCCGTTTTTTTATGTTTGCGTCCGTTTTCATACGTTTTCTTATATTTTTATCCGTTTTTCTTACGTTTTTATCCATTTTGGTCTGTTTTTATACGTTTTCGCCTGTTTTTATTAGCTTTTCATACGTTTTTTTATGTTTTCACACGTTTTTTTAAGTTTTCGTCCCTTTTATACGTTTTTATCTGTTTTCTTACGTTATTAGATGTTTTCTTACGTTTTTATCCGTTTTCGTCTGTTTTTATACGTTTTCGTCCGTCTTTCTTACATTTTCATAGGTTTTTATACGTTTTCACACGTTTTTATCTGTTTTCGTCCGTTTTTTTAAGTTTTCGTTCGTTTTATACGTTTTTATCCGTTTTCGTCCGTTTTTATAGGGTTTCGTCCGTTTTTCTTACGTTTGTATACGTTTTCACACGTTTTTATCCTTTTTTACGTTTTCATCCGTTTTTTACGTTTTCATCCGTTTTTATCCGTTTTCATACGTTTTCGTCCGTTTTTCTTACGTTTTCATCCGTTTTCTACGTTTTTATCCGTTTCTCGTCCGTTTTATACGTTTTCATACGTTTTTATCCGTTTTTATACGTTTTCTTACATTGTTATACGTTTGCGTTCATTTTTTACGTTTTCATCCACTTTATACGTTTTCTTGTGTTTTCATACTTTTTTATCCGTCTTCTTATACGTTTTCATACATTTTATCCGTAATAAAAACGAACAAAAACGTAAAAAAAGGGACAAAAACGTTAAAAACGGATAAAAACGTATGAAGATGTAAGAAAACGGGCGAAAACGTATAAAATCGTAAGAAAAACGGACGAAAACATATAAAATGGACGAAAACAGATAAAAACGTAGAAAAACGGACGAAAACGTATGAAAATGTAAGAAAACGTATAAAAACGCATAAAAATTGACGAAAATGTATGAAAAAGTAAGAAAACGGGTGAAAACATATAAAAACGGGATAAAAATGTATGTAAGTGTAAGAAAACATATGAAAACGTATAAAAACGGACGAAAACGAAGAAAAAAGGATGAAAACGTAAAAAAAACGGACGAAAACGGATAAAAACGTTAAGAAAACGGATAAAAATGTATAAAACGGACGAAAACGTAAAAAATGGACGAAAACATAAAAAAAAGGATAAAGACGTGTGAAAACGTATGGAAAAGTAAGAAACGGACGAAAACGAAAAAAAGCTTATGAAAACGTATAAAAACGTAAGAAAAATGGACGAAAAAGTATAAAAACGGACCAATACGGATAAAAACGTAAGAAACGTATAAGAACAGATGAAAACTTATAAAAAAGGACGAAAACGGATAAAAACGTAAGAGAACGGATAAAAACGTAAGAAAACGAATAAAAACGGACGAAAACGTAAAAAAACGGACGAAATCAGATAAAAACTTATGAAAACATATAAAAACGTACCTAAAATAGAAAAAATTTAAATTATAGACATCCGTTATTATTGAGGATAGACAATGCAACGGTCTTTAACCCAAAAGGGCTAGAGTGTAAATTATAACGGAACTCACTTAACACTAGTTAAGTGATGGACCGGTGGTGTTATTTGTTTTCCAATTTAGGGACTACCAGTGCAACTTCAAACTTCGAGGGATGAAGGTTGTTACTTTTGACATACCACAGGGATCATCCATGTATTTTACTCATACTTATATGTAATATTGTAATAGTATAAGGTATGGGATATGCGGTTTATGTTAGTTCTTTACATGTTTGGTCCTAGTCTCGTGACAAGCTAATAGGTCACGAGACTCGTATGCACTTTGGGTATAAATACCCATCACCTAACACAATGTGAGATGTCACACCATATCTAAATCTCACGAGACTTTCATTGTTGTTTCTCACCCTTTCTCTCTAAACTATGTGTGTGCACCCTATTTTTTTTCTCTAGATTAATGACATATTAAGCTTGATTGATTCCCGAGCATCGAATTAATGAGCCAATAAACATAGGTATAGATTTTGGGGATCAAAACGAATTCTAGATTACTTTAGAAGTACCAAATATGTAGTTGTCAAGCATTTCACTAGTTGAATCATGTTTAGAACATAAGTGAATAAAAAACTAGGTGAACACGGAATCAAAACTAAGTCTGGATTACCTTAGAATCACCAACTATATAGTTGTTAAACATTGCACTAGTCGAATCATGTTTAGAACATAAGTGAATGAAAAACTAGGTGAACACGACTTTCTCTCTATTGCTTATTATTTTTATTTTATTTCATTTATTATCTTTGTCATTTTATTTAATTAGTCAAATCACTACGTTTGCCCGGAACTGAAACGCCCCCCATTTTTAATTACATGAGAGTTTTGGTTAAACAACTAGTTTCACATTGCTCACCAAGGGTTCGACACTTAGACATTAGACATACAACAACTATTCTATACATGACTGGGTACACTAACCATTAATGTTAGTGTAATTGCGGCACTTGTAGTTTATTAAAATTAAAACCCGATTCATACACATCATACACTGGTTTTACATCGTAAGTGCGCCAGACTTCTATGCAATAATGACACTTAGGCCCCAATCCGAAAGAGAAGTACGCCAATTTTGAAAGTGAAGTGCGCCAAGCTTCAGTGTCTTATCGTTTTTGCTAGAGTAATTAATAGCTCCCTTATCTCTCATAATAATATATCATCATCACCGAACTTGGAGGCTACGTTTTTCTCTCACTTTTTCCGGTAGGAACATCCACTTTACAAAAGAAGATTCATATGAAAGAGCTTGGTTTAATAACTAGGGTAATATTGGAAATTGATATTAGGTTGCTAGTGACACTTGCGCAATCTTTGTATCCAAACATACAAGGTGTATGATTACTTTTACTTAATATTTACCTACTGAAATCATGAACTTATTTCCCATGTTAGACTAAACTCTTTTTTGTTTGTTTAGATGATGTTGCTATATGATAAGTAGTGTTTGGTTATGATTGTTGCTATTACAATCTCATGCTTATGTTAAGATCCAATTGTGCACGTGTTTTCTATGTTTGTTTATCTTGTTTGAGTGGTTATGCTAGTTCGGATAGGTCGAAAGAACCAACTAGTTTAGAGTTATTTGGAGGTGTTTGTCTATGAATAATCGCTTTGGTTAAAGGAATATACTTTGCTAATTTTGATAAACAGCTAAACTCATGTGTGAATGCCAATACTGGTAATTGACGAAACTAATTGTCTTTTTGGAGCAAATAAGTCTTGAATTGTTTGGCTGTGACTAATGCATAATTTCTAGGAAATACAA
The DNA here is from genome assembly GCA_910596185.1 of Chrysanthemum makinoi. Lineage (NCBI taxonomy): Eukaryota > Viridiplantae > Streptophyta > Magnoliopsida > Asterales > Asteraceae > Chrysanthemum > Chrysanthemum makinoi. The sequence goes on from OU343223.1 coordinate 264,144,788, forward strand.
TTTTGACGAAAAGTGCATACTTGTGAATCATTGTCAAGGATTGGGCAAAACTAGATCTTGTGTTTATGACAGTTTCATCACCATCATCATAACTATAACTTGCTCTATCATTTCAATTTTCAAGTAATCCAAGCAAACATATGTTCTACCATTGAAAACCCCATATTTATCAATTTGACCTTGCTTGCTAAATTGCTTAAATCACCATCCTTAATCCGTTTTAATGAAAGAACTTTCTATGACTAAGAACAAAACAAAGTCCTTGTGAACAACCTGGTTTTACCAAGGTTTTACTACATTTGAAAGGGTATACTTTTCCAGTGAGCTTTAATCCTAAATCGATATCTATAGTACTATAAATTTTAAAGATTTTGAAACACATCAACCCGTTAGGACATTAGCAGGAAGCCGCCTTAATTTCCTCTTCACTATTCTCATAGAGACAAACTTCCTCTGGGTACTTTCCTATACAACAATTACGTACACTGCCTTAGAGGTTGAAAACTGCGTCTCAACAACAACCTCGATTGCCTTGTTAGATTTGCTATCAAACTCACCTTCAACGAGATTGCTATTTGTATCAACTTCAATGCCTATTTCTACACGTGACACTACAACAATCGTTTGGACGGGCGAGGAGACTTTCGCCGGGGACTTACAGTCCCCGGCGAAAGTCACTAAACGACAAAATTGAATCTGACGTGGCACACGAATTCGATGACTATCCTGTGAAATTTCAACGCACACCTTCCGCGGGGACATGTCCCCGGATAAAGTTAGTTTGATTTTTATTAAACTCTGACTGGATAGTCAAAATTCAACGCCGTTTCGTAGGGGACTTGTCCCCGCCAATAGTACTTTCAACTTTTATCAAAATTTGGCCAAAGTCAAAAGCGTGTTAATTGTTCGCGGGAAAATTCCCGCTAAACCTTTTGCCGGGACATGTCCCGGAGAAAGTGATATTTCAAAAAAATATACTTTATTGTCGATATAATACAATGGCTGATTATAAGCCGGAAAAAGAGTGGTCACTGGTTTTATCGTAGAGTTGCCATTGATGTCTCCGCGAAACTTTTCATTTTCCCTCGCCCTTTTTACTTTAAGAGTGGTCACTGATTTTATCGTCGAGTAATGTTGATGTCTAGTAATGTGTAGTGGTGCAAGTTGAGCTTGTTAATATTGAATATGATGTATAGCGCACGCAAATTTCCTAACGTCAAATACTTGCAACAATTAACATGATACGTATACCATAGCACCTATAGTCGGTCGTTTAACATGATACGTATACCATAGCACCTATAGTCGGTCGTTTAACATGATACGTTTACCATAGCACCTATAGTCGGTCGTTAAACATGATACGTATACCATAGCACGTATACTCGGTCGTTAAACATGATACGTATACCATAGCACATATACTCGGTAGTTAAACATGATACGTATACCATAGCACGTATACTCGGTCGTTAAACATGATACGTATGCCATAGCACCTATAGTCGGTCGTTAAACATGATACGTATACCTTAGCACGTATACTCGGTCGTTAAACATGATACGTATACCATAACACCTATACTCGGTCGTTAAACATGATACGTATACCATAGCACGTATACTCGGTCGTTAAACATGATACGTATACCATAGCGCATATACTCGGTCGTTAAACATGATACGTATACCATAGCACCTATAGTCGGTCGTTAAACATGATACATATACCATACCACCTATAGTCGGTCATTAAACATGATACGCATACCATAGCACCTATATTCGGTCGTTAAACATGATACGCATACCATAGCACCTATAGTCGGTCGTTAAACATGATACATATACCATAGCACCTATACTCGGTCGTTAAACATGATACGTATATCATAGCACCTATAGTCGGTCGTTAAACATGATACGTATACCATAGCACCTATACTCGGTCGTTAAACATGATACGTATACCATAGCACCTATACTCGGTCGTTAAACATGATACGTATACCATAGCACGTATACTCGGTCGTTAAACATGATACGTATACCATAGCACGTATACTCGGTCGTTAAACATGATACATATACCATAGCACCTATAGTCGGTTGTTAAACATGATACATATACCATAGCACCTATAGTCGGTCGTTAAACATGATACATATACCATAGCACCTATAGTCGGTCGTTAAACATGATACATATACCATAGCACCTATACTCGGTCGTTAAACATGATACGTATACCATAGCACCTATACTCGGTCGTTAAACATGATACGTATGCCATAGCACCTATACTCGGTCGTTAAACATGATACGTATATCATAGCACCTATAGTCGGTCGTTAAACATGATACGTATACCATAGCACCTATACTCGGCCGTTGAAACGGATAGTTAAACAAAAAAAATGGTTAAAAGTTACAGTGTACCAAATGTTTTGTGGTTTACTGAGCACAACAGTTGATCGTATAACAGAGGGCATTCAAGGCGTCCAAGGTAACAACAATGGTAGTTCACCAAGAAGCTAAAAAGAATGAACAATGGTAGTTCACAATTGATGTGTTATTAATTTTAGTTATTGACAATTAAAATAAAGATATTTTAATAAATATATTGATTAAAACTCCTTTTGCCGGGGACATGTCCCCGGAAAAACCTTTCACGAATTTTTTATTTTCCCTCCCACCTTTTTACTTTATCCCGCCATATCCTTCCCCGGGGAGTTGTCCCCGGCAAAAGTCTGCTAGAAGACAAACAATTATTTTCCCCGGGGACCTGTCCCCGGCGAAAACGAATTGGGAAAATAACCTCAATTATTAACCTGATATTCTTTTCTCAAGTGGGATAAAAATAAACCCACCAAAAACGCAGCTGCTCTGCTCCACTTCATCTTCATCACCAAACACGTACCATAGCTGCTCCACTTGATTTCTATCTTGCACATTCAAGTTAAGTTCTTTATCTTATTGATCTTCTTGATTTCTATCTTGTATTCATAGTTTTTGGTTGTGATTTTGATTCATAAGACTAAGGTTAGACATAATGTTTTCTTTCTTTGGACCATTTTTGAGAAATTTGTTTAGGTTTTATTGTTGCACATTGGTTTACCTGTACTCGGTCGTGACTTTTTTTTTCGGTGGTATTGTACCAGGACTGCTTTTATGTGGTCTAAACCCATATATTAAGTCAGTTGCCAGTAAAGTAGTTAAGGATGTTGGTTTGTTATTTGGTGAGTTTTTAGTAAAGTAGCTATGGTTAAGGTTAAGGTTCCTAGGACTAATAAGGTTGATGAGGATGAGGTTGTTTTTCGGCTGAAAAGTAAGCGAATTTAAACTTCCCCCAGCTTGATTATATGCAGCTGCATATATTTCTTATTATGTGTTTTGCTTTTATACTTGTAGGAATATAGGGTGTCACGGGTGCCAAGCCGCGACCAAAGCCGAGACCAAAAGGTAAGATATGTCGTTGCGTATTTTAAATAGTTTAGGGTTTTAGGTAGTGAGAACTATCCAAGCATCGGGTATCAAAAAGACCCTTTAAACCATTAGGGTTGAATTGGTCATTTTAACAATTAGGGTAGGAGAGTAGGATGGTGGATTTTTTGAACAATGTGTCTAGGGTTGAGGGTTGCTGAAAACAAAGGAATGATGTTAGTGTGTCTAGTATATGTGCTATTACTGATGGTTTACGACGAGGAGGTACACGATTTCTTGGTGCACAAGATACAGGAAAGTGTACAGCTCGTTTGTTGTTACGGTTTGTTATGGTTACCTGGTGATGAGGGTTGAATCTTGAAGGGTAAAAAGGTGGTGCAAAAGGGTTTAGCTTGGTTTGGGAGTGTTTTTATTGTGTGTTTTTAGTGTGTGTTTTTTGGTGAGAAACTCCATGAGTTTGTGTGAGAGAGAGGGGTCATAGATGATAAGAAGATATGAAATGGTGTGTAATGATAGAGATATAATGGTGGCGAGAGATATGAAAGGGTTTGTGAGGGTGCCTCATTAACTCCACTTCACTCGCCATCACTATCATTACAAACCCTTTCAGCTATCTTCTTATAATCTCCGACACCTCTCTCTCACACACACACATGGAGTTTCTCACCAAAAAACACACACTAAAAACACGCAAACAGTTATGAACTCTCAAAGCAGGGCTAAACCATTTTGCACCACCTTTTTACCCTTCAAGTTCAACTCTCATCATCAGGTAACCATTACAAACAGTAACAAGAAATAGGCTGTACAGTTTCCTGTATCTACTGGACCAAGAAGCCATGTACATGCTCGTCGTAAACCATCAGTAATAGCACTTTAACTAGACACACTAACATCATTCCTTTGTTTTCAGGAACCTTCAACCATATACACACTGTTCAAATAGTCGTACGCAAACACCATCCTACCCTCCTACCCTAATTGTTAAAATGACCAATTCAACCCTAATGGGTTAAAGGGTCTTTTTGATACCCGATGCTTGGATAGTTCTCATTACCTAAAACCCTAAACTATTTAAAATACGTAGGTTAAGCTTTGGACAAACCCGAAAAAGCAGAAGATATCGGAAGTCAACTGACAAAACTACCTGGCGAACACGAGAGCCAAGACCACAATCGGTATGTTTTTTTGTCTAACTTTGTTAATACTCGTGAACTGACGTAAATGATTTTAGGACTTTAGTGATTAATTTCGGAAAGTCCCCGTCCGAAGTTAATCATCCTATAGAAAACCCGTCCGAAATTAATTTATTAGAAATTAATTTTGGAAAGTCCCCTGTTTGGGCTGCTTTTTGAATGTTTTGTCTCATTTAGGATATGAATGCGTATAATTGATTTACTATCTGTGAAAATTTCGACATTGTTTCCCTTTACTCCTACGAATATGTCTTTAATGCACATATTTGGGGAGTTGAGGGGAAATGCTGCCGAAATTTTCTCAAATAGTAAATTCAGTTATACGCATTCATATATGAGACGAAACATTCAAAGAGTGGGTTAGGATTGCCTTCCATAGTTGGATTAGGTGAACATTTTAAGTCTATATAATTATTTGTTGCTTCATTAAAACGCAGTTATGCCAATTGATAAAAGTTGGGTCTCACTAGCACGTACCAGTAGAGAATTCTTAGTTGGTCTTAGAGCTTTCTGCAAGCATTGCAAGTCCTTGGTGAATATTGATGGGAATATAAAATGTCCCTGTGCTCTTTTTTTAAACGTAAAATGGATAAAGCACGGATTTTTGTTTGACCACATACACACAAATGGCTGGGACCGTAGTTATACGAAATGGTATAATCATGGCGAGCGCCGAACAACCGTACACAACACAAGACACCCTGGGATGAGTGACATGGCTGAGTTCCTTCATGATATTGGTCCGAATAACGAAGCAGATGATCCAACTCAAGGAAATATTGGCGAGACAAGTAACGACGCAATTCCTCAACGTAATGAGTATGAGGAGTTACTTGCCACTGCCAACGAAAAACTATACCCAGCCTGTGAGTGGATGTCTTCATTAGACTTTATGGCAAAGATTACGCACATCAAGGTCAAAGGTAAAGTGAGTGACACCACATTTAATGAGTTCCTAACTTTATTCAAGGAAGTTTTCCCGCCCGTTCTAGGATACAAGATGCCATCGTCATACTATGAAATAAAGAAGACATTTAAAACTATCGGGTTAGGATATGAATCGATACATGCTTGTGTAAATGATTGCTTTTTATATCGGGGGGCGGGTAACGAAGATTTGCAGACTTGTCCGATCTGCGGCGCTAGTAGATGGAAAGAAAAGAACACACTGGGGAAGAAAGTTCCTAACAAGGTGTTGCGTTACTTTCCTATCATTCCTAGACTACAACGTTTGTACAAGTCTAAACACACTGCAAAACATATGACTTGGCATGCGTCTGGGCAGTCTACGGAGAACGGTAAGATGCAACACTTGGTTGATGGTCAAGCATGAAAGAAATTTGACATCAAGTATTCGAAGGAATTTGCTAAAGAAAAAAGAAACGTCCGGTTAGGGTTGGCTGCTGATGGTTTCAATCCGTACGGCAAACTTAGTCATCATACAGACATGTGGCCGGTCATATTAACCACAATACGCCTCCCTGGATATGTATGAGAGAGACTTCTCTTATGTTGACATTGTCAATTCCGGGCCCCAAATCACCAGGGAAGGATATTGATATTTACCTGAGGCCTTTGATTGATGACCTAAAGACTTTATGGAAAGATGGAGTCATGACTAAGAATGCTGTAACAGGCACCGAATTCTGTATGAAAGCAGCGCTTTTATGGACTATCAATGACTTTCCCACTCGAAGTAGTTTGTCTGGGTGGAGTGGGCAAGGTTACATGGCATGTCCGACATGTAATGTAGACACTCCAGCTATGCGCGTGTTAAACAAAACCGCTTATGTTGGTCACAGAAGATTCTTAAGCATGACCAATAAATGGCGAAAGAACAGAAGGGCATTCTATACGAGGTAGATATCTGAGACCCTCCTAGAAAAATTACCAGTGATGACATCTTGGATCAACTAAGAAGATTGCCTAAACGTGTCCCGGGGAAACATCCAAGATATGGGGGTGCGAAAAAAAAACGTGATCAAGATCGCGAATTGAATTGGACAAAAAAATCTATTTTCTACGAGCTAGAGTATTGGTCTTTTCTTACACTAAAACACAATTTAGATGTCATGCATATCGAAAAAAATGTGTGTGAGAGTGTGTTGGGTACTTTGTTAATGAATGACAAATCAAAAGACACCAACAAGGCAAGACAAGACTTACAAAATTTGAATATTCGTACTGACTTGTGGCTCGTCAACAAAGGAAACGGGAAGTGCTCTAAGCCTCATCCTACGTACTCTTTCACAACCGAAGAAAGAAAACTTTTTTGTCAATTCATTAAAGGTACGCGTTTTATTTGAAAATTTCTTTGTTCGAATTAATTCAAGTATTCATTTCGACAACTTATTCTAATATCCTGATTTTTTTTCTTAATTCATCAAAGGTGTTAAACTACCTGATGGGTTTGGATCTAACTTCAAGCATAAAGTGACCGACAACGATAGCAACATAACAGGCTTGAAGGCTCATGACTGTCACATAATGATGCAACGGTTGCTTCCTGCTGGACTTCAAAATTACTTGAAGGACCAAACCACCGCAACACCAATAATCGAGCTTTGTTCATTCTTCAAACAAATATGCGCTCGAACTTTGATGGTGGATGACATGTTGAAAGCTAGAGATCAACTGATCAATATTTTGTGCAGTTTCGAGCAAATATATCCTCCAACTTTTTTGACATTATGATTCACTTGGTTATTCATCTACCGGAAGAGGCTATTGAAGGCGGTCCTGTTTACATGAGGTGGATGTATCCATTTGAAAGATACATGAAAAAGCTCAAAAATTATGTCAGAAATAAAGCCAAGCCTGAAGGTTCAATAGCGGAGGGTTATATTGCTGATGAAGCATTAAATTTCTGTTCGCATTATTTTCGGAGTGTTGAGACGAGATTTAATTGTCCTGACCGGAATGAGGACGGTCCAAGGCCAACAAGTCGATTTGAGGTGTTTCGATCAGTCTGCAAAAAGAATGGTAAACAATCATTAGTTCGGTTTAAAGCAGACACAATGAAGCAAGTAGTATGGTACGTACTACACAATAGTCATGAAATCGACCCGTACATGAACGAGTACAAGATGTACGCATTTTATTTCAAAATTTGTTTCACGTAAGTTGTTATTCGACGACTTATTCTAATATCATGAACATTTACAGGGAATTTCCTGGCAGAGACTTGGAAGAAGGGTTTCCTCGCTGGTTTGAGATGAAGGTAGACTTATTGTATGTATTACCCTGTATAAATAACGACTATTACTCATATCTATCTATTCTTAACTTTTTCATAGATTCGTGAATTAAAAGTAAAGAAGGAGCGAATTTGTACCGCCGAGTTATTCGCTTTGGCTTGTGGACCATCATGTACTGCAGTCTCAGTCAACTCTTGCGTAGTCAACGGTGTGAAGTTTACTGTACACGACTGTGATTTACGTCGTTCAACTCAAAACAGCGGAATTTCAACTCCTAATCCTGATGGAGGAATGCATTATGGCCAGCTTGAAGAGATTCTCGAGTTTTCATATATTTCATTCAATGTTGTGTTGTTCAAAGTCAAATGGTTCGACACTAATAACACTAATCGCCTAAAACGCTGTACCTATAGAAACAACATTACCCAAATTATGACCGATCGTGTATCGTTTCAAAACGAACCATTCATTCTTGCAACGCAAGCAACACAAGTCTTTTACCTTGATTTCCCGGGTAAACGTGGTAATTGGAAGGCCGTCCAAGATTCTTATCATCGAAAGATTTGGAACCCGGATATCATTGTGGTAGAAGACAACCAGGATGTTGTACATGACAAAAACTCATCACATATCACACTCTCTGCTGAGTTGGATCAGTTGGATTATAACATTATAAATATAGATGTTCAACCAGCGGAAGCTGAGGCACCACCACCAATTATCACTATTGTGGAAGACGAAGATGATATTGATTTTGATGATCACGTTCCTCATGATTTAGCATCTGATGATGATGATGGCCACGAGAATGAAGATGATGAAGATGACAGTACTAATAATGTTGCATTTTATGTTGATGATGTGGGAGATTAATCTCGAATTGTAATTTGTAGAACAACACTTAATTATTTGAATGAAATTGTTATCGACCGGTTAAATGTGTTTATTTGTTTGTTTATTTATTTATTGATTTATTTATTTATTTATTATAATTATCTTGTTGATATATACTGTTATACTTTTGGACCATTTGCGGATAGGTAGTTTTGGATAGTTTTGTAGATGATCATGCGTTAACGGTTTACGAACCGTTTTGGCGATTTTGGAAAAGGATAACTATATATATGATATTATGTTTAGCGAATTTGTGTTATGATTGGCATATTAAAACAGGTTGTGACATTGGTAAAACAGATTGTGGATTGGTGTTATGATAACAGGTTGTAGATTTTTTTCGGAAAATTTTCGGAAAAAATCTGGAAATTACCCATTTTGCAGCAATATTCTGCATAATGGGTCAGCTAGTTTTGGCGGGGACATGTCCCCGGGGAAAGTTCAAAACCTATTTTAATTTACAACTTTAACCGTTGACATGTCCCCGGCGAATTAGTTTACCTCAACGGTGGTTAACACTTACCCCGGGGACATGTCCCCGGCAAAACGGGTGCCACGTCGGACTAATAACGTAATTAGCGTTCTTAAAGTGACGTTCCAAAATCATTTCTCCCGGGGACTAGTCCCCGGGGAAAGAATGTGCCACGTCGGACATGTTTGACCGGAGACAATCGGCTGTGGGACCCACGTGTCCCCGGTAAAAGTGGTAAACAGTCCCCTGGGAAAGTATTGCCCAGAAGGTATTGCCGGGGCCCTTTCTCCGGGGACTTGTCCCCGGTAAAAAGATTCTTAGGGGACATGTCCCCGGCGAAAGCCCTGAAACGTCGCCTGCAAAAGCGACGAATGTTGTAGTGTGAGTTATAATCAACTTTTGATAAGGCAAAACCTTCTTGTTTGCTTTTAAATTCTATTGAAAATTTTGAACCACCCAAATATTCGACCTCAAAATTTGAATCATTGAACAATGACCATAGTGATTGGAGTTCTACAAATAAACGAGTTACAAAATATTTTCCATCCAGAGTGTTTTGAAACCTAAAAAAATTAAGAGATGTACAAGGTTTTGCTGCGGGTAAAATATGTGGAATTATATTGTTCCCCATATCTCATTATGATTAACCAATGAGTATAAATACATAATACATGAGGTAAATGGGCTAGACCCAATAGCAACTAAATACATACATGGGCCTACCGATACATACTACTAACAGCCCCCCGCAGTCGGAGCGGGAGACTGACGAACACTCAGACTGGATCTAAAATCATCATACAACGCATAGGGTAGTCCTTTGGTGAAGATATCTACAAACTGGTAACGAGAAGGGACATGTAAGACACGAACGTGCCTTGCGGCAACCTGGTCACGAACAAAGTGTATGTCAATCTCAATATGCTTCGTACGCTGATGTTGTACCGGATTGGAGGAAATATACACAACACTGATATTATCACAATAAACCAATGTAGCACGCTGTAACGGGGAGTGTAACTCTCGTAATAGGTTACGTAACCAAGCAGTCTTGGCAACAACATTAGCAACACCACGATACTCGGCCTCTGCACTGGAACGAGAAAGAGTAGCCTGACGCTTAGACGACCACGACAATAAGTTGTTGCCATGAAAGACACAATAGCCAGAGGTGGATCGATGAGTTGTGGGGCAACCAGCCCAATCAGCATCTGAATAACCAATCAGAGAAAGAGGTGAATCGGAAAACAACTGAAGTCCATAATCAAGCGTACAGCGAACATAACGTTAAATCCTCTTAAGAGCTGTCAGGTGAGCTTCCCGAGGATCATGCATGAATAAACAAATCTGCTGGACCGCATATGATAAATCAGGTCGCGTGAATGTCAGGTACTGAAGTGCACCCGCAATACTCCGATAAAGTGTTGGGTCAGAAACAAGAGGGCCATCAGCACCGAGTTTAGACTCGGTGTCAACTGGTGTATGACAAGACTGACAATTGAGCATACCTGCACGCTCCAAAATCTCTAGTGCATACTTCTTTTGACAAAGGAACATACCTGTAGCATTACGAGAAACAGAAATGCCCAAAAAATAATGTAAAGGACCAAGATCAGTCATCGAGAACTCGTTGTGAAGAGAAGTAATAATCTGCTGTAGCAGTGTTGCAGTTGAAGCAGTCAAAATAATATCATCAACATAAATCAACAAATAAGCAATATCCGAACCCTGGCGGTAAATAAACAGTGATGAGTCACAACGGCTATGAGTAAATCCAACCCGGGTAGCGTATCCTGAAAATCACTGAAACCAGGCCCTAGGAGCCTGTTTAAGCCCATAAAGAGACTTCTGCAGAAGACATACGTGGTTGGGACGATGTGGATCTCGAAAACCAGGCGGCTGATACATATACACAGTCTCAGAGAGATGGCCATGTAGAAAGGCATTCTTGACATCAAGCTGATGAATCGGCCAACGTCGAGATCCTGCAAGACTAAGCACAGTGCGAATGGTTGCCGGCTTAACAACCGGACTAAAAGTCTCATCGCAGTCGACACCAATCTGTTGACTGCTACCATTAGCAACAAGGCGAGCCTTGTATCTACTAAGGGATCCATCTGCAAAGTACTTATGCTTAAACAACCACATAGAGCGAACACTGTTCGTGTCAGGTGGTCGTGGCACAAGAATCCAAGTTTTATTTTTAATAAGTGCATTATATTCATCACGCATAGCATTTTGCCAATTATGGTTAGTGAGAGCGATATTGTAGGATTTTGGTATTGGGGAAATGGTGGAGACATGACAGTTATATTTAGGATTGGGTTGACGGATACCAAGACGAAGCCGAGTGACCATGGGATGAATCGAAGTAAGATTAGGCTGAGTATGATTTTGGGTTGATGTGTGGGTCGTAGCTGGTGTGGGTACCTCAGTTGTGATAGGGGGTGTTTGTGGCTGGGTTGAGGATAAACTGAGGGAAGAGGGTTGTTGGGGGGATGAGTTGGCGGAGTAGGGGTGAGTTTGGGATAACAGACTCGGTGATAGTAGGCCCACTAAGAATGGGCGTGGGTATAACAGTCGGTTCGTCATCCAGAAATGTGTACGAGGGAGCGGCATTGGGTGTAACCGAGCCATATGGAAATACAGTCTCATGAAAAGTGACATTGCGGGAAATGATAATTTTGTCGGTTGCAAGATCGAGGCACCGATACCCACGATGGTTGGATGGGTAACCGAGAAAGATACACGGTGTAGAGCGAGGTCCAAGTTTGTGGTTAGTATCGACATGAGGGTAGCAAAGACAACCAAAAATATGTAGAAACGTGTAATCGGGTTGGGTGTTGTAAAGGCGAGTGTGGGGAGTGTCATTTTTTACTGCGGTTGAAGGAAGGATATTAAGTAAGTGAGTGGCCATGTAAAGTGCCTCGACCCAAAAATGAGGGGGTAAGTGGGCTTGAAACAAAAGGGTACGGATTTGGTTATTGATGGTACGAATCATCCTCTCGGACTTCCCATTTTGTTGGGAAGTACGAGGGTATGAGAAATGAATATGTATGCCATTTTTATCAAAAAGATGGTGAAGAATATGGTTATCAAATTCACCACCATGGTCACATTGGAATTCCTTGATATCGGTTTTTAACTGATTTTTAATGAATGTACGAAATTGAGCAAATTTACTAAACGTGTCTGATTTATGACGCAATGGATAAACCCATACATAATGAGAGAAATGATCTAAAAACAAAACATAGTATTTTATTCCACTGGTACTCAGGAGTGGAGAAGTCCACAAGTCCGAGTGCACAATATCAAAAGGAGAGTTAACAATAGAATCCGAACTCACAAACGGAAGTCGCACGTGTTTGCCAAGCTGACAAGCATGACACAACACGGGGAGACTTCACTTTATTACACAAAATACTATTACTAGAAATAAGAGAACGTAGCACGTCATTTCCAGGATGGCCTAGACGTTGGTGCCACGTATGCTGACTTGTGATAAAAGCTTGGGGGGAGGTGGTGGGCTTGGTGACGGGATATAGGTCGCCAGTACTGTCACATCGGAGAAGAGTTTGACGAGTCAAATAATCCTTCAAGAGAAAAACCAAATTCATCAAATTCAACGGTACATTTATTGTCTCGAGTAAATTTACGAACAGAGATAAGATTTTTAACAATATGAGGTGTGACAAGTACGTGATTAAGGTGTAATGGTCGGTAGGGGTTTGGCAAAGTGCTATGGCCAGTGTTGGTGACTGGTATTGAGGCACCGTCACCAACAATGACGGATGCATAAATACGCTCATTAAAAACAGAACTTAAATTATTTGCATTTGAATTTAAATGTAGAGACGCACCTGTATCCATATTCCATCCGGCGTCTCCAAAATCCTCTAGAGTGAGTGTACTAAAAGCTTGAGGCAGTGCAGTTTCCTGATCGACATGGGCCCGAAGCTGTTGGTGGGTCGAAGAGCTAGGCCTGCGATGGGTAGCAGACCCACGAGAGGCCTGTTGAACATGAGTGCTATCTTTGTTGGGATGATTGAGATATTAATCTCTGGTAGGCCTGAAGAAGTTTGGTATAAGCTTCAAGAAGTGGGCCATGGCCCAAAGTGGCTAGATTAAGTTGTGCACTGCCTTGACCAAATTCACGAATTCCATAACCATTGGAATGGTTATTATTAAAATTTCCACTTCCAAGACCAATTGAGTTATTATTATTAAAGCTTCCTGCTCCACGAGAGTTATTACTCCCATGAATAAAACGACATCTATCCCCATACGAGCAATACCCACGAGAGAAGTTGCGAAAAACCGAGGTCGACTTGGGGATCGAGGAACGCGAAGTGTTACCTTAGCTACGAGCGGAGCTAGGTTGTGCAACGAGTGCAGTCGGGGATGATGATGATATGCGGGATGATGAAGACGAAGCACTCTTCCTGTTCATACGTGACTCGGCTAGGGATAAAATGGAGCGGGTTTGTTCGAGGTTCGGGAACGGGTCTTTGTGATGACATGAGCAACATGTTCATATTTGTCACTGAGGCCATTTAACGCATAAGTGACCAATTCATCTTCGGTCGTGTTAGAACCTAGGTTATCCAAGCGTGATGCAAGTGAGTCAATCTTTCGGAAGTATGCGTCTACTGTTAGGTCACCAATATCCAAGTTCCGTAACTCACCGACGAGTTCCACAGTTTTTGAGCGTTTGTTATCCGTGAAAATCTTCTCTAGAACGTCCCAAATGTCCTTCGAGGTTTGAGGTTTAGTTTTGAGGACACGTTCCATGAGCGATTCTGAGATGGTGGAGAGGATCCACGATTGAATGATGGAGTCCACGGTTAGCCATTCATCCGTGGGAGGAGAGGGGGCACTAGTCGATGCCGGAGGTTGGATGAATTCGAGGGCGTTGCAACCTCGAATATGGATCTTGAAGAGGGCGCTCCAATTCGAATAATTCAGTTTGTCGGCATCTAGGGTGACAACCATAAGGTTTTTGAAGTTGTTGGTCGTGAGCAGCTTTGTATATTTGGAAGGGATTGGCGTTTCATTAACCATGGTGACTGGTTATGATGATGGGGATGCGTAGCAGTGAAGGTATGGGATTGTGATTTGTATGGGAATATTACTATGCTAAATAATATGAGAGTATAATTTGGTGACAATATTATACTATATAATGACGATGAGAAAACAATATTAAAAGTAATGAATGATCAGCTAGTGTATATGGAGATTTGGGTAGTAGGGATTATTAATTTGATGATGGCAATGATATTTTGGTGGTGGAAGAATGACGGCTCGTGTGATTAGGGTTTTTGGGATAACTCCTGGTAAACTGCTGATACCATGTATAATTATATTGTTCCCCGTATCTCATTATGATTAACCAATGAGTATAAATACATAATACATGAGGTAAATGGGCTAGACCCAATAGCAACTTACATACAATATATTGGTTTTGGAAGGGATATCAAACACCAACGCGTCTTTCTTGCATCCCGCGCTGGACTTCAAAAGAGATTTTTCAAAGTTAGCAATATTCACTCTCAATTTGAAGCTCCTAATTCTAATCCTATTTAATCTATTCACAAGTACTTGAAGATTTCCGGCCTGGAAAAAACGAACAAGACCAAACCTTTTGCTTGCCTTAGTTACCTTTCTTGCCACGTAATGGATGGACGTCTAAAATTATGATATCAAATTCAATTTAACCCCATGCATGCATAGGATTATAACATATATAAACATAAATATTTATTAAAGTTAACTTATTTCAAAATCTTGTACGTGCACAGGATTCCGAAACTAGTTCAACTGGAACATATATACATTACAGTTTATACTAGTTATAATATCCGTGCACGCACAGGATTTTGACAAAAGAAATTATCTTATATTAATACTGAATATTGTTTCTTTAAAGATAATTGCATATAATTATATAGTTATAAGTTTCGTGCACGCACAAAGTTTACATAAATCAAATTTATTTTAACATTTTAGTTCAGTATATACACATAAAAGAATTTGCCAATGAAAATTGTGATATAAGTACAACTAATACTTATGCACGAGTTTTTCATTATGCATTTATATCCACTAGAATTTGGTAAAATATTTGTAAAAATTTACGTTAGGTAACTCAAGATTTAATTTATTTAGCTGACAAAGATGTTGATGTTGTTATTTAAATTTCACTACTGATATTATGTACACATAATGTAAGTTTAATAGCACATAATGAGCGTTGATAAAGTTAAAGTATACTCCTTAAAGTTTTTTAAAAATGTTTTTCTAGTTATCTTTATATAAAAAAATAAGAATTACATTAGTCATTGTTATAAGTACAATCGCATATTTTTTTTATATTAAAGTAGCCCGTGGTTACAATTTACGGAGTAATAGTTATATTCCTGTTTTTAGTAATTTAGCCGTATTTAAAATATAAACTCGTGTTCACATAGGTTAAACTTTTAAAATGAAATAAATTAGTCCTTATTGAACGTATATAGTAAAAAAAATTGATACTTATAATCTTATGAAAATTTATATGATGTTATTTTAAAACAACATATACATTGCATTTTTTAAAACAACATATACATTGTATTTTTTAAGATATAAAGTATAAAAGGTATAAAATATAAGGGGGTATTTGTTTATAATCATAAGTTATTAAAAAATATAGAGGTTTATAATATTATACTTAACTCTATATAATTTTTAAAAATTCAACCACAAAAGTTTTAATAATTACCTCATCACTTTTTAAGTTTTTGTTTTCATAAATTTGACAATTATATTTTTATGTGTTTTTTTATCAAACAAATTTCTCTACCAATTTTTTTAAAGTTTGAGCAAAATCAATTTAATTTTGACTTTTATTAACCAATCACATCACACGATTTTGTTTACGTGGCGATATCGAGCTCCCCTATTGGCCAAATTATTTTTTTAATAAGAATGAATTAACAAAATCAATCTGAAATAATTTAATTCCTTTATTATATAAAAGATTATATTGAAATACTTGTAGCATATTCTAGCTTGTCACCTAAAAACTAGAGTTACAAATTATACCATTGATGTAACAAAAAATTTACAAAAGGTTTACAATGTTTAACATCACATAATTTAGACAAAGAAAAACAAGCATGATCCCAATCAAACAAGCTAGGGATACTTGGTAAATACATCTTCATCCTATTATTTTAATAGGAAAACTCATACACCCATAACAGTATATTTAAACCACACATTTGTCCCAAAACCATATGATTGAAGGGCATACACATTCACATGAGTAACACTAGGCCAAAGACCTGTTGTTTACATCCTCAAAATATTGCATTACAAAATGACCAAATAAAAGAATAATTGTCCTCATGTTGAATCTCTAAGCAAACTGGAGAATCATTTTTCTTATTCTTTTCAAGATCATTATCTTTATCTCCCCATTAGAGTAAAGTTTCATATATATTTTGGTAGAAAGAGCACATTTGTTCCTTCAACTTTTCACCGCCTATCTTGTGATCCCCTTGTACCTGCCACGCATAACAAAGAGTTGTAATTATTTTTATTGAATGAACTATAATGATATTGAAAGAACTATGCGTGGTCTATATAGTTCAGTCAACAATAGACGTGTATGACATTTGGATGCTTGATTAGCATAGTAAGTATGATCGTACAGAAAATATGTAAATTTCTTCTCCAGTCAAATTCCGACCAATTTGTACATTCTTGTGTTTTTTCTCTGCGAAGTCGTTACGATTCCGATGACTTATTACGATTCTTGATAGTTTCTTGGCAGAATTACAAGAAAATTATGGTTTGATTACACGTACAACACATTTGTGCTTAAATCCTCTGTTTGCAAATCGACAGTCAACCATAATTTGTGTTGTAATTGAAATTAGGGTTCATATTCAGTTCTTTTTCAGTTTTAAGATTGAGTTGTGAACTCTAATTAGTCGACAATACCAGCTAATACAATATACACAATAATCATGGATGATAATACAAAACAATATCCTAATGAGCAATTAGATGGTAAGAACAACAATGAAAGGAATGAAGGTGGAGTTGAGGTCAACTGTTAATGATTCAATGAGTACTATGGATAATAGGAGTTTGGAAGCAGTTAGACCACATGGGGAAGGCACAGGTAGATGGGTTCAACCACCAAAGTTCATAAGAATGACCAAGATTAAATTTTCAAAATTTGGGGGTGAAGATGTAAGAGTATGGAAGTATAGGTGTGAACAATTCTTTATTTTTTATACTACACATGTTGCAAATAAGGCACAACTTTTTTTATGTTAACCTTGTTGACACTGGTAGTATATATGTGGCATAATAATTGGAGAAAATGTAACTTCAAACATTTATAGGGAAACTATTTTACAGATATATGGTAGTGCTTATTATGATCATTTGGCTGAAATCAAGAAGGTAAGGCGGCATATAGGCACTATAGATGATTATCATAATGCTTATGATAAGTTGATTAATGAAGTAGACTTTCCCGAAGATCAGGAAATTAGCTTCTATATTGTTGGTTTACAAACTGAAGTGGAATTAGCTATGAGAATAATGTTTCATCTTAAAACACTAGTTGAGGTGTATCATTTGTCAAAATTGCAAGAAGCCAAGATAAATGCAGCTAAAAAGAGGTTAAGTACACCAATTCTGCCTACACCTAGATTAACTTATAACACTTATGCTTCCACACCAAATTATTGCAATAGGTTCACTCAAACTGCAGTGATTTTTTGGGCCAAAGTTCTAGTTTGAGCATCCTTATCCTAAAAGACAATTGCTGTTAATGGTACTAACATATTTTCAACAATGAGAGTCTCTGGTCACGTAGGAAAACATAAGCTACACATTTTGATTGACTATAGAAGTACTCATAACTGTTTGGATCTTAATACTACTAAGAGATTAGGGTGTCACTCAAAGAGTATTATTTCTATTGCATGTGGATTTCGGTAGCAGGAATCAGTTGATAAGTACTTATATGTGTCAAGGGTTCTCATGGCATTTGCAGGGTGAGAAATTTGTGACAAATGGTTGTCTACTTTGGGCAACATTGTGAGTAGCTTCCAAGACCTTGGGAAGGAGTTTAGGTATAATAGAAGGAAGGTAGTACTTAGAGGCACACAAAAATCTACTTTATAGTGGATGCATGGGCGTAATATGCAAATCCAAACACCCATAATTGAATTGTCTTTCATGGTTTTGTGTATATACCCAACTACTTCACTCAATATGATTACTGCTTCCGTTGATGATCATAATCTCCAAATGAGATCTCTCCAAGTGGTTGATAATTATGGGGATGTATATGTTGTTCCTACTAGCTTACCACATGTTAGAAGCTTTGACCATAAACTTCATTTGAAATAGAGTACTCTGCCAACCAAAACAAGACCAAACAGACATTCGCTTACCCAAAAAGATGCAATTTAAGTGATAGTTAAAGAGCTACTTGATACTCGAGTTATTAGAAACAATCAAAGTCCTTTTTCATATCCAGTTGTGATTGTAAAAAAGAAGGATGGTAGTTAGGGAATGTTTATAGATTACAAACAGTTGAACAACAATACCATTAGGGACAAGTTTCCTATTCTAGTCATTGAGGAGTTAATTGATGAATTGTAGTATTTAATATTCTTCTCTAAGTTGGATTTAAGGTATGGATATTATCAAACTAGAATGAAGCTTGCGGATATTGAAAAGCCAACATTTAAACTCATGAGGGACGCTATGAGTTTTTGGTAATGCCTTTTGGTCTCAGAAATGCTCCTTTAACATTTCAAGCTCTTATTAATTCAATGTTTAAGGCATATTTTGAGGAAGTTTGTGTAAATCTAACCATGAGTGATCATGTGCAACATTGGGAGTTGGTATTTCAAGTGTTAATAATACATACTTTGTTTTCCAAACAGTCCAAATGTGTTTTTGGACTTGATAAGGTTGAGTATTTGGGTCATGTTATCACTAGAGAGGGAGTGTCTACGGGTTGGACTAAGATAGAAGCTACGAGGGATTTGCTTATTTCTTCTAGTCTACAAAAATTTGGAGGGTTCTTGGGTTTGAATGTCTAATACTGAAGATTTCAGAAAGTCTATCCTGACATCAATAATCCATTAAATTAATTTCTTAAGAAGATTGGTTTTGTATGGCCTGTTGTGGATTATGAATCATTTGAGAAACTGAAACAAGCTATGATGTTGGTTCTAGTACTAAAACTTCTGATATTCAACACTTTTAGGCAATTTTCATAACTGCAGGGGCTGAATTAAAAGAGTTGTTTCTATTATTATTAGTTTCCTTTTTATGGATTAACTTGGTGGCCAAGCTAAAATATTATTTACAAGGCATTAGGGTTACAGGTATTGGTATGCGGATTTTGGAAGTCATTAGATAAATAAGGAGGTCACCTACATCTCGAAAGTAGGCACTATGTTGTATTTTATTTTTGCTCTTAATAAGAATTCAGCCGTTCGCATCAAATTGGTATCAAAGCTCTATCCTGCTGCCTGTGGAAATTTTCGATCAGCCATGACGAAGATTACTGATGTTGAAGCAAGCTTGGAACAATTCAAATCAGATTCGTTGGCTAATCAGGTTGAAACATCAAATCGCTTTGATCGGATGCAAGAATCGATTGGCAAGAATAAAGAAGAGGCTGATGAGCAATTCGCAGAGCTGTTGCAGCTCTTGAAAGCCCTACAACCACCCGCCACCACCCCGCCACACTGTCCTATCCTGCCACACTACCGCCCCACCAAGCTATCATCAAAATACCGCCCAACAACCCTTTAACACTACCGATTAGCGCCCTACCACGATGCTTAATCGCCGTTTTTGGTTCAACCATCAACAACTTATACGAGTTTTTCTGGCCTCCAGTTTGATTCGCAGGGATTCCCACTTTCGATGAACCAACCAGGAGATGACAGTGGCAATCGGAATTTAAAACCACCATTTACCAACGACCGGATTTTCCAGAATTACCAAGGCAATACGTATGGACAAGTAGGGGGAGCATTCCCGCACATCGCCATTCGTGGACCTGAATGAGGATGGCATCCAGGTTCTGATCACCGATTCAGAAAACTTAAAATGCCATTGTTCGACGGGGAAGATGTGTATGGTTGGGTATACTAGACAGAGAGATTTTTTGAGGTACAAGGCTTGATTACTATTGGGGAACGGCTTCGTGCATCGGTCTTGAGTTTGGAAGGGTCTGCCCTGTCGTGGTTCCGATGGACTAATAATCGGGAGCCTTTTATCAGCTGGGAAGAGCTCAAAAGACGTCTGTTACACCGTTTTCAATCCTCTCAATATGGTAACTTACATGAACAGTTTTTCTCTATTAGTCAACAGGGGACGTCTCACGAATATGTGACATTATTTGAAAGAATGGCTGATTACCTGGTCTATAGGAGGAGGTACTTGAGGGGATTTTCATAAAGGGGTTAAAAAATGAGTTACGTACGGCGATTCGAACTCAGAAACCTACGGGATTGAGTCAAATCATGGAATCAACATTAATCATTGATAAGAGCAAGACTTGTAACAACGTCTTATCAGGAGGTGGGTCACACCGTTCAACAATAGGGCAAACCACTTCCAAAGGAGAGAACTTTAGAAGATTAATTGTTCGGAACTACAAGCCAAAAAAGCTAAAGTATTGTGTTATCGGTTTGATAAGAAATATGCCCCAGGTCACCGGTGTCCAAGTCAGACATTACAAGTGCTGCTGGTTGATAACAGTGATGGAAGTGATGAGGAGGTTGCACCATAATTTCAAGTCAAACGATGGGATCCTGGAACAAAGATCGATTAAGAGGAAATTTAAAAGCCACACCTTGAGGACAAGGTGTGTGTTTTGGTGGAGGAGTAATGATACGATCCAACACTTTTAGGCAATTTTCATAAGTGTAGGGGCTGAATTAAAAGAGTTGTTTATATTATTATTAGTTTTCTTTTTATGGATTAGCTTGGTGGCCAAGATAAAGTATTATTTATAGGCCATTAGGGTTCTGAGGTTTTGGTATGCGGATTTTGGAAGTCATTAGATAAATAGGGAGGTCACCTACATCTCGAAAGTAGGCACTATCTTGTATTTTATTTTTGCCATCTTAATAAGAATTCACCCGTTCGTATCAACTTCCAAATTTCAAAAAACTCTTCGTAATCGAAACTCATGCTTCTCATGTTGGAATTGGGGCATCGTTACAACAAGGTGGTCACCCAGTAGCTTATTACAGTAAAGCATGGGATTAAAGACATCTTAACATATGAAAATGAACTATTCACAATGATACAAGCTCTTGATAAATGAAGATGATAGTTTCTTAATACACATTTTCAAATTAATACTGACCAATTTAGTCTTAAGTTCCTTTTGTAATAGAGAATAACTACTCCGCCACTTTAGTCTTAAGTTCCTTTTGATACACATTTTCTTAAGTTCCTTTTTGCAAGCATGGAATATGAGCATTTATTACACTCTCTCACTCATATTTTCTTATGCTCCAATCCTATACTTATTATTACGTCGGAGCTTGATCACGGGTAGGTCCCTGGGGCGATGCTAAAGGTTTTCTTATCTTAGCAGGTTCTATAAGGACACCTCAAAGTCTACAACATCTAGTACATTACTTCCAGTGGTATCGAAATTCGAGCCCGAAGCTCACAACACCTGAAGCTTGTAACATCTAAGACTTGTAACATCTAAGGCTTTTTACATCTTAAGGTATTATAACCTTGCAACATTGAGTTCCTAACTTCACAATATCCCGAATAATACTTCAATCACGCCTTATACGTCACCACGAAATACAACATCTAACTACCGATACATGCACATTGTATCCTGTTGTATGGTCGATAGATCCTCCAAATCTATAAACACACCGTCTGTACGAGTACATAAATATTTTGTACAGACATTCATGTGCCTCATGCTACTTTTTCACTTCCCCATTGTAATACAAATGGTAATATGATTAGTGTACCAATTAATATACTAGATAGGAAGTTGGGAAGAATGGGTTCAGTTGTAGAGGTGTTTGTTTTAGCGCAATGGTATAATGTTACTATTGATGATGCAACTTAGGAACTCTACAGTGAGAAAATTTTTCCTTCATTTCCTTTAGATGCTTAAGGACATGTATTTTTTGAAAGAGGAAGTATTGATATGAGCTAAGTGCGAAGAAACGGGTCGCGTAACTTTTGCAGGTCACGTGACTCTCAACTGCTTATTTTTCTTGGCGGGAAAAGTAGTTCGTATTTCATCTATGTATAAATTCCCCTTTGTCGTTGATTTCATCATTTATTCAACTTGTAACAAATTCTTGTAATACTTTCAATCATTCATATAATCAAATCACATAACTACCTTTCATATTCAATTGATTCCAATTTGAGTATCAAATAGATTATCATTTGTTCTTCAATCTTTACAATTCTTAAAGTTCATATCAGGAAAGTAGATTGTATCTATATTCAACGGTTAATGTGTTGAAGTGAATGAGTTCATTCATTATGTAATACTAAAAATTTCTTAGAGAATTATATACACCTATATATTTAGCTTATATCTTTTGAGTTTGGAGGAGGCAAATCGGTGATTGGAGGAGGTTAGATGAATTTGATGTCAAGACCTCTTAGGAACGTTAAGGTCTTTTCAATCGAGTCGAGGTGTTTATGCTAAATGACATTTCAAGGTTCACAAGTCATTATTTTTTTTTCATCTAGTTGTTAACAACCCCAGCCCTACAAAAAAAAACCCCTAGTAATATAAGATGGAATGCAATAGCTCTCATAAGGACTGTAATCATATATTTTGATGGCCTGGAGAAAGAAAGGCCTCCTGTGCGTATATATGTATCAAAGGAACATCCGCATACATTCACCTTTATGTTTTCTTTGGAGTAATTCCTAAACTGATTGTTCCAAGAATGTGTATTTCATAAACAAAAAAGGTACATTTAAACATATTAATATGAAACTGTTCAAATAAGCAAAAATAATCTGTTTCCCAAAGCATTACCTGCTGATTTTGTGCTTATGTGTTTGTCTAGTGTTGCAGGTTATAGTGCAAGGGCCTAATATGGACATTCCATTCTATCTCTCTAAAGGAGCAAAGCTTTGGTTTCATATGTAAAAGTGTGAAGAGTTAAAGGGACTTATGTGATCTTTTGAGGCTATATATTGGTGTCCCATACTAGGGTTTTAACACACAAGCACAGTCTCATCTCTTACAACCTTGTCATTTTCTCTTAAATCGTTTGTGTATTTCAGATCTTTTAATCTTAACTTATTTCTGTATAATCATTGTGTATTGTTAAGAAGGCAATTTGTACCGACTATTGTGTTTCAATACTGAATAAAACTTCCATTTGATTCTGTTTATCTATTTGATACCATCGCACATGGTATCAGAGCGTTAGGCTGTTGATTATCTACAATCCGGATTTCTAGGCTTTACTAGAAATTTGGGGTTTTTTGTTCTTGATCGTTCTGGTGGTAATCAATTGTGTTCTGGGACTCCCGTGGTGGTTATTTGGTGGTTCTGGTAATTTTGAGGCTTAATTGAAAGAATTAGGGTTTGTTCCTGAATACCAAGTTGTTGCTGATTTGGGGCCTTTGATCGTGGTCTGCTCTCTGGTACTATTTAATCATAATTAGCCCTATACTAAGTGAATCTAGGGTGATTGCGATTGGTTCTTGGTTCTTTCCACTGCCTATTGCACTGTAAGTTCCCTTTCATTAAATATTAACAATATTTGAGTTGTGTGGGTGCAAAAGGGTAAGCTAACATCTTGATCTGAAACCATTTTGAGTAGTACAAATACCTGCTCTGGCTTACCCTAGTCCACAGACTTGATACTTGTTGTATCTTGGGTGTGAGTTTAAATTATGCCTTTATTATTTAGCCTTTACTTTTCCTCTTAGATTGGATGAGAGTAGGTTAAGGGATTTGAGAAGTTGGTTGATATTGGTGGTTATCTGTGGTTGAAGGAGTTTGGAGATATCTATTTTCTTGTCTACTATCTGTTTATTTATTGTCTGCTTATTGCTCTCCCTATTATTTGCCTATTTTTGTCTGTGTTGTTATTATGACTAGAGATAATGGTGATGATATTTCTGACCTAAAGGAATCTGATATGGGTTCATCTTCTGAATTAGAACTTATTTTTGGTGACCCTCTTTATTTGCATCCTAATGATACTAGTGGTACTCCTATTGTGTCTGTCAAACTTACTGGTACTGAAAATTATAAAATATGGAGTATTGCTATGACATTTGCTTCAACAAACTTGGATTTATTGATGGAACCTGTGAAAGAGATGCTTCTAATCATGTTCTTGCTAATCATTGGGATACCTGTAATTCTGTTGTTTTTACCTATATCCTAAATTCTTTAAGTCATGAGTTGTTTGCTGGTGCCATATATTCTAAGACTGCTTATGAAATATGGAAAGATTTTAAAGAAACTTATGACAAAGTTGATGGTTCTGCAGTCTTTAATATACACAAAAATATTGTTTCTTTGAGAAAAATGGGGCCTCACTTGCTGACTATTACAACAATCTAAACTCCTTATGGAAACAGTTTGACTCTATGATCAGTCTTCCAGCATGCACTTGTGATGCTGCTAAACATTTTGATAAACATAATCAACTAATTAAGTTAATGCAGTTTCTTGTGGGCCTTGATGACACTTATGTGCCTATCAGAAGTAACATTTTAACCAGAGACCCTCTGCCATCTGTCAAAAAAGCTTTTTCTGTTGTCTCTGGAGAAGAATCCTATAGGAATTACTCTTCTAGGACAGGTTTAGATAAACCCCATGCTTTTGCATCAAAATTTTTTGACAACAAAAAAAGGTTTAATAATAACAATAATAACAGAGGCTCAAGTTCTACTTTTGGTAATTATTCTAACAACAGAGGACCCAATCCCAACCTGAAAGGCACTAATTGTAACAAACTTGGTCATATTGTTGATAAATGTTATGATATTGTTGGTTATCCTGCTGGTTATGTCAAAAGGAACTTTAATGCTGATACCAAACCTGTGACTAGTAACAATGCTTCTACTGAAGTTAACAATGTTAATCTTGCTACTGACAACAGAGCTAGCAACTCTCCTGTCTCTTTGTCCAATGAACAGATGGTCAGACTTATGAGTCATCTTAATGACAACTCTGTGTTTTCTGCCAATGCCAATATGGCAGGTAAATGTTTTTCAGGAACCTTTTTTAATGGAAGTGTAAAATTCAATTTGAATTTAAAAAAATACTTTAATGGGAACATAAATCTTTTAAAGGGAAAAATCGGTCTGGGTTGGATTGTTAATTCTGGAGCAAATCAACACATGTCTGTGTCTGAAAAGTTTTTAATCAATGTGGTTGATGTTTCAAGTCTTGGTCTTACTTTTGGTCACCCAAATGGTACCCAAGCCTTAATTACTAAAATTGGTGACTTAAAAATCAACAATAGCATTACTTTGTATGATGTTCTGGTTGTACCTGAGTACACTGTCAGTCTATTATCTGTTCATAAACTTGCTATGGACAATAATTTGTTTGTTGGTTTTGATGAATCTAAATGCTATATTCAAGATTTAACAACAAAAAGGAATGTGGGGATTTTTAATCAATACAATGGATAGTACATGTTTGATGTTGATACTGCATGTAAGATAGTTTCTAATAACTGCATTTCTTCCTACTTTATTTCTAGAGCTCTCTGGCATCAGAGACTTGGTCATCCCTTTGACCAAGTCTTGCATGTTCTTAAACCCATCCTTAAAATTGATAATCAACTGATTCTAATCATCTTTGTGATACTTGCAACAAAGCTAAAATAACTAAGAATCATTTCCTTTAAGTGAATATAAATCAACCAAAATAGGTCAACTTGTACACTTAGATGATGGGGTCTTTATAAAATCACTAGCATAGATGGTTACAAATATTTTCTAACTATAGTTGATGATTACTCAAGGGCAGTGTGGGTTTATATGCTTAAAAGGAAAAATGATGTCTATGATTCCATTGTCAATTTTTCTTAGATGTTGTCTGACCAATTTGAAAGTAATGTTAAAATTTTCAGAAGTGACAATGGAACTGAATTTGTTAACAGCATACTGCAAGAATTTTTTCATAATAAAGGAATTCTACATCAAACCTCTTGTGTCTACACACCAATACAAAATGGAATAGCAGAAAGGAAACATAGTCATCTTCTTAATGTTGCTAGATCCCTTATGTTTCAGCGGGAATTACCTCTGTATTTGTGGCCTGAATGTGTTCTCACTCCTGTTTATATTATTAAAGGTTACCCTCTTATGTTTTGTCTGGAAAGTCTCCTTTCTTCTTTGTGTATGGGTAGGACCCTTCATTCTCTTTTATTAGGGTTTTTGGTTGTTTATGCGATGCTACTATACTTAACAGTTCTGATAAGTTTGGTAGCAGGTCTGAAAAATGTGTTTTTATTGGCTATTCTAATGAAAAAATGGTTTATAAACTCTTGAGTTTGGAAATAAACAATATCTTCTAATCAAGAGATGTCAAGTTTTATGGAACAATTTTTCCTTTCAAAATGAAAAATAATCTTCAAAAACAAGCATTTGAAACTGGTGTGTCAAAAGATTTAAATCACAAAAACTTCTTTGATTTTGACAACCCTAAAAGTCCCAATGATGAAGGAGAGTGTCTTCAAATGATGATGACACATAATTGCAACCTCTTAATGAGGATGGTAACCATGTTGCAACTTCTATAGAAGAAAATACACACCCTGAGGGCACTCTCCTAAAACAGATTCTGTTGGTACCAATTCTGATCCTGACTCCAATTAGTCCAATCCTGAACAAGAAGGCTTGCCAACCATTACTACAAGAAGGTCAACCAGACCCCTAAAATTCCAAAAAACCTTAATGATTTTATCGTTTAAAGGAAAGTTAAATATGTCATTGAAAGAGTTGTGAATTACTCTAATCTTGACTCTGATAGTTTCTGCTTTGCTTCCAGTCTTAAAGTGTTGAACCTACTTGTTATGAGGAAGCTATTCTTGATCCTAATTGGGTTGATGCTATGAATGCTGAAATTGAAGCATTAAATGAAAATAAATCCTTGATTATAACCACATTACCTGCTAATAGAAAACCCATTGGGTATAAATGGATTTGAAAATCAAATATAAATCCAGTGGTGAAATTGATAGATATAAAGCAAGACTAGTTGCTAAAGGTTTTAACCAAAGAGAAGGCTTAGATTATAATGAAACTTTTTATCCTGTTGTGAAAATGTCTACTATTAGACTACTTATTGCTTTAGCTACTAAGAACAAATGACCTCTTTTCCAACTTGATGTCAAGAATGCCTTTCTTTATGGTGACTTAGATGAGGATATCTATATGACTATTCCAAAAGGGTTTTTTGATGAAAATAACAAAGACATGGTTTGCAAACTCACAAAATCTCTTTATGGTCTTAAGCAGGCTCCAAGAAAATGGAATGAAAAACTTGTTTGTTCTCAAAGAACATGGTTTTGTTCAATATGTTAATGATCACTCCCTATTTACAAAAACTAAAGATGACAAGTTTATGGCATTACTTTTTTATGTTGATGACATTGTTCTTATAGGAAACTGTGTCAATGAAATTGAGCATTTCAAAGTTTTCCTTAATACCAAGTTAAACATAAAAGATTTGGGATCTCTCAAATATTTTCTGGGAATTGAAGTGATCAAAACTGGGAACGATGTTTGTCTTTCACAAAGGAAATAATGTCTTGAGCAATTAAAGGAATTTGGTCTCCTTGGGTGTAAACCAGTGTCTACACCTGTGGAACTAAACTTTATGCTACCCTTTATACCTAGTAATGATGATCCTTTGCTTGACAATATAACTGGTTATCAAAAACTGCTTGGCAAACTGATCTACCTTACTCATACTAGACCAGACATATCCTATTCTATTCATTGTCTTGCAAAGCTGTTAGGATTTGGAAAATCCAGTAGTTAAAGTGTCGGTCACCTCAAATATATGTAATCGTTAGAAAGCTCGTAGTCGTAGTTATTTATTGTTTAGTAGTATTTAGTTAAGTAACACTGTGGAGGACGGACGGGTCTTTACCCCTTGTATGCCTGATCCACAGCCCGTCAGGCTGCGTTTTATGTAAGTACTATAAATACTCTTTACCTCCCAAGGTAGAGAGTTGGAGCTCATAATAAGATTTTTATTTCTCTCACTAAAGTTCCCAAAACCTCTAACTTTCTCTCTCTAAAACTCATTGTGTACGCCTACTTTGCTTATGGTTTGATGTGTATGTGAAATCCAATATGTTACAAATGGTATCAAGAGCCATGGTTAGATCATCTCTTACATATCTTTGGATTTCTAGTGGTTTTAGGTGGTTTTTGAGTTTGAGAAAGTTTAGTGGTTTTGCATCATTTGGTTGATTTCTAGTGTTAAAGTTTGGATTTTGATTGTACTTTTTTGTTTAGGATCATCATAAGTGTTTAGGTTTTGATTTGGAAGGCTTGAATCATCGTGGTTGGGTTGTTTTGGATTGAAAAGTGAATGTTTTTGAATTTTTCATGCTGCTAGCGACTTGAGTCACGGTGTTATTTTCCTATGGTGCGCTGACTTGCTTTGTATGCGTAGCGAGTTGTAGTGCATTGTGGTATGAATTGGTTCTTAGCGACTTGCCTTTAGGGGCAATAGACAAAAAGTCTTGTTAGTGGATTCTCCACTCTGGTGCTTGACTTGGTAGGTAGCGACTTGCTTTTAATTTGATAGCGACCTCTTTAGAAGTTTCATTGACTTGGTGGTGCTTGATTTGGTCCTTAGCGAGTTGCTATTTAGCGACTTGACATTTTAGCTGACTTGGTGCATGGCGACTTCTAACTCAAAATTTGTAGACTTGGGTACTTAGCGACTTGTTTTGTTAGAATTAGAAATTCCTTAGTGAAGTATCAGTCCCAGGTCCAAATATTATCTAGCCTAAGTTAGCTCGTAGACATTACGTTATTTACTAGTCATTTAGTTAGTTATTTAGTTTAGTGCAACACACATGTGGAGGAAGGAGGCCAGGTCTTTACCATTGTATGCCTGATCCACAGGGCGGTCGAGGAAGTGGGTTATTTGTAACCTATAAATACCCTCCACCTTGCAAGGTAGAGGGTTGGATGTTCTTTGGTAATCTAACCTTACATTAGTTTCTCTTTCTAGAATATCCCACTTTCTCTCTCTCTTAAATCATCTATCCGCCTAAAGTGTTAATGTTATGATGTGTATGTGAAATACAATATGTTACAATTGGTATCAAGAGCCATGGTTAGATCATCTCTTACATATCTTTGGATTTCTAGTGGTTTAGGGGTTTTGAGTTTGAATAATTTTAGTGGTTTTTGCATCATTTGGTTGATTTCTAGTGTTAAAGTTTGGATTTTTGATTGTATTTTTGAGTTTAGAATCATCACAAGTGTTTAGTTTTTGATTTAGAAGGCTTGAATCATCGTGGTTGGATTGTTTTGTATTGAAAAGTGAATTGTTTATGTGTTTTTAATGCTAGCGACTTGAGCCACGGAAAAGTTTTCTTGGTAGTGACTTGCTTTGCAATTTGGTAGCGAGTTATTGTTAAAGGAATTAGCGAGTTGGGTTAGCGACTTGTCTGAAGTGGACAAGCCTGAATAAAAGTACACGTAGTGGATTCTCCACTTCTGGTGTAAGCGACTTGGTGTAAGTTAGCGACTTGTACTTTATTTTGTTAGCGACTTGGTGTTAGCGGTTGGTACCTATCAAAGTTGCTATTTAGCGACTTGACAAGTGACGACTTGGTGCCTAGCGAATTTACATCAAAAATTTTGCTAGCGACTTGGATTGTGGCGAGTTGTTCTATAGCGACTTGGGACTATAGCGACTTGGCACTTAGCGACTTGGTTCAAAGTTTCCTAGCGACTTGGGACTATAGCGACTTGGCACTTAGCGACTTGGTTCAAAGTTTCCTAGCGACTTGAGTGATATCCTTTGAATACGGTTTTCTCTTGATTTAATAAAATCCCGTGAAAGAATCTGTAGAAAACTAGAAGGGGGGGTTGAATAGTTTACCAATTAAAATCTTGTTTTGAAACTTAATGAAAAGATCAATTGATATTGATCTTAGATATATTAATGAAATATGCAAGCAATATGTAAAGAGTAAATAAGGAAAGAAATGATCAAACCACAACAAGTTGTTTATAGTGGTTCGGTCACAAGGACTCTTTTTACTTGCCCTACTCCACTCCTCGAGTCTCACACTCGAGAGTTTAACTTCACTAGTCAACAAGCTCCTTTCACGGAGAAACCTTTACACTTCGCTTACACACTATTTCCGACACTAAGCTAGATGTCGAGTTCTTTCCAAGGGTACAACCTCTCCCACACACAATGTATTTTGAGGACTAAAATACTAACCACTCACACTCATGAATGATGGTTTAATACACCAATGAAGTATGAATCAACACTAGATCATACAACACTAAACAAACAAGACTTCCAACTTCTCGTTTGAAGCTTGAATGTGACTTGATCTTCTTTGCTACAAAGAGATCACTAATATGATATGGCTTGAGTTAGAAGGTTAGAGAGATATGTTAGAGTATGATAGAAAGGATGATGAACTACTTGGCTTGGCATTGCTATTTATAGCCAAAATGGACAGGAGCGTCCACGGACCGCGGAACCCTTAAAAGGGTTCCGCCCGTGTACCAATTTGTTACCGCCGGTCTGACAGTCAAGATATCAAATCTTTGCTAAAGTCAACTCTATCTAAGTGAGATTATGCAAGATATGAAGAGTACAAATCCACACAAAATATCTAATGAAATCTTCCAATGATTTCCATGATGCATCACATGATGTCATATGTTGTATTTCTATTTTTAGAAATATGCAAGTACTTAAGTAGTGTTTGGTTTTAAGAACCTAACACATTCTAAAAACTACTATCATACATAATGATTTGAGTTATATCAAGATGTTACTAATCATAAATGTAAATGCTTGAATGATGAATACATTGTTTGAAAAAGCTTGTTTTAATATCTATTAAACTTGACAAGCTTTAAGCTTTTATACAAATTAAATTTACTTTTGTCGTTAACAAAACTTAGGTAAAGAAAAAAATATAAATAACGTTTAATGACGATATTTGTATTAACAATCTCCCCTTTTGTTGAGGACAAAATATAAATTTTATTTTATAAAAGATACAAAGTTTGTGCAAGAGTTATAAAAATATTAGTTTTAGAACTTGAAGAGAATGATAATGCAAGTGTATGATGTTTGATATTTTATGAAAGTAAAAGTGTTCACTAGTTGATGTATGATGTTGACTTTTTCGAAGTCAGAATGCATCAAAGTACTGAAAATGTCAGATGATTTACATTATCATTTTTTTGAAGTAAAAGTATTTTCAATGAAATTTGTAATCATAAAATGTATCCTCAGCAAAAGTTGTACCATTTTCTAAATCAATGATTGCACAATTTGACTGTATAAGCAAAAGTAATTTAATAATATTGAAACAAGTTCTGTTGATGTATGATGTTGACTTTGAAGTCAAGTATGCAGTTGACAAGAAAGTCAAAATGTAATCAAAGTTCTATATTTTCTCCCCTTTTTGTCTCAACAAAAGAAGGCGCTGAGGAATATGTGAGCGAGAACATTATCTCCGCTTGATTAAGCTCCCCTTAATTGGAGTGCTTGTGGAAGATATGGATTGTGAAAGTAAAGGCTACAAAAAAATGTTAGTAATAATGATCATTCACAAGCATTTCCAAACACTATGTAAAAACACCAATACTATAATAAAACAACATTCATTAGTTAAAATGTTTCATGAATAAAGATCATGAAATGAGAACCTGATGATGTGTTTTAGCACAGAAAAAGAAAAGAAAAGAAAATAATCCTAAGAAGAGCAAAATTGGAAATGTTAAACTATTTGACCATCCTAATTTGATGGTGGATGAGAAAAGGCGTTAGGAAGCTCAAGGATATGATTGAGGATGAACCTCATTTCTTAGCGAAAGTCAGGACCATAACCGGGTCCTATCACGGTTTTGGGCGTTTGCTCACAATTGAGCAAACCATGCCTAGGGGAGGAAGTAGCCGTTGGGGAGGTTGTGGTAGTGGAATGGTAGATGTGTTGGTGTTGGTGGAAATGTTTGGGGTGGTCATGATGGAAGCAAGCAAAGCACTTTGCATTTGCATTGTCTCACTTAAGTGAGAATCCACCATGCCTTTGAATTGGTGGAGGTTGTGGAGTTCGTCTTGAATCTCCTCTCTAGTGGGATTGTCATCCCACATACACTCCTCAATGTCCTCCAAGATGAGAATTGATGTGGGGAGTGAATGATCCCATTACAAGGACCATGAATGTCTTTGTGAATGGGGTGGAAAGAGAAGGAGTTTAGGCCCTAATGGGCGTTTGGGTCAAAGGATGACCGAGGTGACTCATGAGCCATCCGCTCAATTGAGGCAAATGATGGCAATGGTGGTGGATGATTTGTGGGAGGCAAGTCATCCAAGTCCTCCAAGAAAGGATTTGGTGAAGATGGTGGAGTGGAAAATAACTCCATAGGAATGAGAGTTGGAGACCTTGGTGAAGGTGGTGAGGGTGTTTTGGATGTTTGGATGGGTGCGATGGTGGAAGTTGGTGTTTTTGTTGGTGGTGGAGTGGTGATCACAATGTGTGATTGAGTAGGTGTGTGGCTAAGGTAAGGCTTGTATCATCTCTAATGGGAGTGAGATGTGAGTGGAGAAGACTTCGGATGAGGAACTAAGAGTTACAAGCAACAGGCCTCACACAATTCTAGCGGTCTTCTTGCAAGGTTTTGGAGATGATTTTGTCATTTTGACTTTGGTTTTGCTCTTCAGATGATAGTAGAATGGTGTGAGGATGATCATGGTAAAACCCTCTCAATTTATAAAGTGAAAAATCATGGAGAAATGTGTTTGATTTGATGTTAAACCATTGAAGAGATTAGGTTCCTAATGATTTGGAAGTGGGTTGAATGCTAGTCATATCACCCAAGTCAAACCATTCAAGAGAGATGGAGTGAAGAAGAAAAGATTTGCAATAAATGTGTTCTAGTGAGTGGAATTTCCTAATATTGAGATCCTGCAGTTTGAAGGTACCAAAAATTTGGTTCCTTCCTTTTATGCCAAAGGGCTCCTTGGGTGGATTTTCAAAATTTTTGAATTTTGGTGGGAAATGGATTTCTTATATACCTAAGTGAATTATACTAGTTCTAATAAGGTATAAGAAATTTAGATTGATTTATAAGCATGGATGGTAATTTGGAATCACGAAATAGTCGAAATTAGAAAGTTACACTGAAGATCCACGGCACAAAACTTACCGCGGTAGACCCTAAAAAGGGTCTTGATGCAGTCTTCACTCTGTCAGTCTGGTGATACAAATTTACATAGCAGACGGTACCAAAATTATGGTTCCGTCGATCCGTGGAAGTCTGAGAAATATGGGCCAGTACTTTTGGTAGCCGGGGACATTTCGGAAACCTTAAATTTTTCTCAAAAGCTGTTATACTAAACATTTCTAGTTAGGAAAAGTAAATAACACATGTATAAACATAGTGGAGCATGTATTTTGAGCAAGGCTTTTGATTTTCACATTATAGTGAAAATGAGTAAAATTTGATAGCATACTTGCGCTATCCCCCTGCATAAGATTGTTAGCATTCACCATTGTTTGATTTATATTATCATCCTACATAATAAAAGCAACGAATTGTATCAAACATAGCGAGAATGCATTGTTCCACACACTCCTTAAAATTACCCTTATTTGTCCAACTTCTTGTAAATCTTGTTCATCATCCTACCAAGGCACTTGAACATTCCCTTTGTTTCTTGACTCCGATACATTCTCTATTCGGGAAAGACGCATAATACTCATGAGGCGGTAGGCGAGGCTTGGAAGACCATCCTTGGAGCTATTTGATGATGATGATGATGGAGTTGGAGGTTTTGCTCTCTTGCCTTTTGTCTTACAACTCGTGCATCACTCAAAGGTACAAAGATGTGAGGGATGAGCTCATAGTGAAGGTGCATCCTTTTGGGCTTGGTGGAATTGGTGCAAAGTTTCTATAGAGACGGGTGAGAAGCATACCGTATGGAAGAGCAACCGATCCTTGAGTTGGAATATCAATCATTCTCCTAGCTATGTAGTAGGCTAAATTGAATGGTTGTTGAATGGACAAGTTGTAGAGCATATGACAAAGAGCAGCGTTGTATGATCCCTATTTCCTATGGTGCTAATGATGTTGGCTCTAAGTAACTCCTCCCATTTCTTAAATTCGGGCTTAAGTTCATTTAGCTCCATTCCATATGGATCTCGGTTTACTTCTTTTCCCTTTCGGACCTTCGGGTTGTATCACCTTTTTGGGTTAAAAAGGTGTTCACGGATGACATCCTTGTCGGCCCAACGGGTTTGGTAGGGTAGAGAGCGGTCATTGATTGCATCGAGCCGTGAGTGACCATTTATCGTGTAGACACAAGTTCTCGGTTGAATTCTATACACTTGAGCAAAGTTGGCTAAGGTGATGGTGTTGTCGTTTTGATTGATTCTAAACCTAAGACAAAATTCATCATCGTCTTCATCACTAAAGCCGGTCACACTAGTATAGAATTCTAACACAAACCTAGGACAAATTGGTTCATCGATGTCAAGAAGACAATCGAATTGAATGGCTGCTAGTTCTTCACGAAGGTTGGTATTTTCAAAGAAGGATGAGTGAATGGTTCTACCCTCATGGAAATACCTTGATTCTAGACCCCTAAATATTTCTACTTGTTCTTGGTAAGTCCTTTGGTTTTGTGGTGTTTGGGAATGTAGTTAAGGGTGTCTTTGTGATCATAGAATCTTGCGGCTACCATGGTTATTCCTAAGGACAAGAGTTAATATGTTAAAAAATGAGAATAAAGTTTTAACATTTTTGTTCTAGTGTGTGCCTATATGAAAACAATTTGGAGTTCGGTTATCGACTCATTTTATGTACAAAAATGGTTTTAGTGGGGTGTTTGGCAAATACCATGAGATAACCCATGTCCTAATTCAATGTGGATTTATTTGAATATACCCGGGAATGCATATTAGTTATGCAATACCTTTAGTATTCAAGAGCATGCAAGTGATGAAAATTTAACGTTTCTATTTGTATTAGCAATGAAAAATTGTTTTCCTACAAGTGAGAAGCTTTTCAAAACTTTTGACATGGGGTGTTTGTTTGAATAGGGCCTTATATTCATTATCTATCAATTAGTGGGAAGCATGATTTGTTTATGCAATATGATAATGTAGTACCTAATTCCAATGACTAGTTATGCAATTTGCCAATTGAATTCATATTTGGTATAAAGCAGCATAAAACCCCATGTAGTGATTTGTGATAGTTTTGTGCATAAATAAGAATCCTAGACTTAGAATTAAGAGATGAAATGTAGTTAGGATACTTACAATGATGTTATCTTCAGTGATTAGTGAGTGGGAAGATGACAATAATGAGCTTGGTTTAAGTTTTGCGTTTTTGGTAAAGTGGTTTTGGAGGAAGAGGATGATTTGTATATACTTTGTTTTTTATACATGTAGACACCACGGACGAACGACACCAAAATTTGGTTCCGTGTTGCATTTATGGATTTGGTGCCGTGGCTACGATGGCGGAATTTCATAAATTGTTTGTTTTTGACTTCCTTCCTAATGTTTTGGTAGTTTGATCCAAATTTGTAGAGACTTCAGATTATAGCGACTTGTTTTTGTTAGAATTTAAGAAATTCCTTAGTGAAGTATCGGTCCTCCAAATATTATCTAGCATAAGTTAGTTCGTAGACATTACGTTATTTACTAGTCATTTAGTTAGTTATTTAGTTTAGTGCAACCTGCAGGTAGGAAGGGCGGTCTTTACCCATTGTATGCACGTCCACGAAAGCTTCGAGGAGGTGCGTTTATTTTGTAACCTATAAATACCCTCTACCTTGCAAGGTAGAGGGTTGGATATTCTTTGGTAATCTAACCTTACATGAGTTTCTCTTTCTAGAATATCCACTTTCTCTCATACAAATCATCTATCGCCTAAAGTGTTAATGTTTGATGTGTATGTGAAATCAATATATTCTGATTGGGTATCAAGAGCCATGGTTAGATCATCTCTTTACATATCTTTGGATTTCCTAAAGTGGTTTTAGGTGTTTTTGAGTTTGAAAAAGTTTGAGGTTTTGCATCATTTGGTCGAGTTTTAGGTATTAGATTTGGATTTTTGATTGTATTTTTGTGTTTAGAATCATCACAAGTGTTTAGGTTTTGATTTAGAAGGCTTGGATCATGGAGGTTGGATTGTTTTGTATTGAAGAAGAGGTGTTTATGTGTTTTTTCATACTAGCTGACTTGAGCCCACGGAAAAGTTTTCTTAGTGAGTGACTTGCTTTGCAATTTGGTATGAGAGTTATTGTTAAAGGAATTAGCGAATTGGGTTAGCGACTTGTCTATGAGACAAGCCGACAAAAAAGTACTGCGTAGTGGATTCTCCACTACATTAGCGACTTGTGATGGTGTAAGTTGGCGACTTGTACTTTATTTTGTTAGCGACTTGGTGTTGGCGGTTGGTACCTAGCAAATTTCTATTTGGCGACTTGACAAATCAGCGACTTGGTGCCTGGCGAATTCTGTCAAATTTTGCTAGCGACGGATTGTGAGTTGTTCTATAGCGACTTGGGACTATACTTGGAACTTGGCATAGCGACTTGGTTCCAAGTTTCAGCGACTTGGGACTATAGCGACTTGGCAACAGCGACTTGGTTCAAAGTTTCCTAGCGACTTTAGGTAATCCCCTTTGAATCACTGTTTTCTCTTGATTTAATAAAATCCCGTGAAAGAATCTGTAGAAAACTAGAAGGGGGGGTTGAATAGTTTACCAATTAAAATCTTGTTTTGAAACTTAATGAAAAGATCAATTGATATTGATCTTAGATATATTAATGAAATATGCAAGCAATATGTAAAGAGTAAATAAGGAAAGAAATGATCAAACCACAACAAGTTGTTTATAGTGGTTCGGTCTACAAGGACTCTTTTTCCTTGCCCTACTCCTCTCCTCGAGTCTCACACTCGAGAGTTTAACTTCACTAGTCAACAAGCTCCTTTCCGGCGGAGAAAACCTTTACACTCCGCTTACACTATTTCCGACACTAAGCTAGATGTCGAGTTCTTTCAAAGGGTACAACCACTCCCACACACAATGTATTTTGAGGACTAAAATACTAACCACTCACACTCACAAGATGGTTTAATACAACAATGAAGTATGAATCAACACTAGATCATACAACACTAAACAAACAAGACTTCCAACTTCGTGTTTGAAGCTTGAATGTGACTTGATCTTCTTTGCTACAAAAGAGATCACTAATATGATATGAAACTGAGTTAGAAAGGTTAGAGAGAAGATATGTTAGAGAGTATGATAGAAAGGGATGAAAAACTACTTGGCTTGGCATTGCTATTTATAGCCAAAATGGACAAGGCGTCCGGACCCGGAACCCTTAAAAGGGTTCCGCCCGTGTTACAATTTGGTACCGCCGGTCTAACAGTCAAGATATCAAATCTTTGCTAAAGTCAACTCTATCTAAGTGAGATTGTGCAAGATAGAAGAGTACAAATCCAAACAAAATATCTAATGAAATCTTCCAATGATTTCCATGATGCATCACATGATGTCATATGTTGTATTTCTATTTTTAGAAATATGCAAGTACTTAAGTAGTGTTTGGTTTTAAGAACCTAACACATTCTAAAACTACTATCATACATAATGATTAGAGTTATATCAAGATGTTACTAATCATAAATGTAAATGCTTGAATGATGAATATATTGTTTGAAAAAGCTTGTTTTAATATCTATTAAACTTGACAAGCTTTAAGCTTTTATACAAATTAAATTTACTTTTGTCGTTAACAAAACTTAGGTAAAGATCAAAAATATAAATAACGTTTAATGGCGATATTTGTATTAACAATCTCCCCTTTTTGTTGAGGACAAAATATAAATTTTATTTTTATAAAAGATACAAAGTTTGTGCAAGAGTTATAAAATATTAGTTTTAGAACTTGAAAAGAGAATGATAATGCAAGTGTATGATGTTTGACTATTTATGAAAGTCAAAGTATTCACTAGTTGATGTATGATGTTGACTTTTTCAGAAAGTCAAAGTATGCAGTTGACTTTTAGAAAAGTCAAATGTAATCAAGTTCTATATTTTCTCCCCTTTTTGTCTCAACAAAAAGTAGAGGCGATGCGGAATGTAATGAGCCGGAGCCATTATCTCCCCCTTGATCAAAGCTCCCCTTAAATTGGGTGCTTAATGGGAAGATACATGGATTGTGAAAATAAAGCTACAAAAAATGTTAGTAATAATGATCATTCACAAGCATTTCCAAACACTATGTAAAGCACCAACACTATAATGAAAATACTATTCATTAGTTAAAATTTTCATGAATAAAGATCATGAAATGGGAACACAATGATGTGTTTTAGTACAAGAAGAAAAAGAAAAGAAAATAATCCTAAGAAGAGAAAACTAGAAATGCTAAACTATGACCATCCTAATTTGATGGTGGATGAGAAAGAGCGTTGAGACGCTCAAGGATATGATTGAGGATGAACCTCATTTCTTCTTGAAAGTCAGGACCATAACCGGTCCTATCAACGGTTTAGGCCGTTTGCTCACAAGTTGAGCAACCATGCCTAGGGGGTAGTATGTTTGGGGAGGTTGTGGTGGTGGAATGGTAGATGTGTTGGTGTTGGTGGAAATGTTTGGGGTGGTCATGATGGAAGCAAGCAAAGCACTTTGCATTTGCATTGTCTCACCTAAGTGAGAGTCCACCATGCCTTTGAATTGGTGGAGGTTGTGGAGTTCGTTTTGAATCTCCTCTCTAGTGGGATTGGCATCCCACATACACTCCTCAATGTCCTCAAGATGAGGGACATTGATGTGGTGAGTGAATGATCCCCATACAAAGGACCATGAATGTCTTTGTGAATGGGGTGGAAGAGAGGAGGTTTAGGCCCTAATGGGGTTTGGGTCAAGGATGACCGAGGTTTCTCATGAGCCATCCGCTCAATTGAGCCAAATGATGGCAATGGTGGTGGATGATTTGGCCTAGGAGGCAAGTCATCCAAGTCCTCAGAAAGGATTTGGTGAAGTAGGTAGAGTGGAAAATAACTCCATAGGAATGAGAGTTGGAGACCTTGGTGAAGGTGGTGAGGTGTTTTGGATGTTCGGATGGGTGCCGGTGGAGGTGAAGTTGGTGTTTTTGTTGGTGGTGGAGTGGTGATCACAATGTGTGATTGAGTAGGTGTGGCTAAGGTAAGCTTGTATCATCTCGGATGGGAGATGAGATTGTGAGTGGAGAAGACTCGGATGAGGAGCTAAGGTTAACAAGGCCTCACACTAATTCTAGCGGTCTTCTTGCAAGGTTTTGGAGATGATTTTGTCATTTTGACTTTGGTTTTCCTTTGCTAGATGATAGTAAGAATGAAGAAGGTGTGAGGATGATCATGGTAAAACCTCTCAATTTATAGAAGTGAAAATTATGGAGAAATGTGTTTGATTTGATGTTAAGCCATTGAAGAGATGAGGTTCCTAATGATTTGGAAGTGGGTTGAATGCTAGTCATATCACCCAAGTCAAGCCATTCAAGAGAGATGGAGTGAAGAAGAAAAGATTTGCAATAAATGTGTTCTAGTGAGTGGAATTTCCTAATATTCAAATCACCCACGGATTTGAAGGTACCAAAAATTTGGTTCCTTCCTTTATGCAAAAAGGGCTCCTTGGGTGGATTTTTCAAATTTTTGAATTTTGGTGGGAAATGGATTTCTTATATTCCTAAGTGTATTATACTAGTTCTAATAAGAGTATAAGCAATTTAGGATTGATTTATAAGCATTGGATGGTAGTTTGGAATCACGATAAGTCGAAATTGAGAAAGTTACCTGAGGATCCACGGCACCAAAACTTACACGCAGCCGGAACCCTAAAAGGGTGCCGTCTGGTCCCCTTATGCAGTACGGCGGTACCAATTTACATAACGGACGGTACCAAAATTATGGTGCCGTCGATCCGTGGAGTCTGAGAAATATGGACAGAGTACTTTTAGGTGTGGGGACATTTCGAAACCTGAAATTTTTTCTCAAAACCAGTTATACTAAACATTTCTAGTTAGGAAAAGTAAATAACACATATATAAACATAGTGGAGCATGTATTTTGAGCAAGGCTTTTGGATTTTCACATTATAGTGAAAATGGGTAAAATTTGATAGCATACTTGCGCTATCCCCTGCATAAGATTGTTAGCATTCACCATTGTTTCAGGTTATATTATCATCCTACATAATAAAACAACGAATTGTATCAAACATTAACGATAATGCATTGTTCCAAACACTCCTTAAAATTACCC
The DNA here is from genome assembly GCA_910596185.1 of Chrysanthemum makinoi. Lineage (NCBI taxonomy): Eukaryota > Viridiplantae > Streptophyta > Magnoliopsida > Asterales > Asteraceae > Chrysanthemum > Chrysanthemum makinoi. The sequence goes on from OU343223.1 coordinate 264,185,572, forward strand.
TTATTTGTCCAACTTCTTGTAAATCTTGTTCATCATCCTACCAAGGCACTTGAACATTCCCTTAGTTTGCTTGAACTCGTGATTCATTCTATTTGGGAAGAGGCATAATACTCATGAGGCGGAAGACGAGAGCTTGGAAGACCATCCTCAGAGCTATTTGATGATGATGATGATGGAGTTGGAGGTTTTGCTCTCTTGCCTTTTGTCTTAGCAACTCGTGCATCACTCAAAGGTACAAAGATGTGAGGGATGAGTTCATAGTGAAGGTGCATCCCTTTGGGGTTGGTGGAATTGGTGCAAGTTTCTATAGAGACGGGTGAGAGCATCCCGTATGGAAGAGCAACCGATCCTTGAGTTTAATCATTCTCCTAGCTATGTAGTAGGCTAAATTGAATGGTTGACCAATTGGACAAGTTGTAGATCATGTGACAAAGGCAAGCGTTAATGTGATCCCTATTTCCTATGGTGCTAATGACGTTGGCTCTAAGTAGCTCCTCCCATTTCTTAAATTCGGGCTTAAGTTCATTTAGCTCCATTCCATATGGATCTCGGTTTACTTCTTTTCCCTTTGGGGTAACTCGGGTTGTATCACCTTTTGGGTTAAAAAGGTGTTCACGGATGACATCCTTGTCGGCCAAACGGGTTTGGTAGGGTAGAGCGGTCATTGATTGCATCAAAGGCGGTGAGTGACCACTTATCCGTGTAGACACAAGTTCCTCGGTTGGGAATTCCTAACACTAAGCAAAGTTGCTAAGGTGATGGTGTAGTCGTTTTGATTGATTCTAAACCTAAGACAAAGTTCATCATCGTCTTCATCATTAAAGCCGGTCACACTAGCATAGAATTCTAACACAAACCTAGGACAAATTGGTTCATCGATGTCAAGAAGACAATCGAATTGAATGGCGGCTAGTTCTTCACGAAGGTTGGTATTTTCAAGGAAGGATGAGTGAATGGTTCTACCCTCATGGAAATACCTTGATTCTAGACCCTAAATATTTCTACTTGTTCCTTGGTAAGTCCTTTGGTTTTGTGGTGTTTGGGAATGTAGTTAAGGGTGTCTTTGTGATCATAGAATCTTGCGGCTACCATGGTTATTCCTAAGGACAAGATTTAATATGTTAAAAAATGAGAATAAGTTTTAACGTTTTTGGTTCTAGTGTGTGCCTATATGAAAACAATTTGGAGTTGCGGTTATCTCGACTCATTTTATGCACAAAATGGTTTTAGAGGGGTGTTTGGCAAATACCATGAGATAACCCAAATGCTCCTAATTCAATGTGGCTTCATTTGAATATACCCGGGAATGCATATTAGTTATGCAATACCTTTAGTATTCAAGAGCATGCAAGTGATGAAAATTTAACGTTTCTATTTGTATTAGCAATGAAAAAATTGTTTTCCTACAAGTGAGAAGCTTTTCAAAACTTTTGACATGGGGTGTTTGGTTGTTTGAATAGGGCCTTATATTCATTATCTATCAATTAGTGGGAAGCATGATTTGTTTATGCAATATGATAATGTAGTACCTAATTTCAATGACTAGTTATGCAATTTGCCAATTGAATTCATATTTGGTATAAAGGCATACATAAAACCCCATGTAATGATTTGTGATAGTTTTGTGCATAAATAAGAATCCTAGACTCAAAATTAAGAGATGAAATGTAGTTAGGATACTTACAATGATGTTATCTTCAGTGATTAGTGAGTGGGAAGATGACAATAATGAGCTTGGTTTAAGTTTACACGTTTTGGTAAAGTGGGTTTTGAGGAAGAGGATGATTTGTATATAGCGGTTTTTTCGTAGACACCACGGACCGGCACCACAAAATTGGTTCCGTCTTTGTTGTCGTTTGGTGCCGTGGCTCTGATAGCAGTACAAGACAAATTTTTTTACTTTTGACTATTCTAATGTTTTGGGCTATGTTTATCCTACATGTTTGGTTCCATTAACCCTAAACCAAGTCTAAGAAGATTAAAGGTTCTCGTTTAAGAGGCTTAGTTAAGATGTCGGCAATGTTGTCTTGGGAGGATACTTTCTCGATTGAAATGTTTCCTTTTTGAACATTGTCCGAGAAAGAAAGTGATGGCGGATTTCAATATGCTTTGTACGAGCATGTTGAACGGGATTCTTCTTGCGAGATCGATGGCTCCTATGTTGTCGCAAAGTATCACAATGTCGTTGAGATGAATTCCGTAATCTACTAGAGCTTGCTTCATCCAAAGAGCTTGTTGACATGCTTTTCGGCAGGCGATACTTCGGCTTCATGGTTGAGATGGCTAAAGGCCGTTTGTTTCTTTGCAAACCATGAGGTGAGACAATGTACAACAAAAGTGCAAATACCACTTGTACTTTTTCTATCGACATAATCACCGGCATGATCCGAGTGGGCATACACTATGGTTTCTACACCCGTTCCTTTGGGATACCATAATCCTAAACACGTTGTTCCCTTAATGTATCTAAAAATCCTTTTAAAGGCTTCTAAGTGTGATGCCTTTGGGTTTTCTTGAAAGCGAGCACATAGACAAACACTAAACATAATGTCGGGTCTACTAGCCGTAAGATAGAGTAGGCTACCAATCATTCCTCTATATTTAGTGTTATCTACGGATTCACCTTCTTCGTCCTTGGTGAGTTTGGTGTCCGAGGACATGGGTGTTTTAGTTGGTTTGGAATTTTCAAGACCAAATTTCTTGAGCATGTCTTTTATATATTTAGATTGGTTAAAGAATATGCCATCTTCTAGTTGTTTAATTTGAAGTCCTAGAAAGAAGTTTAACTCACCCATCATACTCATTTCAAACTCGTCGTGCATGATTTTAGAGAAATCATCACATAGTTCTTGACAAGTTGATCAGAATATAATGTCATCAACGTATATTTGAACAATGATAATTTGTGATTCCTTTTTCTTGGTAAAAAGAGTATTATCTACTAATCCCATAGTATATTTGTTATCAATAAGAAAAGTCTTAAGTCGGTCGTACCAAGCTTTTGGTGCTTGTTTAAGGCCGTATAATGCTTTCTTGAGTTTGAAGACATGATGTGGTTTCTCAAAGTCGGTAAAACCGGAGGTTGAGCAACATACACTTCTTCGTTAATAAACCCATTAAGAAAAGCACTTTTAACATCCATTTGAAATAATTTAAAGTCATAAGCACATGCATAAGCAAGTAATATTCTAATAGATTCAAGTCTAGCTACAGGTGCATAAGTTTCATCATAGTCAATTCCTTCTTGTTGATTATAACCTTGTGCAACAAGCCTAGCTTGGTTTCTAGATACTACACCATTTTCATCCATTTTATTTCGAAAAACCCATTTTGTTCCAATTATAGTTTGATCTTTGGGTTTTGGAACTAGTTTCCAAACATCATTTCTAACGAATTGGTTTAATTCTTCTTGCATGGCAACAACCCATGATTCATCTTTTATTGCTTCATTTATGGTTTTTGGTTCAATGGTGGATACAAAACAAAAATAATTACTTTGATTTTGGGCTTGTGACCTTAGGTTCTGATTAAGTTGTCCTATGGACTTTTTCTAAAAGGATGACTTTTAGATTCTTTGATGTTGACAATTTCCTTATTTAATGATTCATCTTCCTTGTTATCATTAATTTGACATTCTATTATTTGACTTTCAACTAAGTCATCATCAACCAAAGGTGATGTCTTAGAGGGAGGTGGACTTTCGTCAAATGTTATGTTCAACGATTCCTCGACTATCATTGTTTATTTGTTTAGGACAATGTAAGCTTTACTAGTTTGAGAGTAACCAAGAAATACACCTTCATAAGACTTTGGGTGAAACTTGGTGAGATAATCCTTAGTATTAAGAATAAAGCATTTACAACCAAAAACTCTAAAATATCATAACGTTGGCTTACTTTTATAAAGTTCATATAA